>VXAA01006867.1:210006-251444 GCA_013399115.1 Anseranas semipalmata | reverse complement strand
AAGATCATGGAGCAGATCCTCCTGGAAACTCTGCTGAGGCACATGGGAAATAAGGAGGTGATTGGTGACAGCCCATATGGCTTCACTAAGAGCAAATTGTGCCTGATAAATCTGGTGGCCTTCTACTGTGGGGTTACAGTGTTGGTGGGTAGGGGAAGAGCAACTGACATCCACCTGGACTTGAGCAATGCGTTTGACACTGTCCTACATGATATCCTTGTGTCTAAATTGGAGAGACATGGATGGACCGCTCTGTGGGTGAGGAATTGGCTGGATGGTCACACTCAAAGAGTTGTGGTCGATGGTTCAGTGTCANCCATCCAGAGAGACCTTTACAGGCTTGAGAGGTGGGCCTGTGCGAACCTCATGAAGTTCAACAAGGCCAAGTGCAAGGTCCTGCATCTGGGTCAGGGCAATCCCAAGCACAAATACAGGCTGGGTGGAGAATGGATTGAGAGCAGCTCTGAAGAGAAGTACTTAAGTGTACTATGTTGGTTGACGAGAAGCTCACCATGAGCCGGCAATGTGTACTTGCAGCCCGGAAAGACAGCCATATCCTGGGCTGCATCAAAAGGAGCATGGCCAGCAGGTTGAGGGAGGTGATTGTCCCCCTCTGCTCTGCCCTTGTGAGGCCCCACCGGCAGTGCTGCATTCAGCTCTGGGACCCCCAGCACAAGAAAGATGTGGACCTATTAGAGTGGGTCCAGAGGAGGGCCATGAGGATGATCAGAGGGCTGGAGCACCTCTCCTAAGAAGAGAGGCTGAGGGAGTTGGGGTTGTTCAGCCTGGAGCAGAGAAGGCTCCTAAAGGGGGCCCACAGGAAAGCTGGAGAGGGACTCTTTATCAGGGAGTGTAAGGATAGGACAAGGGATAATGGTTTTAAACTAAACGAGGGTAGATTTAGATTAGACATTAGGAAGAAATTCTTTACTCAGAGGGTGGTGAGGCACTGGACCAGGTTGCCCGGAGAAGTTGTGGATGCCCCTTCCCTGGAGGTGCTCAAGGCCAGGTTAGATGGGGCTTTGGGCAACCTGGTCTGGTGGGAGGTGTCCCTGCCCATGGCAGGGGGGTTGGAACTAGATGGTCTTCAAGGTCCCTTCCAATCGAAATCATTCTATGATTCTATAGTTAAAGAAGACTTTGGGTGATTGCTCTTAGGAAACATTGAAGAACCAACTCTCTGAAAATGTCAGAAGACTTAACTGTTGATCTGAAAATGGTACAAGTTCCATCAGCCAGGGTTATGGGAAGGCTATAATGCTGGCCTGGAACTGCTTGAAACATGTTCTCCATCTTCTGATTGCTGGATAGCATTTCCAAAACCCTTAGCAGTTGCTGCAAAGTGATTAAGTGCCTGTTGATGTTTCTGCAAAATGAAACTCTCAGGAGGATATGGGACCCCCTAGCTGATGGCTTAAATGATCTTGGGTTTGGATCTTGGTCTGCAGTCTCTAGAGCAAGGTGTGTTTTTCTGTCAGCCTGAGAACTAAAAAACTGCACAAGGTAGGAATGAGTATTATATGTCAGAATACTGTGATTAATTCAGCTTTTGTCCCAAGTGTCTGATACTGCATTGTAGATTTTATGATACATACTTGATTATGGGAAGAAATATATCTGTGATTTTTAAGGCAGGTTGCTGTGATGTAACTACCAGTGAAGCAAAACGCATTTAAAATAAAACAAAACCCTAGCTAATATTTTTTTTTTCAGAAGCCTCTTCATTAAACAGTGTTTCTGTGAGCACTTGTTCTGACACTTGGATTTGGTATATAAAACCCAAGTTCTGTTCATGCCTTAATTTTTAAAATCCCTCTCTTTGGTCCATACTACATCAATTTTCTTCATTGTCTCCTATGAAATATCTCAAAGCCTGCTACTTTAGCTGAAGCTGACTGAATCCTTACTTTGAGTAATGGGTTTTGTTTTCCAGTGAAAGCAGTGACAAAGTCATCAGCCTTAAGAGTTAATTCCAGAAAGCTTGACCAAGTCTTACCTGAATTTGAGTGGCTGAGCCATGTTCCAGTACCCATGAACTTAGTTTATTAAGTGAATTTAGTTAGCATAGCAGGAAAGGAAGGAAAATAACTTGATGCTTTAAAAAGATGAATTACCAGCTCAGCCAAGTTGTATTGTTTAGTTTCAGCCCCCGAAGACCTCTGCAAATTTATCCAAAGGAGACAAATTAAAAGATGTCTGGTGTGAAGTTTGTTGTTTGTCTTGTCTTCTCCAGACTGTATCAGTAGGGCTGAGTCCCTGCAGTTGCTTGTTCAGGCTGGCTTTTGTGCCAAATAAATCCTTCCTGGTTCTGCTCCACCTGATCAAGCTTTAAGCTGAGACATGATAAGACCATGCCTTCTGCCAGCATTTGTTTGCATCCAGTGACCTTGTTTGTTTTGGCACTGTTTTCACAGAATGATAGAATTCATAGAATGGCTTGGGTTGGAAGGGACCTTAAAGATCATCTGGTTCCAACCCCTTGCCATAGGCAGGGATGCCACCCACTACGTCAGTTTGGCCAGGGCCCCATCCAGCCTGGCCTTGAACACCTCCAGGGATGGGACATCCACAGCTTCTCTGGGCAGCCTGTGCCAGGGCCTCACCACCCTCACAGTGAAGAATTTCTTCCCAACATCTAATTTAAATCTATCCTCTTTTAGTTTAAAACCATTACCCCTTGTCTTATCATTATCTACGCGAGTAAAGAGTCCCTCTCCCTCCTTTTGATAAGACCCCTTTAAGGATTGAAAGGCCGCAGTGAGGTCTCCCCGGAGCCTTCTCTTCTCCAGGCTGAATGTCCCCAGCTCTCTCAGCCTTTCCTCATAGGAGAGGTGCTCCAGCCCTCTGATCATCTTTGTGGCCCTCCTCTGGACCTGCTCTAACAGGTCCACATCTTTCTTGTGCTGGGGGCCCCAGACCTGGATGCAGTACTGCAGGTGGGGCCTCACAAGGGCAGAGTAGAGGGGGACAATCAATTGATAAAGNGAAGTCCAGGTAGATGACATCGGTCGGTCTTCCCTTGTCAACTGATGCAGTCACTCCATCATAGAAGGCCACCAGATTGGTCAGACACGATTTGCCCTTGGTGAAGCCATGCTGGCTGTCTCGGATCACCTCCTTGTCTTGCATGTGCCTTGACATTGCCTCCAGGAGGATCTGTTCCATGGTCTTGCCAGGCACAGAGGTGAGGCTCACCAGTCTGTAGTTCTCTGGGTCTTCCTTTCTACCCTTTTTAAAAACGGGAGGGATGTTTCCCTTTTTCCAGTCACCGGGGACTTCACCTGACTGCCATGACTTTTCAAATCTGATGGAGAGTGGCTTGGTGACTACATCAGCCAGTTCCCTCAGGACCCTGGGATGCATGTCATCGGGCCCCATAGACCTGTAGCTGTTTTCTGTGAAAGCTGCTTTCAGCGCTTTTGGCATAATCCTTTTTTTTTTTTCCATTCATTGGCTACAGCATGTTCATCAGCTTTGTCCTCTCCTCCGCTGACCTCACTGGAGGGGTGGTGTGGCACAGAGGACCAGCACCAAAGTACATTGCTGCTTTTGCAATGTTGTTCTGAAAAATGATGCCAGTACTACTGTCACCTACCTACAAGAGGTGGGATCTCTGTTAACTCTGGGCAGGGTGTGGAAATGTGCTTTCTTTGGATCCTGACTGGAATTATGACCTCTTCACCAGAAATGAGGCTGCAGGTGGTACGTCCATTGCTTACAGAGCTGCTTGGTGCTGGAAACATCAACCACAGGCTTGCCTTTTCACACTGTTTATCACAGCACCTGGACTTCCGATCCCTCCTGTTCTGTAGCTGGAGGGCTGATGCCCTTGGTTCTTTCTGTTTTGACCCTAACTGGTCTTTTGGTTTGAGCAGGAGTGGTCATCTCCTTGGATGACTGCGTATCTTTTATGGACAAAGTTATCCTAAAGACTTTTGCATGTGGCTTTTGCCTACTGCCACTTTCTTCATGAGGCCTTGTGAGGAGTATGGAAGAGTAAAACCCCGTTGCCCAGGACATTCATCCTCTACTTCCAGATCCTGGGGTGGATGTTTTTAAGACACTATCTGAGGTAGCATTAGTGAAGAAGAGGGTGCTAAGTGTCTGAACAGGTTGGGTCTGGCAAGAACCTGCTGATTGCTCTGTTGAATGGAGGGGCTCCAACAAGACTTCATAATAAATGAGATGCCTTGAAGGGACTTGGTAGCAGTGGCAAACATCTCTCAGCCTCCTAAGGCAACTGTAATTATAGCATGTTAGTATGGTAGATTAGGTAGTGGTGAGGCATGTGTTAAAGTGGATAATTGCTTAACTGCCAGAAGTGTTTCTGGCTGATATATTTAACTTTTGCCTTTTCCCCTGCACTTCCTTAAGGGTTCTGGGTACCTCATAGGTGCATATACAAACACACAGTAGCTGGAATTATTTTTGTATGCCTTACCCTAAAATACTGAAAATGGGGCTACTGAACTTTAGGGAGGGCAGGTAGAAGTTGTTTCATCAGACACCTTTGAATTCCCAGTATTTGTGTGCTTACATGTTTTTACTAGTTTTTGAGGAAGAAGAATATAAGCGAAGCAGCAATCCAGTTCTTTCCTGCCCCCTTCCCAATGCCTCAGGAAGGTGTGATGGTTTGCTGGTGCCCAAGTTGCCCTCAACAGGGAAGCATGCTCATATGATGTGCACTAGAACCACTTGTGTCACCTGTGATCCCCCCCACTTGCCAGCAAAGGTGTGTAGCTGGGAAGACTGGGAAGGACCACAATTTTCCAATAAGAAATTGCAATTAGATCTCTCTAGTAAACAAAATATGTAAAGTAGCTCAGAAGGAGTTGCTTCCTGTTCTGTTCCTGTATAACATCAAAAAACATTAGATTCTGATATGTGTGATCTCTTTTTTTTTTTTTTTTTTTTTCCTTTCCCCACTCATGCCCTACCACCTTTAACAGAAATGCAGAAATTTTGGCTATTGTGGGAAGACTGCCCATTTGCGTTTTGGATCTTTTGCCTTAAAACTCAAAGCAGAGTAAAATAGAAGGTTTCATTTGTAAAGAGGAAGTACATGTAGCTCAGGGCTTCACATAGAGAAGTGCTTAATGTGCTAGTCAGGATCAGCCTATTAATGGTAGCTGGAGCTCTGTATTGTAGGGTGTGTTTGCTCAATCACAACGATTCTGTATAAAAATAAGGAAAAACATTCTGTTACGCAGGAAGATGGTAGAGGAGGATGTTCTCTATTGATAAATGTTACTCACCTATGCTGGTTTGCACAGGTTGTCTATTAGGTTTGGCTGCGTCTTGGCAAGGTATGAGCCAAGCTTGATGGCTTCTAGGAAATGTTTCTTTCAATACTACCAACAGCCTTAAAGGTCGATGTAACAAAGACTGCTAGCCAAAAAAGGTATAAATGTCTTTAGCCTTATAATTGCAGGTATAACACTTTGTTTAATTGTCATCTGCTTTTTTTGTAGGTATGGTTGTTTTTAAAACCACCTTTCGATAAGGAGTGACTTCTAAAAGCTGAATTGGTTAAAATTTAGTTCAATTAATGCCAAGTTTTGCATATTGTCTAGGAGAATTGGTGAAAATGTCTTTGATTGCAATGTAACCAATGATGTACTGTTGTCCAAACAAGTTTCATTTGATATAACTGATTTGTTTTTGACCAGTTGATTATATTAGTCAAATTAATATGCTGCTGGAGAATACTAAAGCAAGCTTGTTCTTTGTGTTTTTCCTCCCCTAGGACAAAATGTTTCACTTTTGGGTAAATACATTCTTCATAGGACTGGATGAAAATTCAGACAAAGTAGAAAATGGAAGTCTAGTTGCAGATCAGGAACTTGATGGTATTTTCAGTACAGAGCGCTCAGATAATGATAAGGAGTATTTAATCCTTACATTAACAAAAAATGATCTAGACAAAGCAAATAAAGACAAAGCCAACAGATATTTCTCTCCAAACTTCAAGGTCAGTATATATTTCATGTAAACAAAGCTGAAAAGCTGCATGAAGTTGTCTGATGTGTTTGTCTTGCCTTATGGAGGAACTGTTTGAATCTGCTGTCTGTGTAGAAATTTAACTAATGTATGGATTTGCCACCATTTAGCAAAAGTTCTAGCTTTTTAAATTTATCTACTTTTCAAGAAGTCAGTAGATGGTATGAGAGAGTGTATGCGCAAAGCTGGTGAGAGACTGGGAGAGAAGGCTTTTTTTTTTTTTAAGGTATTTATCAAAAGCTATTTGTAATATAATAATTTATATTTATCAAAGCTATTAGAGATGAGTAGTAAGAAACCCAGAGACCCAGGCAGCAGTCTCTCCTGTTTTTTTTTCATTGCCTTTTGCACTAGGCTTTACACATAATTCTTGAGTTGATTTACAGAGGTGCCCACTTCACGAGAATACCTTATAACCTGAGTTTAGCTTCGAGGAGTATGAGCCATTGCCAGCATGTTTTCAAAATGAAAAGGGCATTTTTAAGAAATCTGATGTTTTCTGGCTTGCTCATAAAATATCAGTAGTCCACAGCAGTGCTTATTTGAAGGTAACGGTCATAGTTACTTGGATGTTGCATGGATCAGACTTTAACACACAAAAGTCACTGGTTATAGTGTTGAAAAAGTATTTTGTTTGTTCCTATGTAGTCTTACTAAAATCTCTTTTTGTCCTATCAGAGGTCTAGGAGGTAGGACAGTCAAAAAGCTTAGTGTGGCATGGCCCACGGCAGTGGTATGTCCGGCTGCTATAACTCAAGAGTACAAATGGTTGGTGCAGATATACAGAACTCCTTCAGCTGGGCTTGAAAAAAACTGCTGTTTTGCCAGTTCTTCTTTATTTTGTCAGGAGTGGTACTGGTAGGCTGGCTACCCTTGTAAGAGCTCGTTCTTTCTTTCTTTGTTTCCAGAGTAGGTAGAGGAGCACTCGTGATTCGGTGTAGTGAAAGGAACCACGCTGTTTCAGATTGCAGTTGTTACCTGTGCTCTGTTAAAGTTCAGGTTCCCTTTTTAAATTGTTGTTTTTTCCTTTCCTAGGTGAAGCTATTTTTCACAAAAACAGTAGAAGAGCCATCAAATCCAGAGGCTAGCAGTTCAACTTCTGTAACACCAGATGTTAGTGACAATGAACCTGATCATTATAGATACTCTGACACCACTGACTCTGATCCAGAGAATGAACCTTTTGATGAAGATCAGCATACGCAGATTACAAAAGTCTGAATATTTTTTTTTATCGGAGATGAAAAACAAAAAACCCACAAAGAGTGACAAACTTGAATAAACTGAAAAAAGGACCTTTTTAAATGGCAATAGGACATAGTGTCAGATTACCAATTATAGGAACAATTCTTTCTTGACCAATCTTGTTTTGCCCTATAAATCTACAGGGTTTGACACTTGTCCAGTTGAATAAAAAAAGGTTACGTAGCTGTCATATGTATATACCTTTTTGTGTCAAAAGGACATTAAAACTTCAATTAGGAACTATAAAGATGGCACTTTCCCATTTTATTCCAGTTTTATAAAAGTGGAGACAGACTTAATGTGTATACGTAGGAATTTTTCCTTTTGTGTTCTGTCACCAAAAGAAGTTTTGAAAAAACACAAATATACAGGTTCACATCCTGCCCCTTTTTTTGCACTTATGTGGCAACAGAAAAGTCTGCAGTTGGCTAAGAGGTGTTTCTAGAAGGTTTTACTACATTCTAATGCATGTATTTTGGATGGGGGATGGAAAGTAATGCTCAGAAAGGAATATAATCTGCTGGAGCTTGGCCTGTGTACCATATCCAGCTATTTACATGCACCTTTCTTTAGCATGCTACCGTAATTCATCCTGGACAATTGAAGAGTCGCCGCTGTCACTGCTTGTTGTTTGTGCATTTTATTTTTTTAAGTGTAATGGTGCTAGAAAAGGCAGCTAGAGGGAGTGATTCTGTATAGGGGTACAGGAATGAACCTTCGCAACATCCTAAAGACCCACGAATGAAGGGAGAAAAAATATTGGGGTCACAGAAAGGAAACACAGCAACAATGACTTAACCATACAAATGTGGAGGCTATCAACTAAAATATGGGCTTGAAACAAATTGTTAGAAAATTTGACAATGATTTATTAATTGTTTTTCTGAATTGTAATGGCTGCTCCATCTCCTGTGTAATTAAGGCCAGTGCTAAAAGTCAGATGCTATTAGTACATACATCAGTCAACATCTTACATTTATGTTATTAGTTTTTCAATCATATTCCTGCTGTGAATACTTCATGTGCTGCCTTGCAAGCTTTTTTCTTGTTAATATAAAAATATTTTGTAGTGGTGCACAGGAAATTTCAATTGGAGATTCTCCAGGTTAGTGTTTATTTTTAAGATTTATGATGCATTTATTCAATCAAACCTCTGTCAGCTGTTCCACCCCTTTGACCTTACACATTCTATTACAATGAGTTTTTGCAGTTTTGCACACTTTTCTAAAAATGCCATTTACTGTTAGGGAATTTTACTTGAATACTCAGTACCTATGATGTTTTTAAAAAGAGACATTACAGAGGAGACTAGCGTTGCCATGAATTCTCAACACTGCATGTACATGAAGATGTGTACTTCTAAAAAGCAGAACTTGTCCCAAGTACGTTGTTTGCCATTAAAAAACACAAATCAAAACAAATTAGATTTCTAAGCTGGCAGTGTTGTATTATTTGTTCATAGGGATGTAGCCAGGAGTAGGGCTTTAGATTCACTTTCGGTATAAAATTGACATGCCCAGACTGCAGATGACTTAACAGAGTACAACTACTGTTGTGTATTAATGTGAAGAAGCTGACAAGATCATTCACTCTAAAGTACACCATGAATTGCTGTCCCCAAATTCACACTTTCTCAATTAACTTACTGGTGCTGATGTCAAAGTTCATTAGCTGTGTTCTCACCTGGATAACAACCATGTATGGAATCCATAAGGGCCCTGTACAACAGCATTAATGGTAAGAATTTGAATGTGATGAGGCAGGACTCGCTCTTGGTAAAGGAAGGTATAAAGTGCTTTTTTGGTATCCGTTGGTCAACTTTGCTCATCAGATTCATGATTCTAACAAAGCTGATAAATATCTTCTGACTTAAAGGTCTAATTAGACTTTAGTATCTTACTGGATAAAGATCGCTGGTTTCAGTGCTCATTATTCCCATTGTTTTTGACGAGCAGGAGGTGGCTACCTTGGGACGTGACATTTAACTCTTACCCTTTCAATCATGTTTCACTTTGTCTGTTTTTAACAGTTGAAAAAAGTTGCGTTGGCTAATAAACAAACCTGTTCACGCTTTAAAAGTACTCAGATATCGACACTGTTCTGTGTCCCACTTTTGAGCTCATGATAACGAGATTGGATCGGTGTGGTTCCAGTATGTAACACTGAGGGCTGGATTGGAAATAATGACGCGATGGGCTTTTGCACTGTTATTTTTCCTTTGGAATGTGAAGGTTGGAATGAGGGTTTTGATTTTGAATGTTTCAATGTTTTTGAGAAGCCTTGCTTACATTTTATGGTGTAGTCATTGGAAATGGAAAAATGGCATTATATATATATATATATTATATATATAAATATATATTATACATACTCTCCTATACTTTATTTCAGTTACCACCCCCATAGAAGTTGACAAGAATTACTATGACTGAAAGGTTTTTGAGTCCTTATTAAAACTTTATTTATGACAGTATTCATAATTAGCTTGAAATGCATTCTGTAGGTAATCTCTCCTTGAGTTTCTGGACTGTATGCTTAAACTTTTGGATGTGCAACAGCTTACATGTCTGAAACTACTTGAAGGCATCACCTCTGTAAGAGCTTACTGTTAGGCCCTGTAGCATCCCTGGTCATTGGTAGCCCCACTCAAAATATTTGTCACAGCTATTAAAGGGCAGTTGTATGAATAGCATCCGGATTCATTCCTGTGGCACACATGGTAAACTGGAGTTTACATGCAGCATCAAATGTTTCAGCTTTCAAAGAAAAAATAAAAATAGGATGCTAGTGTGCAAGTTCCATGTTTAGTCATAGCGAATGTGTGCAATATGTTAACGATGCCTGTGGTTGCCACAAAGTGCCTCGTTTACCTTTTAAATACTGTTAGAAAGTGTCATGCATGCAGATGGATGGGGTGGAACTGTGCACTAAAAGGGGCTCCAACTGCAGTGTTTGGCAGAGCTGCCTTTCTCTGCCGGTTCAAATTTTCAGTCTGTTTTCATATAGCATATATATATATAGATACTAAAAGAAAAAAAAATCAGTCTGTTAAGCAGCCTTATTCTGATTCAGCCTCTTCAAATACTATTGTGCTGTGCAACAGTGGCTCTGTGTGTAATGCTATGCACTGAGAATACACAAAAACAAAGTATGACATGTACAGGATAATGCCTCATACAAATCAGATGTCCGTTTGTTATTGTGTTTAACAACCCTTTATCTCTTAGTGTTAAAACTCCACTTAAAACTGATTAAAGTCTCATTCTTGTCATTGTGTGGGTGTTTTATTGAAGTATTTTGAGTGTGAAATGGTCAGCTAATATTTTGCTTGTAAGCGATGCGATTTTCAGCATGATCGTTAGAGCAAAGGATGCTTCTAAAAGGAGCTCCTTGTGTGTAAAGGGGTTTTAGGACAACGGTGGCTTAAAACTTTTATATTCAGGACCTTCAATGAGAGTAGGCACAGGGAGTGCAGATTGTGTGCACTGACCTCTCAAAAACATTTCTTTACTGTGATGCAGTCATAGTGAGGTGCAGGACTGCTTTCCTGGGGAACTGAATCATTTTTAGTCTCCAAGAGAATGTTTTCTAAAATGCACGTTACCTTATTTTTAATGTTAATCGGTGCATTTCCAGCAAAATTAAATGAGTCAAGCTGAGAAGTGTTTTCCTAGACAATCTGAGAACTGCAGTAGCTTTAAGTTAGCAACGAGACGCATTTTCCCCATTGGAATAGCCCTGCTCTACACACATTTGTGTACAAGTTTGTGTTTTTCTGTTCTTGTTGCTTGACAATTTTCAAACTAGACTTTCAGCCCTAAATTTAAGAAATGCATGTTCTTTTCCTTTGGTGTTAGGGTTACCCCTTGAGCCTCTAGGAAGAAGAGACCAATAGCTCAGTGGACAGCCCCTGCATCGCCAGCGGTCGCAGAGAAGTGGTGAGAAACCAGAATCTGCTTGGCACCTTGTGGGCGCTTGGGAGCTGTTCGGTGTTGTTTAGCAGGACTCTGCTATTTCTATTGAGAGAGAAATAGGACTATAGTACAGCTAACTTAGGTAGCTCTTGTTATTCCTGCTTCCTTCCTGTCGGTTTCAGCATCAGCCCTGTGTTAAACCTGGCTAAGCATCTCCAAAAAATACCAGTTAGATGTTTGGTGCCATGGCCCTCTCTGCTCTTTGGCGGTAAGAGAAGTGGAAAGTATTTTTGTCGCTTTATGCGGGATGGAGTTTTTGCCAGCTCTATCTGGCCCTTTCCTGTGAATGCCACAATTAAGGACTTGACACCATTTTAGTAAAACAGCAACCAGTGTTACCCAGTCTGTTAATACACGTTTCTTTCTTGGGTAAGCTTATTTTTCATCCAGAAAATGAAAATAAGAGTAGGAAGGTGTAGAAAGGAAGGATGAGAAGCTTTAAGGAAAGTAGTCTGGACAGCATTCAGTATGTTGAGTACCTTCTTTAGATGTATTTGCAAAGGAATTCTAGTATGAAGACCGGTGAAAAGTGCTGTTGAGACATGGATGGAATATTCGATTTATACTCACCCTGTTGATGCTAGAAGGTGCACGTGCCAGTACTTAACCAGTGCCTAAAGGCTGGTGGCTTGGTGAGCCTTTGTCACCTCTGGCGGCAGCAGCAAACAGCAATGCAGTTTATGCAGATCTCTTTTTAGACAGCCATAAAGTGATTGTTAATAATTAATTGGATTTTTTTTTAAAACTGTAGCCAGTGTTACAAATTAGCCTATTTGTAAGAAGAAGTTATGTTGGTAGCAGACTCGTTTTAAAACACCTTTTTTCCACATTTTTTTTTAGTTGTTTGGCATTTCGCTTATGAAATAAGCGATGACATACGCTGGTGACGATGTTTCTATATTAATCTAACTGGCTTCCCTAAGATGAGGCACTGCTGAGATCCCCAGTGTATTCCCACAGCTGTGGCCGTGCCCTGGCTGTAACGGGAGCCCTGAGATGCCGAGGGGTGGTCGGAGCCCTGCAAGGAGTGGACGCAGAACCCCGAACCCTATGGGCTGATACAAAGGGAGTCACATAATGAGTTGGCTCAATTTTTAGAAGGCAGTTTCTCAAAAGCATTATAGATTCTTTGCTACCTCTGCTCCCACCTTACTCTTTGGTTTCTTTTCAACCCTCGCTTTCCTCCTCTGCCATTCTTGGTAACTCTGGTCCTTTTTTCCAACCTAGGTGATTCTATCATTCTGAGATTCTTACAGTTGGAAGTATCCTGTGCTAGGCAGACAAGAAAATCCTTTTGTTCTGAGTTGATGTATCTACTAGAATAAAAATCCATACTTTTTTTTTCTCCCCTTCTTGGCATCTCCTGCTCCCTGTGCTTTGACGCTTTTCCTGGCTGGTCTCATTTGATGGTGTTTCATTTTCTTCTGTGTGTTTCTTCTTGTTTTCTGCTTTTTTTTCCATGCTTTGCTTCTCTGCCTCCAAATTTTAGCCACTGGCATCTTTGCAATATAGGACAGGTAATTCTTTTTTGATAGTTTCTTACTATTTTTTTTTCTTTTTGGATACAAAGCTTTAGGCGTAGCAAGGAGAAATGCTTTCAGGTTGCCTTTCTTAAAAGAATAACTGTGGAAAATGTCAGGGTTGTGCAAGTTCAGCAAATGCATTTGGCTCAGTGAGCTACTGATGCGCTGTATGAACCTGCACGCATTTATGCAGGCTAATGGAATGATGGGCACATGTACTTGACTTGGGTTAAGCAACCTGCACAAAAAATAAAAAATAAAAAATAAAAAATCACTAACTGCTGGGCTATGTTTTCCAGCTGCAAATGTTTCTGTATGGGTTGTACTACTTATGGCAGAGTAGAAAAGGGTTTTAATGCTTTCTTCTTAGAGGACTCTTCTTGTGCTTGCTAACTTGTCTTGCATCCCACAGCTTAACTCTGGTGGAAAGAGGCGACACCATGCCTTCATGGGAAATTGCTTTCCTGCTTCAGAGCCTGTTCATGTAAGAATTTGAGTTGATAAAAACTGATATTTTAGAGGCTGAAGTTTGTACTTCAAACTATCCTTTGTATAATTCAGGCTGCTTAAACAGGGTGTACTTTTTTTGGCCTTCAATGAGCAATGAATATTATCAGGATTATGTGGGGTTTGGAAGATGAAGCAGCTGAAAGCAGGTGAGAAATATTGGATCAAGAAGTTTGTGAAATCTAGACAGATATGCCCCGTCCTCCATTACATTTGTGCATTAGAAAGAAAATGGCAGAATGAAATGGGAAGGATTCTGTAATGGAAATATGTGTATGAATGAACATTTTAAATGGAAATCGAGTTTCAAGGACAAGGAAGCGAAGTCTTTGATGTAAGGCAGGATTTGGTAATGGGAGACATAAACCCTGTGGGTGGAGGCACGGAACTTGTGAAAGAAAAGGGGTGATGGAGCACGTTTAGAGAGATTTGTTGAGGTTTTGCAAAGATGGTATAAAACAACTGATGAGAGATGTCTGAGAGGCATCTGGAGTGCAGAGTTTAAAAGGGAGATGAATCCGAGGGGTTGGATTGGGCATCATTTGCTTTAAAGGTATTTGAAACTGTGGAAACAGGATGGCTCACAGCTTTAGACTGTTGGTAGGATTGCAACCAGCTTAGGAAAATCTTGTCATTTGTGTGGGAGGAGGGTGAAGAGCACATGTAAAGATCACAAAGCAGTGCAAGTAGACTGGTAACATCCATTCACAAGCAAAAAGGAGAATTACTTCTGTTCTCTGAATATTAGCACTTAGGAAAGACATAGCTTTTTCATAAGGTTTCTATAAATCCAGATACACAGGTCAAGTAAAGTAGCTCTGGTCCATGATTTTTCACTGTCTGAAGGTTCGCTATTGTTCATATCAGACTTACAGCTGGGCAATTGGGGTAAACTGACTTGCAAAAGTTGGAGAGGGCTGAGGGCCTGATGGCACCCTGGATGAATGGCAGTTCCACTGGAAGAGGAAAGGGCTGAAAACAGATGGGGGAACACTGAACCAAGAAGTACAGAGTTAATACTGAAAAGTAGGAGAGAAGGGAGGTTCTGCCAGGCTGGGATTATGCAAACTCCAGAGGGTTGTCCATTCTGCTGGCTCTCAGCTTAGCTTTTCTGTGTAGAAAGGAATGAAAAGTTTTGTCCAAGAACCCAAGGTCACGGCTCATACCCTGCTTTATGAACCTGGAAATTTGCTTCGTACAATGCCTCTCCAGAATGATGCTCTCCTCTCTCCCATTGAGCATGTAGTATGTAAGAGGGATGACACCTGGTGCTGTACAGGTTGCTTTCTGCAAGTTCAGTGGACATGTTTGTTGCTTTATTATTCAGTTCTTAGCAGTCAGCATGGGTCCAGGCCAGTCCTGGACCCCAAGGTGGCTCTGCTGGTTCCCCAGCCTTCCTGCCCAGTGAGCATGCTGCACCCCCCACTGGTTTTGTCAGGGGGGATTTTGCCTCCCTTGTTGCTGCTTCTCCTTCACTTTTGCTCGTTGTGCTGGAGGCACCGTGTTGATACTGTAGGAGATCAGGTGCTGCCAACTGTCCCTCTGACTCCTGCTTTCCTTTAATTTAGTAAATATATTCCCTTGCTTTGAGTCCATCTGAGGTCTCTGTTCTCACCAGAGGCTATTTGGCGGCTGACGGCTTCTTGACTCATCCTTTCTTGAAGCAGGTGAATGCATGGCACCCAAGGGTGAAGTGCACAAGTCCTTTTCTTGTTAGGTCCATGCTGCAGCACTCCAGGAGATGCCCTTAATTCCCTTGAGGGTTGAAGCAAAGAAGGAAGATGCTGCAAGGAACAGCCTTTGCCTTCATCTCTGCAGCTCCATCTGGTAAACTTTGGGGCCAGGACAATGAGATTTTGAGATCTTTTTCTAAGGCAATAAGAAGGACCTGTCAAACTTACCAAGTGAGTAGGGTTTTACCCTATAAAAATCTTAACTTTGGCAGAGTATCCCTTGACCGGCATCTGGAAGACAATTTGATCCTGGTGGTGGAAGTATAGACTACTTCCTCCCATCCTGTTACTGTTGCCCCACGGTGCCCAGTTGCTGCCTTAACCAAGCAGGGAGAAGCTAACCAAGCAGGGAGAAGCAGATCCTCACTGCTTTGCTGCGAAGGACTGAAACTGGGGGTGCTGGCCGCTGTCAACAAGATCAGATGCTCTACTGTTAATGTGCCTGGCTCCTCTGCCATTGCTGTGGATAATGGCAAGATTGCAGCACAGCAAGAAGTCAGGACCTGTGCATTAATTCGTGTCCTTGCTGAAGGTCCCAGCCTGTGATCATGAGCCTGGCTGAGTTTGCTCGCTCAGGTTGCGTACATTGCATGGCATGATTTGACTGTCAGAGACGAGGTTGAGGTCCTAATTAAGCTATTGGCCTCTAGAGGGTTTTTTGCCTTGTGAAACACTGAGGATGGCCACAGCTAGAAGCAGGACATGCAGTGCTCTCAGGAGAACACAGCATTCCTGCAGATGCATTTTTCAAAGCATCATGGACATGCCGCTTACACTCTGCTTCGGTCTGTAGCTGGGGTCTGTAGTTCTGCCTCCTGCTTGGAGCGGGACTAATGTCCTTACTAGATCAGGGCATCTGGCTTTGTCTTGCTGAGTTGTGATAACCTCTGAGGACAGAGATTTTTCCTCCCCCTCATCCTCCTCTCTTCTTCCCTGTCCTCATAGCAAAATGTTGTGCTCCGAATGTTGAATAGATCTTGTGTTGAGGAGAGTTTTTTGGTCAGATTGGTATTGACCCTTAGGGGGGGCTGCTATTTATTGCACAGGACTGACACCTCTCTAGGATCATGGGATACTTGTAAACACCTGCTGCTGGATGTCCACCAGCTGTGCTGTTGTCCCTGGTCCCTCCTGTGTCCCTTCTGTGGTATGCTGACTGCAGTGCAGGTGACTGGGCATGGGCTAGGGAAATGGGTAGCAGCTGCTGTTAGATTAAGTTGATGTTTCGGCTTTCCTGCTAAACCAGCCATCTTTCACAATCAACTGCAATAGAAGTGTGTTCGGGGATTGAGGAATCCCTTCTGGGCTGTTACATCTGTTGTAGGTTTAGCTTTGATCAAGAAAGCCAAGCTCTTGAACAAAGGAAGAAAAAACTCCAGGGTTTAGCATGTCCATGCGAAAGCCACAATGGTCAGGGTCTTATGTTACGGGCTTATCCTTCCTCTCCGAATAATCTCTGGAGTAAGAAATTTGGATTATTTAGGTTCAGAGCAGTGCAAGAGCATGACTCCAGGCTCCTCCAGGGAGGTGGGACTCCTTTGTTAAGTATTTGATGCATTTCACAACAGCAGGAGATGGATGGGTGGATGCAGTCTTGTGCAGATGCATTCCCCGCGGTGGTCATTTCACTTGGTGCTCACCTCTGGGTCTTGCCAAGGAAGCGGGAAGAAGCAGCACAGGGAGATGGATCTGCCCTGGAGCCGCTTCTGTTGGCCGGAGAGGGGCTGTGTAAAGCAATGTGCCAGGGAAAGGAAATTAGTCTGGGATCTAGTAAGCATAAGACAGTCTTTTGAGAGCTGTTTGAGACACCGTACTAGTAACTGCACTTTCATCTAGATGCTGGGGCAGAAAATCTGTGTAGCAACACAACTAGGAGAGGAGGAGATTGGTTGAGAGCTAAGATCTTGTGAATGGGAGAAGCTTGAGAGTTGTCTGGCATTAAATTTAGTGTTTAATCATCACGTTTTTCAACTACAATGAGTTGCATCTCCATGGCTGGAGAGAAAGTTTTGTTCTGGCCACCATGATGGATTGCAATGTAGCCAGGCCAGTTTTTTGAGGTAATAGTTAAAAAAGAAGCCAGCTCTGTTTTATAAATGGAAAGAGGAAGCAAGATAGGAGAGCTGGGAAAAGGTTCGTAGTTACTAGTTTATGATTTCTTTGGGGAGGTAGTTGAAAGTGCTGGAGTGACTGTAAGAGGTTTTGCAACAGGAGAAGGAATAACCTGTTGAAAGGTGTCAATGTGACAAACAGAAGAACAAGGAGTGATTACAGAAAATGCGGTGTAAGTGATTGCTAAGAGAAAAGAGCTGACTGGCAATCCTTGAAACCATGGTAGGAAATACAGCAACCACTCCAGCAGGGTAAAGAAACAGGCCGAGCAGGCCAAAAACAAATTACCTGTCAGTGTTAAGATGCCCAAGGTATGGTTTGACATAGTAGTGGCAGCAACCTGGTGTTCTTGCTTTGATATTCATCAGCCTCTTGAAGAATGCATTTTGCTAATCAGGTTCATGACCTTTTTGTAGATGAAACGCTTTGCCCAGTTCACCTGATGCATGTCTATAGCTAAACTTTTTATAAATCATCCCACTTCCTGCAGCGGTTGTGTATGAGCTGGTTTGGTCTTGCACAGTTTCGGACCCACAAATTGGTAATCAACGTGTTGGCTACTTTTTCGGTGCTTTCAGTTTGATGCTCTGTTCTCTGCAGCTTTGGGTGATTTCTCTCCGTAAAGCTGCTAGCAAGGGTGACTCATGGCAGAAGTGGGCCTGCCGCTACTCGTCTCTTCCTTTTGACAAAACCATTGGTGTTTGCACATCTGTTTGTCGGGCTAGAATGATTTATTTAAAATTGTGCGTATTCATGTACAGCAAAGCTTGTGAGGTGCTCTCACCTCTTTCCACATGGAGCACTTTCTCAATGAAGAATTGAGAGACGTTAGGGACCAGATGCAACCTGATGATGGGAACAGTTGCACAATAACATATTTGGTTAATACCTTCTGACTTCTCTCTTCTGAAAAGTTGAAGTCCTTCAGAGAAAGCGAGCTTGGCGTAGCTGCGGGGAGAGTGGGAAGGTGAGTGGCGAGGCAAGGTGAGATGTGTTGACAAGGAGAAGGAAGGGAGATAAAGGATCCCAAATATCCTAATAACTAAGTATCCGAAGGCAAACTTGAAATACGATAACTGAATAGCCCAGTGCTGACTGCTTTAGGTGGTTTTTTTTTTTCTTTTTAATCTCAGCATCTTGCTGTAAAGCCTTAAAATGTAAGAATAACAGTTTTGAACGTATATCTGCATAACCATACAACCGTTTAGGTTTCTGACTTACTGAAACTGGTGTCCTGCCTCTGTGGCTGGAGGTGGCTGTTCAGAGATGATTAAGAACAGGGTGCACATATACGAGATCAGCCTATAACCAAAAACAGTTGGTGGCCTGGGAATTTCTGAGCCTGCAGTGGCTTGCCTATTTAGTAATCTTCAATACATTCATCTTCAAAGCACAGGTCCAGTTTCCCCTCAAATCGATGTATAAACTCTTTGCATCTGCTGCATCTTTAGGCAAGGGGTTTCACAGGTCCTTAGACCTCTAGGGTGAAGAGAAGTATCTCCTCGATTAGATTTGCTATGAATTTTAGTTGATCACTCCCAGTCCTAGTGTCAGAAGAGACAGTGAAAGGCCAGTCCCTCCTCATCCCTTCTGAGCCACTTGTGATTTTGTAGCATCCTTTTAGGAGCTATTTGCATGGCCACTGCATTTCACCTTGGATTTAACTTGCAGCTGTGACCACTAGTCCTGTATAGAGTCTGCATTTCCCAAGAGATTGTTCAATTTTGGGTCATCCTCTCTGTGAATGGAGGAATGTAGTTAACAGCACAGTAATGACAGCTTGGTGAGGTGCAGACAGTTTTCCCCAGGGGGTTTACGTGTCGGAAGTCCTGCATGTGCAACTGCCATGGGTATGTGGGCTGTCATCTGTGCCCAGGCTGCCTATCAATGCAGGTGAAACAGTATTATTGATTAAAAAATAAAAGCTATTTCTCTTTGGACTGTGTGTTGAATTTAAAATCACAGGAGTCTAATCATCAGTTTCTATCTCAAGCAAGTGTTTGCTTTTTTATTGAAGCCCATTGAATAGCTATATTGGGAGACTGTTGCTCTTGAATAAGTGTTTTGAAAAATGATATGGTTTATCAGTGCTTATGCCTAATAATGCTTTTTTATCTCAAGCTGGAGTCGGTGCTCACCTGCTCTCTGCCTCGCATCTGCGAGATAACCCAGGCCTCTATTCCCTGCTTGGGGCCGCTGGGCACCACAACCGTCCCCCCAGTGTGCTGCTTTGGTGCGGTGCGGGCACCCCGGCTCTGAAACCCATCCAGGGACGGGCAAATCCCCCACAGGGGTGTCCCCCCAGCCACACTTCAGTAACGGCAGTGGTTGTGCTGCGGCTGCCGATGCACTCAGTGGAAGCCCTGGCGCAGGTTTTACAGCCTCTCCGCTCTGGCGGGCGTCCTGTGCGTGAGCATTGCCCAGCTGTAGCCTTCAGGCACGTCAGCGCGTTGGTCTCGCCACGGCTGCAGCTTGGCTTTTGTTCCACTTGCTGCCGAAAGCCGATTTTTATCTTATCTGTGGTCTTTCACCACGAGCTGATGTGGTCCCGGCTCTGATTTCTGGTGCACGGCACGGTGGGCCTGCTGTGCTCAGTGCAGGTTGGAGAGCTGCTGCAGAGCAGCTGCCATCTGAGAAAATCTGTTTTTCTTTAGCCCTTTTCCCTTCTTCCTTGCAGAAATAAATAAAAGTAGAACTGTTCTGCGTAGTGTATATGCTGGCTGCTGCTCTTGCTTTCTTTATGTAGGTACTTACCTCTATAGGGCTGGAAGAAAACAGCTGTAATCCTTTAGTCTGACTTCCTCAGGCTTTCTTATTCGGAGCCATTTCTGCCTCAGGTTCAGCTAAAGCATCTTTTTAAGGATTTTCAATCCTAAATATGCTGATAATGGATCTTTACAGCCTGGAGGTGGCAGACAACTGGTTTTGATCTAAAGGGGCTTTTATCACGAGAGCCTTTACCAAAGCAGAAGGCCGTATACAGCACCCATGGACCTCAGTCAGTGTAAACTGTGTACTGCTCCATTATGAACAGTAAATCCACAGTAAATACCAACAGACAGCTCTCCCCTCTGTGGACACAGCCATTTAGCACAAGCTTTTCCCTGTTGATGTGGCAACAGAGGCCAAATAATGGAGCCCCTTCAAAGTCCTGGTATTGCAAGGTGCCCTGTCTCCTCTTGCATGTTGCATCCTCCCAGCAGGTGGTTTCCCCTCAACCCTCTCATCTTTGTCCTTGTTTTCTTTTCTAGCTGGATTCCTGGTAATGTGTCCAAATCCGAAGCTCTGCCTTTGAAATGTGAAATCCACATAATTATTATTTTATCAAGTTAGACACTAAATAAGGAGCCCAAACTGATTTTTTTTTTCTTCACCTAACAGCCAAGTGTCTTTGCCAGCACATCCCTGACAGTCACCAAAAATGCAGATGTCCGGCAAAGTACAAACCCACCAGGTTTGCACAGGGCTTGTATGTCTTCGTCTCCTTCACCGTATGCTGTTGGGGGCCCCACAGCATGTGCAGTGAATCACCCATTCAAATGGACGTTTTCCCATGAAAAAGTTTTGCCAAGTTGGCGATTGTTTTCCAACAACAACAAAAAAAAATCATGGGCTGCAAAGATTTCTCACCTGTTCAATTTAATAGCAATGAGCTTCCAGGCTGTGCTGTAAAATCCAGCCACAAGCCTATCTAATAGGATAGGAAACTATTCTTTTCCCCCCATAAGTGTGATTGGATCAAGAGGGTATTTTCACCTCCAAAAGACACTGTGTGGAAGTCTAGTAATACCAAACTCTGTTCACATGTACAGGGACCAGGACGTGCAGATAGGTAGAGCAAGGGTCTCCATTGCCAATGAGCTGGAAGCTGACGTGGTAGGGGATTAGCCTGGAGTTAAGTTGAACATGGCAGCTAGAAGGGAGCTGATCCAGGCCCATCTTCTTGACCAACTTTGAGGTTTTGCATTAAGTTAAAGGGTGCGGGTTTGCCATACCTGCTTGCTCTCTGGGGATGTGACAGTGACCAAAACCGGGCATCAGGGACCTCTCAAATACACTCTGCCTGGCTTGGGTTAGAGGGTTGTGTTCATTTATCCATGGAATTCTCAAGAAAGCTTTTGCTTTCTTAAAGACATATTATTTGTATTATTTGTTCACGATGCTCTGTCAGAAGACTTGAGTTTTTAGTTTCAGATGCAACTCATTTAGTTGTCAGTGTGTGATTTGCTGCCAGCTCAGGTTTGATGACCTGTATTTAATTAATGAAATCATCAGTAAAATTTCCAAGCGTCCAAGTCTGCTCCAAGGCAATCAGGGATTTAAGCATAGATGAAGGTCAAAGAAACTCAGAATTTGCCCTGCCCTTCACTCTTGAAAAAGAGCCTGGAGGCTCCTAAAATACTCCAGATGTGTTTGAAAATGGAGCTCCCTGTTTGCATACATGTAACCAAAACCCATGTTTCTAAACAGATTCAATTAAACTAAGACCATCTCCCAGTGAAATTCAAATTCAGCGGTTTGTGATTAATTAGGTATTAGCCTCATTGAAAATTTTAAAATCATCAGAACTTTGCTATTGTACAAACCTTTCTTCAGTAGTATGTGGTTTCACTATTGTATATAACTTTATTCACTACTATATATATATATAAAAGAGAATATAATCGCTATTATATATAACTTTGTTATATACAGTCATGTGTAGTGTGCACTGGAACAGGCTCCGCAAGGCAGTGGTCACGGCACTGAGCCTGCCGCAGTTCAAGAAATGTTTGAACAATGGTCTCAGACATTTGATCTGATTTTTGGGTGGTCCTGTGCAGACCCAGGAGTTGGACTCGATGATCCTTGTGGGTCCCTTCCAACTCAGGATATTCTATGATTCTATGACATACTGCATGCTTTCTAGTAGGAAATCTAAAATGTAAGCCTTGCTAAAAATATCAATGTTGATTATTGTGCATAGTGATGGCAGGATAAGGCTTGTGGATTAGATTTATTTGAGAGACGTTTCCTCTTTAAAAAAAAAAAAAAGTCCCTCTGGAGAGTAGCAATACTTTCTCACAGAGAAAGATGTGGAAAGTGACACATCATTTCTGATTTTATTCTTCATAGTGGTGGAAGAGGGATGCTGAACACTTTCCCGCATCAGAGAAGATCAGAGCAGATTTGGGATGTTGCAGACTGTGCTGGTGTCTGTTAGACATTTTCTGACCAACGCTATTTGTCTGAATTCCCAGGAATGCTGCTTGTTCTTCAGAACGGAAAAATGTTCTATTTTTGGCTGTGACAACTTTTCTGGGAAAAAAAAGTATTAAACAAAGCATGGCAAGGGTTTGTGTGTGTAGGTCTTCATAGTGTGTAATGGGGTTCGAGAGAGGCTTAGCAAATAAGCTTCAGACAGATACATGAGGAAGCTATTAATGCTCTACTTGCAATTCAAGGCTAAGAAAACGCATCATTACATGGATGATCTGGAGACCCTGGCGTGTTGGAGTGGAGACAGACTTGGATATATGGGAAAATGTCTCTTTGACCAGAAAAGTTCAAAACCAATGGATAAATAAACATAAAGCATGTCTCAAGAATGAAAGAGAGAGATGTGGTGGATCAAAAAACCTGCATCATTCAGGATCCTTGCTCTGGATGAGCAAAGGGCTGACAAGATGGCAAATACCTGGAGGAAAAGAAAAAAAAAAAAAAAAAAGCTATTTTGGGCCATCAGCTCAAAGAGGTGGCTCCAGTTCCTGGTGGAAACCTTGGCTGGCAGTGGGGCTTCTTGTGCCTTACCACCCAGCCTGTGGCATTTCAATAGGAGAGGTAACCTCCTCTGGGGATGCAGAAGGATGTTGTGCGCTTCCAAAAAGATCAACAATTAGTTCTTATTAAGAGTTGGCTGTGGTTGTCTCCATGTGTGATGTTCTTTGGGTGAAGAAATGTTTCCTGATGTCCAAATGGAACACCTGGCCTGTGATCTGGGGCTGTGGCCCCTCGTTGCATCACCTGTCACTTCCAAGAAGAGCTTGACCCCACCATTGCTGCCCATGTCGTGACTGGGGGCTGATCTCAGACCACCCCCAGCCTCCCCATGGCCAGATCCAACAAGCCCAGCTCTCTCCCATCTCCTCATGGGTCAGCTGCTCCAGGCCTCGACCTGCTGGGCAGCCTTTCCAGGGCCTCGTCAAGGTATTCACATCCCTCTGGAATTGGGGACCACATCTGGAACGAGTATCCAGATGTGACATCTCCAGTGGTGAGTCAAAAGGGACACATTTTAGCCTTGGATAAAGGGCTGCATCCTGCCTTCAGTGTGAACTAGTTCAGATTGGTCAAAAATTTAGGTGTGGGTGAGTGCACTGCAAACACAAAACTGCATGTGCTTTTACACAGCTTTAACCTTTCCAGGAAAAGTGGAATTAGACACCAAAGATAATGTTACTAGGAAGGGTCAAAGGGGCTAATCTGCTTCTAGGTGATGGTTTGGGGGAGGATTAGACTGACTTGACTTTTTGCTGGTTCCTTCTGTCATAGGTTGAAATGTCCTTCTGTCATAGGTTGCCACGCACTTGAAATGTTTCATGGATGTAGCCTTTTTGCCTCCATTTCAAATAAAAACATCTACTGGGGAATCTTAAATGTGTTTGGAGTCTGAGATGAATGAGTCCGAAACTGCTTTCCTTTAGCAACTGCCCTACAAAAATTCTGGTTTATATCTCTGAAACACTTTGAAGTAGTACTAAAGCAGGAAGTTAATTAGAGCTGCTTTGATATCTTACAGTATGTTTTAACAGCTGCTTCAGAGGCAGCTTGAACAGTAAGAGCTAACGTGTTTTAGTGCATGTTCCTGAAAGTCTGTGTTGCCCCTACCAAAATGTCTCTGTGTGTCACTGCTGTGGCTGGTTGTTTTCTTTCCTAAGAGTTCAAACTCACTTGTATGGGGACTTGGGAAAATAAATTAACCAAACCTCAGTGGATTTGCTGCTTTTTATTTCTTTTTAAGAGTGTTTTTTTTTTTTTTTCTCATTTAAATACTTAAATGTTATGGTGCTGCAGCCTTGGTCTAAAATTTCCTTGTTTCTCATTTCTGTTTTCAGTTGTCATTCTCTCAAGTTCTTTAACAGGCTAACATTTTCCATGGCTTGTTTGCAATTAAATGACTTCCCTGGATATTTTTAAATGGCAGTGAAGAAGCATGAGCTGTCTCTTCTTGGTGGAGAACATGTATTTAGCCCCAAAGCAAAGATTTGACTCTGTTGGTCAAAGGAAGAACATGAGGAAAATCCTCATGTTTGCTGACAAGCATGAATTCGCATCTTTTACTGTGATGATTAATGGCTGGATGTGGGCAATGTGTTCTGTCACAGAAAAAAAACTGAAGACTTCCACCTACTGAAGCTTTTCCTTATGTGGCTGTAACTTTTATTCTTCTTTCTTGTCTTTCGACTGATCTTTAAACTATTCACAACTTGATTTTTGTGTTTGTTAGTTTTTTGATTGAAGGACTGATGCTTTAGAGTCTGCACTCTACACATCATGTCCTACTCTTAGTCCTATTCCTAATCATTGAAGCCCATCTCTGCGTCACCCGAGAAGGAAGAAATTGAGAAAACTCATATATTGTTTGATGTGCATGGTTCAAATCATCGTATCACCTCTCCATTGTGCTTCTTCCCTTCCAATTGTTCTAAGGTGCAAGAAGACCATGGTGCTAGGGCTGGAGAAGCAGTCTTACACATAAGTCCCAGGCAGCCCTTCTGTGCTGCAGCGCAGCTTTTCATTATGACTGCCTTGTTCTGGGCAGTGTGACAGTCTTTGTCGTAAACATAATGGAAAGGGCTGCACCTTTTCCTAGAACAGCGATTGCTCAGAGGTAGCATTTTATGCTGGTGTGGGAGTTCAGACTTGCAGGCTCCAGCCTTGGTGAAGCTCGAGCAACGCTGTCACCTGCGTTTCCCTTGGTTGTATTCTGCCCGCATTGGGTTGATCTTAAGCAAGGTCAATGTCTGGCTATAGAGTTAAAAATATATTGCTGACTGTGGGGAGACAAGTGATGTCTTTAGGAAAATAAAGACATAGGTGTAAAAAAATAAATAAAAGTGTGTGTGTGTGTGTGTGTGTGTGTGTGTGTTCAAATTGTGCACATGCAACCTGCATCTCTTAGCTTAATGCATGCGTGCGAACAATGGGAAAGAAATGCTTATATTGCTCACACACTGAAAGCAACGACTGCTTTAACCATGGGGGGTGGGGGTATCCGGGCTTTTCCATCGCCCTTTGCTCCTCCTCTTTTGGCTTTGTGTGAGCTTTTAGGAAAAAAAGTCCGGCCGGGGCCGAGCTGTAAACGTAGTCAGCCACGGCTATGATTCTGTGGTGCTCTGCTGAAGTGACTCAAATGGGGCCAATTAACAGCAGCAGGAGGGTCTGGCTTTCCAAAATCCATGACAAATAGGACCAAAGCGTGCATGCAGCCCTGTGGAGGATGAGCAGCCTCCGTGCATTTGTCCTTGAGGTGTCCCAGGGCAGAGCTGGAGGACGAGGCCCACCAGAGCCTGCTCAAGCTGCTGCATCTCCTGAGCAGGAGACCAGGCTGTGCTGCTCCCGCTAACCCCTGGCCCTGGGCCTGCCTGCTTTCTGTGATGGCTTTGGCAACATCTGCTTTGCCCATTAGAGCAACGCTCTTCTCCTGGCCTTTAGACTGTATCTTCGCTGCCATTGATTAGCAGCGATTTCCTTCCCAAACCTGAAAGTTCGCTGAATGCCAGATTGGATTGCAGTCTGCACGCTGTCACGAAGCTGCGGTGTGGGTGTGTATGCACAGATGTATAAATAGCACAGGCTTGTTGACCTCTTAGACGTTTCAGGAACTCTTCTGCTTGCTCTGAAGTTGGGATTGCCTTTCAGATGTCTCCCCTTTAAGCCTGTGAGTATAAACTTATTTAATGCCCCTCCAGCTTTGACTCCTAAATCCACGTTCTCATATTTGCCTTACATTCCTCCTGTTTAACTTCAGCAGCTGTAGCACTAGACATCTCTTAGCATCTACGTTCGCTCCCCTGACACCAACTCATTGCTCTGCAAAGCCCCTGGGAAGATCTCCCCATCTGGTTGCTGGACGCAGACCTTGGTTATTCCTAAAGCCAAAAATACTGCACCTAATTTAAAGTAAGCTGAAGCTGGGGCATGGGGCTGCTGTTAATTACATTTTGCAGATGAAGTGCTTGTGAGCCATATATTTGGTTTCTAACCAAATAGATGATTAGGTGAGCTTTCTGGGAGGAGTGTCATATCTTTCTATGTTGTTCGATACAGGGCTGCTCTCAGAACTGATGCTTCATTTCGGAGTGAAAACTGGTGCTTTTCTTGCAAGAGTCAGCGGAGCCTATTACAAGCCAAAGTGCTGTGGATGGGCCCCAGCCAACACACTACGGGGTATGCGGGGAAAGGGGTTAAAAAAATGAAGTACCTTGTGGCTGATAAGTTACCACTGCTGCTTCTGCAATCTTTGAACTTATTATTTATTACTATTACTAAGTATTAATTCTATTTATTGTGCTATTTGTATTTTGCAATCACTGGTTTCTCCTACGGTGGAAAACTAATGTCTGTGTTACAGTTCATGAAATGCTTACTTGTCTTTCTGCAAAGAAAGGGAAGTTGTTAAAGTATAAACAGTGTTTTCTTATATAAATAATCTCTTGAACCCTTAAAAAATTTCTCACCCAGTGCCCCAGATCTGTGATCCTTTCAAACTCTAGAAAACCAATAGTATTAAAATGTTTTGTAAATTAGCAGGCTGTGAACGATCTCCTATGGCCTAAAGCCAATGCCAAACCCTTTCGCTGTTAAGGCTATACCCATTCTGTATGGCCCAGCTCTGGTACTTTGGACAATTTCCAGAAAAATGAATGGACAACCCTGGATGAGCTCTCCTCTGGCTAGGTTCCTTATTTAGAGGTTATCTGATTTTCTTAAATTTTCTATCTGGCCCCAAGATGACGAACAGTGATGCAAAACTGGCTGAGGCTGCAGTGCAGTGGTCCAGCCTGGCTCCATTGTAGCATTTCCACCTCTTCATCTGGTTGTCAGGATTTGTAGTGGGTGAGCAGCTGGGTGGGATGTGGAGTTATGGTTGCTACTTCTGTGACAGCTCTTGTGCTGCAAAAGCTTGGCCCTGATAGCCGGGAACCCTGGCGTGCTCTGCTGGAGGGCTGCAGGTCCATGGGACCTGGCCAAGGTCTATCCCTCTGTCCTGCTCAGAGCTGTCAACTCCCATCTCTCCCTGAAGCAGAGATGCTGTCAGTCAATGCTGCTTTTCTTGCCATCTGCAACTGAGCCCTATGCAAGGGAGGGATGAAGCAGCTATATCAGCAGTTTGTAGTTCCCTGTCCTTAGGTGCTGATGCTCCCAAGATGCTGGCATAGCGCTACAAGAAAGTATAGGTGAGGACACACTTGTCTCTGAAGACAAGGTCACCAAGGAAGCAAACCACTCCTATAGGAAGTGATGTATCTGGGAGAGTCTGTGTGTGGGGGACATCAGCTCCTCTCTGAATGAATGGACATGTTGGGTTGGTTTAACGCAGGATGTGGCTGCATTAAACTATCTCCAAAGGAGGTGACTAAGAAGAAGGTGTACCTCCATTTAGCACAGCATCACAACATTGAAGCAAACCAAAGCACTTGAGAACATGGAGTAATCTGGTTGAGTGTATAGTGAAAGAGAGAGGATGGGGCTTAGGATCAGGGAATAATTTAGGTCAAAAGAGCCATCTGGAGGCCTCTAGTCCAACCTTTGCTCAATGCCAGGCCAGCTGTGAAGTTGCATCATACCGATGCTGCTTGGTTCTGCCTGTAAATGGCATTATTGAAATCAGGTGGGAAGTCTTTGCTGGGACATCAGAACCCTGATCTTGAAGACCTGCTTAGAAGGGCACATGGCCTCCAGGATCCTTCTTGTTTCAAACGGTATCCGTCACCAAGCTGCTGAAAATGTGGCAAGGGAGGGAAAAATGTTCTTGAATGTCTGCAGGTCAATGTCCTTCCAGGAAAAAAATGGGAATAATAGTGTTTGGCTCACACTAGAGAACAAACACAAAACCTCCCTGACTTCCTAAATTACCATCTGCAATAGAGGGAAATGTTTACCATGGCAGGCTTGAGGGTGATGTAGGCTGTCAGAATTATAAAATACTCTTGGAATTGCTAAATGTTGTAGATGGTAATTCCACTTTGGAAAGTCTCCTCTCACAAATGAAATCTATTGAATACCAGCTTCATACAAAATAAAACTGGGCATCAAAGTAGGAATTAGCTGCTGCTTGGTGCCAGTTTATTAAGTCTTGCTCAAGGATGCTTTACCAGATGCTCCAAACCCTGTAACCTGGTAAGGAAGGCTGCACTGGCAAAAAAAGCCAAGCTGACATAGAGGAAGTCAAGACCACTACTTAAACCCAAACCAAGCCTCAAAACAGTCAGCAAGAGGTGGAGAATAATAAATGGAGAACCATGGCTGTGAATGAGAGGTTAGAAGTTATTCAAAACTGACAAGGATGTTAAAGGAAATGAGAAAAAATTTTTGGCCAGTGGCATTAAAAAGCGAGAACAAATGCCGCTGTCCCCCCTTGCTGCTGCCAGTCCTCCCTTGTCACCATCTGGAGACCTGAGCCTTCAGGTAGGTAGAGTTGGTTCATGGAGGATGAGATTAAATGGTTTAAGACCATTAATGGTGTTAGCCCTTAGAAGGTAAACTACATTAGGATAAATTGACCAGGAAGGTGTTAGAGGTTCTTAAAATCAGAAAAATCTCCCTTGGGATCTTGTGCCAGTGCAGCTGGTGTGGGAGAGGTGGGTGGGCAGACACTAACACTCTCCTACATCACTACCTGAATGAAAAACAGCCACAAGAAGGAATTTTGCTTTTGGATAAGCAGCTCCTGAGAGCTTTGAAGAAGTCTGAGAAGTTCTGAGAGCTGCTAAGGGCTACTAAACCCTACTATTGAGGTGGTAGCAGCTCCCAGAGAGGTTGCAGGAAGACAACTCAAGCTGTTGCAAACATGCAGGTTGACCCATGGCCTGGCAATTGTGTAATTAATACTGCTCAGTGGGCAATCACAGGAAAATGCCTAGACCAACCTTTTCTGCTCATGATTGGTAAGACTTAAACATTGAATCTTGTGCAGATGAAATACATTTGATTCCCATAAAGGTGTTACATTTGGTCAGGACGTATACAGGACAGCCTGAATGGGAGACACCTAAAAATGTGCATAAAGTGCATTAACGGGTTTAAAAACTGGCTGGTGAGTCTGGACATCCCTGTAAGTGGAAATAATTGGAGGGTGTGATTCCCATAGCGAGGGTCTGGCCTGGATTGATTCTTTGCCATGTGTTATTTTATATCGCCCCCCCCCCAAAATAAAAAAATATTCTTTTGCAACCTTCTCAGATAAAACACAAAGTCTGTGCTAAAGGTTTGCAGGTGGAAGAGGCCAAGAGAACTGCTGACACTAGAGTGTCTGTCATGCTTTATCCAGCCTCCAAATTGCACGACCATGTCCTGAAGCAGGTCAAGCCCTCCCAGCTTCAAGCACTTCAATATCATGCAATGGGTATTTGCATTGCATTTTGTTGTCAGTGTTGTTTTCATGTTTTTATGAACTTTTGTGCTGATGAGTTTTTTCCAGCGTTGGCCCCAGTCCTGCAGCAGAAATACCATTTTGTGACAGTGCCGGTGCTTGCTGAGCTGTGTTCATCCCCGCATTGCGCTATGGCCGTGAGTCCCCATCTGCTGCTCAGGCTTCCAGTCCCAATGTATGACTTGTTCCTGTGTCCTTGCACTGGTTGTTATTGTTATTACTTCTTTGTTAACCTTGCTCTGGCAAAGGATTATTTTGTAAGGACTGATAAAAATGCTCGATGGAAGTTGTCTTGTAAATAAGAGGTTGTGCACTAATAAAATTAAGGTAGTGTTCAGAAAAGCCAAGTAGTGCAGAACTTGGGCAAATCCTGCAGAAGCCGCCTGTTTCGTCTGCTGCCACCACTGTGGCCGGCTGCAAAGCTGAATAACAGCCTTGGGAGCAAGCCAACCAGATGCTATTCTTAAAGTAAAAAGAAAAAAACCCAGGCACACCAGAATTCAACATCTGTTAGTGGCCTCAGCACCACAGACTAATGTTGCAGCACGGTGCAGACCAAAGCGGGGGCTGCAGCTCTCCTCTGCAGGTACCATGAAGTCACTCAGCTGCTGAAAGCCCCTGAGAAACCCCTTGAGCAGCAAAGCTTGGTGTTCAGCCGCATCCTGGAACCAACGGAGGGAAGAGTGTTATAGCGTGCTGAGTCATTGCTTCTGGGACTGTAAATTAGCACTGATGATGGGCGATTAAAAATAAAATAAAATAAATAAAAATAAACGTACAGGGGAGCATAAGGTCTCAGATGATTTTCCAAATGGCAGTTGTTTAGGGCAAAGTCTCGCTGGAACATCAACTTTAAATGGACATCGAGCATGCATTTTTGGGTAGAGCAAAACTTTCACGACTGCATCTATTCTGAGAAAAAGTGCAGGACTTACCATGCCATGAGCCTGTATAAGGTTCAGTGCTGGAAAGTCCTCGGTAGGCAGGCACCTTTGGAGGTCCCTAGGGCCAATGCTGCAGCTCCCCCCATTGCTCGGGGCCGTGGCCAGGTGAATTGGGGCTGCCCCCAAGGATGGAGACCCACCACCACTCGTAGGGATGCCCCACTCACAGGTAATACCACACTGTCCTGTGCAGCGCTTAACGCACCCAGGTAATAAACCAGCAAGCACAACTGTCAACACCTAAATTTGTGGTTTATATCTAGAAGTCTTGCTTAAAACTGTTCTCCTTTTGAAAAAATCAAATCCTTGTCATACAGCAACAGAATATGCCCTTGTCAAACTGTGATTCCCTAAGAGCAACCAAACCACTAATGATGGACATGTGGTTATTTTTGGATGTTGAGTTCCTATAACTTGGTTTGTTTTCAGTTTTTCTTGAGTGACTTTGACTGTGGAGATCTGTGGTTTCTTTTCTGGATTTGATAACAGGGACCAAATTGAGACACTCGAAACCTCAGCGTGGTTTGCTACTTGATTCAACAGACTTCTGAAAAAATTTCTCACAGAGAGAATTTGGGAGAAGTAAGAGCTTGCCTTTCAAATGTAGTTGTGATAGGGGACAAAAAGGAATGACGAGCAGCAAGCATACAGAAAAACAAAACAAAACAAACAAACAAAAACACAAAATATGCAGAAAATCCATAGTGAATGCTGGTCTGGCTGCAGAATTATTTCCTTGCTTGCTAAAATCAAGAATGACTCAGCCCTATTATTAGTCTATGCCACTGAGGGTGCAGGCTGGATTCACTTTTCAGGAGGCCAGTGGGTCTAAACCTGACTGAGATGCTTCCAAAAAGAATTTGTCTTAAGAGGAGAAACTGGTACCACTTGGTAAAGATGCTGTGATGATCTTATCCTCTGGATGGCCCATGAGGCATGGGATCTGTGTAGGCAGTATTGAATGGAGAAATGGGATGGGGAATTGGTGGAGTTAGAGTGATGCTGGAGGGGACCCAGGGTCCTAAGGGGTGGTAAGCTGATCCAGAACCAAAGCATAAGCAGCAGGTCTGGGGTAGGGATCTGTGCATGTCACTGGGGAGGCCACATCTGAATCCTGGGGCCAGTTTGGGACCCCCAATACAAGAGAGGCATCTGCAAACAGGAGCACATCTTGCGCAGGGCCCCATGGAGCTAGGGGCATGCAAGAGCCCAGGGTTTTCTTTCAAGGAAAGAGTAAATGGTATTTTTTTCTTTTTAAGGTAGCAGGCATGATATTTTGAAATGGGTGTAAGGAAATCCTCCTTGCAATGTGCATTTCTCTTCAACAAAATACAAGGAACATATTTACCCATATACCCAAGACAAAAAAAAAAAGTCTTCCAGAGGTGACTGCAAGCATTTGTGTACAGCTGCAGAGTCGAGATGCCACTGACTGACTCAAAGCACAGAGGTTTGAATGACTGATTTTATTTAGAAAGTTTCGAATCCACTTACTTTCCAACTGTGCTGGTTATGCTCATTTATTAACTTCCTTCTCCACCTAATTTACTGTGTGTCAGATGTTCACACCCAGGAAATGTGTGCTTGCATAACTGAAACTTCTGCAATGTGAATGTTCAGTGGTAAGTTCAGCTTCTAAGTTTTTTCCAAACTCTGCTTTGCAGAGTGGTGCGTGCAGATCTATAGTAATAGCGTGCTGTTAATTTCTAGGCTGAGTAAAACAGAACCACTCTCTTCCTCTGATAGGTGATGAAAGCTCTGAAAAACAGCTCCATATAGCGTGGGAATTGGTTGTTTTCTGTGTGTGTGGGGCAAATGAAGCACACTGAGCAAAAATGTGAAGCAATGACAAGCAGCCAGGCCACACAGATAAGAGCCAGGTCTGCTCCTGTTTTGATTCTTGAATGCACTTGTTTCATTTGAGTGACTGGCATTGTCTAAATATCACAGACAATAGCCAAGTGTTCATCTCAAGATTGTTTACTGCATGTCACATTAGAAAAAAATGATTAGCTTTATATTTTAATTAATACTCAGGAAATAATCTTGTCATCTACCCATAATTTCAGATTAAGGGTTTCATTGTTTGATGGGTGCAAGTGAAGAAGGAACATGCATCGCACACAATAAAAGCATTGCTGGTTTTGATCTTCGATGTGCAGCTCCTGTGTTCAGGACCATGGATCCAGTCTCCCGTTCCCCTGCTGCCAGCGTTGCTCTGTGCTCTCATGGCTCCTCATGCTGCAAGATCTCAAGCCCAGGCTTTGCAACAGAGCCAAGTTATGCATTTGCACTCTACTAGCACAGTCATCTGGATCATTTAGGAAGCCTTGAGTAAACCCTGGCTGCCATGGCTGCAGAAGCGATGTCCCCCTTGCAGCCAGCCTAGCTTCTGGGGCTTGGGAGATGATGACTGCGTTGTTGCTGTTGAGCTGCTTCTGATTCTGGGTTTGTTGGAATATCATGTACCCAAGCCCTAAGGGAAAGCCCTCATCGTTGTCTATGCAGACATCAGGACGTGAAGAGTCTTGTACAAGCATTTTATATTGAGACAAACATTACTTGCAATTGCATATAGATGGGGAAAGCCTAATTTTGAGCTAATAGCGTTTTTAAGTGCAAGCCTCATATGCTGGAGGGTAGAGGGGCTCTGCTTCCACCTCTTGGTGAAGAGGGAGAACATCCACAGAACCACAGCACCCTGGTTACCTGGAGACCTTGTGCTGTGGAGAAGGGGGAACTGTGGGCACACACCATGCAGCCACAGGACAAGCCATCCAGAGAGCAAGGGTGGTCTTTGTCCCCCTTCGCTGCTTGGCTGGCAAATGCCACAGCTGCCCTGGACCTTTGGCAGGGCCAAGGACTCCTCCTGATGGGGAGGTTGCCCGGGTGCATCTCGACATAACCAGGCTGGAATTTGCAGTTGTCTGTGTGAGTGGAGTTAGTAAATCGTAGGGGAAGGTGTCATTTGCCTGTTGACATAGGGAAAGAAGAAATGCCCTGTTGTCTAGGCCAGTATGAACGTACTGTGGGAGCTACAGAGAGCCACCAGGCAGGGCAACCCCTGCTCCAGCATCAGAGTTAGCATGGAGTGCATCAGTTCGTCTTCTTATGGAGCCTTGATGATGCATTATTTTGGGCAGCATATATAAAGAGAGACTATCTGAATGATGCTGTCAACATCTGCCACAAGGCTGACAGTGTGGTTTCCTATTGAGCCCTCTCTAATCCAGGGAGCAGAGTGAGTGTTCCCCTGTGGACCTAACTCTTTTGAGGCAATTACTGATCTTGCACAGTGTAAGAACAAAATTTTTTCCCGATTAAACATATGTATCTCAAGTCTTATCTAGAGCATGCTTTTCATTGCTTTTCATTTGATTGTAATCTCAAAAGAATAGATGCATATAAAGATATGAGGTGAGAAGGGTTAGATTGCAATCTAGCAAGGTGCTGAAACATTCAATGATGAGAGAGTTACACGGGCTTTACTGGTACTGTATTTTATGGTTGTACAGATAAAGCTTACCTCAAAGAGATGAATTGACATGCAAGAGTCCTCCTTTTCAATAAGAAAAGCTGCTGTAACAAAATCCTGCAATGCAATGAGCAGGCTTATATCTACCACAGTCACACATGCTGTCATTGCCTCATCTTTAGAAAACTGTGTGAGGTTCTGGAATGAACCTTATTCACTGAACTGTGAAAAATTGTGTTCCTTAATTTACAATAATACTTCAAAGATGGTGCAATATCAATATTTTACTTAGAGAACAGCTTGAGTATTGCCTTCATATATAGCATACTCAAGACCTTATCTGAAACCAGAAACAGAACAGCCCCGGAAAAAAAAAAGATATTGTGCCCTGGCCAAAACTATGGAAACAAGAGTTCATCAGGTCTTCTCTTGCAACGTTAAGGGTGCAATGCTACATTTGCTGCATGATGAATAAATACCACAACGAAAAACAACACAAAGGTTCAGAGGTGGAATCAGAAACGCATCGTACTGGATGAAGTAATGCTCAGTATGTTGCAATTTATAATCTGGGTTGGGTGAGAAAGAATTACTGGTGGTGGGTAAAGCTTCTCCATATCCATGGAAAAAAACACTCTGAAACAGCAAGATTGTCAACAAGAAGACAGTTTGGTCTAAGTGGATTCCCAGGAGAAAGATTCAAAGCCAAGTGGGATCAATGGCCCTTTGCAAATGATAGCGGAGCCTGGGAGATTGTGGAAGTGGGGTCACAAGCTTGGAAGTGAAATTGGAAGTAGCATCACCTGTGAAAAGAGTTTGGGAACCTCTGCTCTCTGGTCTGTGTTGGTGGTCAGAGCCCTTGCAATGTTCAAATCCCTCAAAGGGAATGTCTTAACCACCAGGTCACGTTACCTTGCCAAGCTCAATAAACTAGATGTAACCACAAGCCTCAAGAAGGGAGGCTGGGAAAGAGAGGAGAGTTATAGCTCAGATTAGGCAGTAAACCAAAGGTGAAAAATCCAGGTTCATATGCATGAGCTGAATTTAAGTCTGTGTGTCCTTCCCCCATACGGTTCCTAAGCACCTGGATGCTGCTTAGTCCTACAGGCTTCTATGAAAGCTGAAATGTTTTTAAAAAATGTAGTTTTTTTTCAAAGAACAACATCTTGTTGAGAAAAATCCTCAAAAGTACCTGAAATCATGGGTTTGCTAAGAAAATATGTGCATTATTTCCAGCGTGATGGGACTTCTTACAAGCATTCAGTGACTTGTTTAGGTGAGAGTTTGTTAGCCCGTGGCCATGCATTGACTGCTCAGGTATTCTGAGACCTTATTCCTGCATATAGGCTGGTGTCATGGTTAATGTGAAAACTCATGACCTGCTTTTCTCCCCCTCACCATGGGGGCTGCATAAATAACTCATGTGGTCTCCCAGTTCTCATATTTTAACTTGTTTTAGGAGGAAAATATGATTGCTCCCTTCAAAGAAATCCCTTGCTGATGCTATCTAGCATTTTCACAATGTCATCATTTCTCAACTCATTTCATGATCTAGTGCAAGTGTGCGTCAGGGCATCTGGATACACCACAGACATCATCTGCTTCTGAACTACCACTAACTTGAGAAAGGTGTTTAAAACGCAAAGGATCTAAACTGCTACAAAGGAAAGCATGTTGCTTAGAAATCAGGAGGAGCTGCCTGTTTTCCTTTTTGGGTGAAGAATGGGAATTTTCAGAATTTGGTCTGGATGTGGTTGGACGGTGTTAGAAGTTGGACTTTAATCCCAGGGAAAATCTGAGATAACCAGATCTACAAAAACTCCACATTTATTTGGTACATTTATTTGGTTTTAACTATATATATAAACCATAAACTATTAACTGTATCTGTATAATTTTTTCCATCTTTTCCTCTTTGTGTCTACAGCAGAAAGAACAGCCTTTACGGCGGCTACCGATGGAGTGAGACGTGCGGCAGAGGGAACAGCGCGTTCTTCCTGCAGCGTCAAGCTTGGCTCTGGTGGTGCTCACTTCAGGTGGCTACATGCGTGGCATAGATGCCGCGAATGACTCACAGATGACTGCAATACTTAAAACTTATTACAAGGGGTTGATCTGAGGTGAACAGATAGAGGAAGGAGAAATTTTCATAGCTCTGCGGACTGGTTCTTCGACGGTGATGTAGAAGTCATTTGCCTCCCTCTGGTAAAGCTTAGTTTTACAGCAAAATATTCTCAGGAGTTCTGCTAAACTTGTGAAAGCCAAGCGAGGGGGGGCTGCCTGAAAACAATACAAGATGATGAGTGTATCCAGCAAACCAGACACTTCTGGAAGTGTGTGTGAATGCAACCAAAGTCTTTATTTAATGCACCAAACTGCTGTGAAAACACCTTCAGAACCAGAATTTAGCTTGTGCATCTGGGCCATTCTACAGCTGCTTCTGCAGGAATATATTTGGGTCTATGGGAGCTTTGCCTTCAAGCTTGCCTTGTCCTCTGTTGCCTGTATCTCTTTTGGAGAACCAGAAGAGCTTCAAAACAAATGGCTGTGGTTCTTGTAATCCTTAGTTTTATTTCCAGCTTGTTTCAGAGATGCAGCTTGCCCATTCTCGTTCCATGCTGCAATTAGAAAGGGTGGAGGGATTCAAGAAATGCTGAAATGATGCGTATTCAGTATCAAATAGAACTTTCAGCCCTTGCTTCTGCCACTTGTCACCAGCCCAGACACAAAAGTGTGGTTGTAACCATATGGGTGCTGCAACAGAAGAGTCAAAAGTTTGAGCCAACACTGGGGGAATTACTTTAACCTGATGTCAGCAGTTAATTTAATTTTTTTTTTATATAATAAAAATTAATAATAAAGTTAGTTACTGACTAAGCTGTCAATGGGCAATCCCTGTGTCCGTTTGAAAAACTCAAGCAATGAAAATGATATGAAAGCTCAAGGTTCCCCTGTGTCATGGGGCAAAAGCTTAGGCGATGCCAGAGGTTGAAGTAACCCTGTATTTCTCGAGATCTGAATTCACATCTGCCTTTAGTGGCTTGGACCTAACCTTAATGTAAGCAACTGCTTTGGCATGTTGCACTAAGACTCTATCTGGATGGTGTTGCAATGTCCTTTGGGCTGTGGGAGAAGACAGTGCTTGAAATATGCATGTTTGAGCAAGTTCAATGCAGCTTGCCTTTGCTGGAGCCTGACTTCCTTTCTTGGACGAAGGCAGAGATTTGCGGGCTCTAATAATGTGGCAGCAAACCAACTTGGCAGAAAGAAACAAGAAGGGCGCGTCCCTGTTCCAGTTGCATAAAAATGTCAGAATGTGTGGAGAGTAGATGAAGGTAGAATGAAGGCCTAGTTTATTTCTTTCCTTTAGAGTGTATTGTGTTTCTTGCTGCTGAGAATGATTTCATAATTACAAGCATATGGTGAAAAATTCTGGGTATTGGTAGAGGGTTGAGATCTGAACTCAGGTCTGGTCTAGACTGTATTCCTGTGGCTGTAAAGTGGGTAAATCTTCTTGTGGCATAATTTCTTGACATTTTCACACAAGAAGCAAAGGGAATGGACACTGATTTTGACCAGAAATGCATTGATGTAGCTGATTTCTTGAGTGAATTTGTCTCAACCTTTGCTCTGGCAGACACCATGGTCACTTCTGCTTTTGTGGTTGGGCTCATGCAGTGTGCCATGGAGCTGGTATGCAAAGCGTGTTCATTAGTGCCAGCACGTGATGACCCAGCTGGCCCATTGGTGATCTCAGAGAACACAGTCTGTTTGTTTTCCAGTTTTGCCAGCACACCAGGGTCGGGTTTTTGAGCCATACCCTGTAGCCATGGCCTAGATGTTTCCTTCTGACAGCAAGGAGAATTGAGACTGATGTAACTACTGGTTTTCAGGAGCGGAGGCTTTAAAACAAATCATTAGAAGTTACAAAACTTGTTGTAAAACTGACAGTTCATGTTTTACTTGTTAACGTTGTTCCAAATGTAAAACTGGAGAGCACTTCAACATCATTCTTACAGTGCTCTTCCCCATGAGGAAAAACGCCTTTGGTCTGCTGGGAATGACAAACAATACTGGCAGAAGGAAAGTCAACAAGGCTGAAATCAAAATGCTTGTATTTATAATTGCTTTTACCATGGTCCCTGGAAGGCTCCTGTTGCAGATGCAGGGTCCTGCAGGGTTAGGTGCTACGCAGAAATAGAGTGTAATCCCAGTTCCTGAAGGGTTTGAGCTATGTGGGACTCTTCCACTGGCCAGATTGACACCAACACGCTTGGAGAGCATGTTACAGACATACTTATACTGTTTNAAAAAAAAAAGACTTTTTTCAATTGCAAATTATATTTCTTCCATCTTGTCAACGGCTCTTGGATGGCCACTGTGGAAGGATCCCTTTTGTGAGACAAAAAGACTACAAAAATAATAGAAATGGATGTCTGCAGCTGAAGAGCTTGGCTGAAACTTGAAAAGTTTGCTTTGGGTAGGAGCCAGGTCCTGCTGAAGTCTGCAGGAGTTTTGCTCTTGGCCTTGGTGGGGCCAAGCTTTCACCCTTGGAAACCGTGTCCTGAGGAAGAATTTAGTCTAAAATAATTTTCAAAACTTGTATTGTTTGACTCACATCCAAGTGTTTTTTTTTTTTTTTTTGAGACTGAGTGGCTTTGTATTTCTGGTTGACTCAGATTGCTCCCCTTAGCATCTTCCAGCAGCGAGCTCTCAAGGAAGTCCAAGTGTGAGAAAGGCTCAGATGTGAATAAGCCTGCTGCTGGGTTCCTAAACCAACAGCTTCTTCAATCATGGGAACTTAAGACCTTTTTGGGTATCTGCTTAAGCCATGTATTTTTGGTGGGAGATGGGCCTTGGAGCCCTAGCACATGAGTGCACCACACTGAGGTCATGGCCACAATCTGGGGCCTGGCTGGGGTAAGGCCATCCAGATCCTGTCCATCTTTGGGAGACGCATCCCTCCCTTCTGCAGATACTTCTGTGGGTGAAGCAACTTTTTGAAAGAGGAACAGAGAAATAGTGAAAAGCATTTTGATTTCTACCACACATGCATGCTCTTCTTTATCATTCCCCGCCTCCCCAGACGTTTTTCCTGTAGGTTCTGGAGACCACATTGGAGACAACTACTATCAAAGTGAGGTGCATGCCATTCTTCTTTTTCTGTTTAGAGGCAGGATGACACACTTGAATATTTCAGTCTGTAGTTGGGTGCAGGTGAGACAATAGTATTGTACCCTTGGAGGTACAAGTTCTAGGCAGATTTCATATATTGATTTTGCTTTGTTGGGTTGCACCAGTAGTCAGTTATGCCAGTGTACTGATGCTGGGTTTTACTGCTCTATATCAGCTTGTGAGGAAGCAAGGTGTTATCAGTGGAGACAAAGGCCCCTTACCTACAATGACAACAGAAATAGCAAGTGCTTGTTTGATCATTCAGAACATGGAGTTGGGAAAAACAACTTGTTCAGTCCACAGCCCTGAAGCCTCTGGAGATGCGTGGCTGGGTTTTTCCCTTGATGTTAAGACCTGCTCTAGTATCATGTTTAAGCAGTATATAATTATCAAGATTTAAGGTTTTCCTCCTGAAGTCAATTGGTTCCATAGCAGACCCTGACAAATCCATATATTTTTTTCTGAAATGGAGTGTGAAATCATTTTAACAGGTTCCTTTTTGAAAACCTTGAAAACTGTTTAAGAAATAGATTTACAAAGTACAGGCTCCAAGACTATCCCATTCTGATGCACCTGAAGTTGTCCAGCATGGAGTGGATGATTTAGACTTGAAAAAATGAATCTGTGAATTGGTGACTGCAATACAGGGGCTATCAACCATCAAAAGGCTCCTTTAAATCTCTGCTGAGCTGTGCTCTCTAAAAATGTGCATTTGTGTGGGGAAGAATAGTACAAAGGAAAACTGAGAAAATTGATTTTTATTTTTAGAAAAATAATTTCTTTTTGCTAGGAGAACTTTTATTTTCTCTGCTATAAAATAAAGCTGTGATATGGTCCTGCTGTGCCTCAGGCTGTCCACTTAAAATAAGGGAAGGGCTAAAGAGATGGACCATCTGGAAGCCTGTGCAGGAGTGTGCCAGTGCCGTTTGGATGTATTTTTGAACACTGGTTAATCCACTGAGGTTTTTTTTTTTTGTGTGTGTGTGTGTTGGGCTGATGGGAACTTCTCAGAGGATTTTGCTTCATGTGATGGTGCTCATTGCTTCCTTCCTGTTTCATTAGAGGAACGCTGGGAAACAGCATTTCTCTCTAGAAGCAGTTTACCTCTTTGTGCTATGATTAGCACCAAAAACATCTTTGCAAAGAACAGGGGGTGAAGACAAGTGTTTTCTCTTGTTGTTGTTGTTATTGTTCCCCTGGCTGATTTCCTCTGTAACCAGGACAGCACTTTGCATAGCTGTTTTCACTGCTTCAATAAGTACCAGTTGCGCTTCCTCTCCCATGCATAGGTAATGGTTGATCTCGCTCTCACCTTCCCTTCCCTTGGCTTTGCAGGGGTGGCTGTGGGCGCTGCTCACGCAGCTGCTTTTCCTGAGCTTTTGGGCTGGGGCTGTTGCTGGGTGTGGGGGTGTCTGTTGTCAGTGGGCTCCAAACTCTTTTGATCACGCACCCCTATCGGTGAAAAAGTTTTGAGTGAGCACCCCCAATATATGCATGTTTATTTATTTACAAATTGCACACATGCACTTCTGAAGTTCCATTATTTCTTCCTGCACCCCAATGGATCATCTCACATGCCCCACTTTGGAGGTCACTGCTCTCGGTGGTCACAACGCAAGAGGAGCTAGGAGGCTGGTGGCACGAGTTTGTCCAGGTCTGCTCTTTTCCAGGGCAAAACAAGACCTTCATCTTCCACCCATTTTTTTTTTCTGGGAGGCCTGGGATCACCTTGGCTCCTGCAAGACCAAAGCATGGAGCAGGAAGTTTTCCATTTTATTGCTTCCCCCCCCCAAGACTTGTGCATTATTTGGCAGGCTTTGCTTCAGTGCTGCTTCTAAGACAAGGAGAAATTCCCACCTGTCCTGGGAAAAGGGATGCATCCCAAGCACATGCAGTGTTTCTCTGAGATTGTGTGCTCGGATGTTCAGTCCCAGCCCTGCACATGCTGATGCTTGTGTGGCTTAACCTGTGCATTTGACTTAGCCCATGCAAGGTGCTCTGTGGCTAATAATTAAGAGACCACTCAGGCATAAGGAATTAGAGCCTTGTAGTCACAAGCTTCTGCAGGGAAACAAACCAGCTCTTTTCTTTTAAAAAATGTTGAGCAATGTTTTTT
>VXAA01006867.1:198911-209957 GCA_013399115.1 Anseranas semipalmata | reverse complement strand
GGGGATGTGGGCTGGGGAGGGACATTGCAGAGCTGAAGCATTTTTCTGAAAAGGACAAGTGTAAGCACTTTTCCTCCTCTCAACATGGGCAATGTAGAAGTGATTAAGAACTAAAGGACATCACAATGTCGTGGACATTCATGCCACTAACTGCTGTTGCTTTCGTCAGCCATATGTACAGCTGCGTTCTTTTTATAGTGCTGCATATGGCACTATCATAATTGAATTTTTCATAATATTTGATCTGACCTGTATCATTCTGTTCACTTTAGCAGAGCTAATTCAAACAGAGTGAGATTAGGACTAAAAATATGGTCCAGTTAGCAGAGGAACCATAAAGAGCCTGACTTCATAGTAATGATGATGCACAATCTGTTTCACCCAGTTAGGTTCATACTATTTATATGTAGTACGTGCTCAAGTCTGGTGTCTGTTTTGGCTCCATTTGTGTCTTCCAGAAGCTGTGATACATGGGGAGTGAGTGGTGGTGGGTCTATGCTGAAGATCACTCTAGTTCCCACGTTTTGAGGCCTTTCCGCCTGCTGCTGGTTTTGTCCAAGTGAGCACTGTCATTCCCTCCAGCAAGGCCAGCAGGTCTAGGACTCTGCGGCTCATGTCTCTGCCCACTTTGCAGTAACACTATGGAAACCACGCATATGAGGGATCAGATCTGCAGTGCCCCAGCCCTGGACAGGGGGATGCGATAGTCTCTAGTATCATGTGCTTAGCTTCGCAAGCAAGCTACAGAAGAATCAATGAAGAAAAAAATGTGGAATAGGTAAGCTGAATCCGCCCTCATATTTAGAAGCAAAAACCCATTGGTAGTCTCTGAATCTCCCCTTGCTGAAACTGCAGCTTGGCTCTTCAGTTCAGACTCTCAAACGAAGAAACAGTGGTGGAGGACTGCGGGCGATCGAGAATGTTAGAAACAACCCTAAAGATTAGGAAGCTGCAAAAATGAGCTGCAGCTACTTTCTCTCCCACTGCTCTCAGCTGCAGCTGAGAATCTAGACCAGACTTTATTTTTGGCAAAGGGGAAAAAATAAATCTCCTTTGATACTGTGTGAAAAATGAAAGTAAATGTTGAGCCCTGTGCAAGGGCAAGGATCTCTTCTGTTGTGCAGCAGCAATGTTTTAGAACCGACATCCACTTGCTTTGATCACTGATGGAAAAAAAAAAAGAGGACATAAAAGAGATTTATTGTGAAATAATGGATTTGATCCCCAGTAATCCTTTCTTTGGGATTAAGCTTGGAATATTATTTTTGTGATCTGTGGAATTGGACTATGCTGGCATAACAAACCAAAGCATGTGAGTTTAACTGCAGGATGAGGTCGAGCCGTGAATAGAGCCAAGTGAATTACTTGCACAGAACAAAGCAGCTGATGAATTTACAGTTCTATTTTTGATGATGCAAGATCTACAGACAAGCAAAAAAAAAAAAAAAAACCAAAAAAACCAACAACAAAACCAAAACAAACAAACAAACAGAAAAAAGCCATCCCATACTTAAAGCAGAAAAAACCCTCTGGGGACCCCCTCTCTTCTTCATAGTTGAAAGCACACCTAAGCTGTTGTGATCTGAGGACTACTGGCTAGAGCTTCTGTTTTGAATATTTTCTGCCATGAGAATTACAATTTCTATCTGCTCCTGATGGTATGACTAAGGACATGGGACTTAAAATGTTGGTGCAAGTTTGCTTGGTGCAGACGCTTCTGTATTGCCACAATGCTTTCCAGAGAGATTTGGCAAGCCCCAGTTTCTCTGCCCAAACAGTGCCTGCATTCACAAGTCTTAGGTCTCTCAGCACACAGTTAATTTGGCCTGATATGTGCTGAGAAGTCTTCCTGAGCAGTTTGTTTATGGTCGTATTAAAAGAAAATAGGTACAAAATGTGCTGTGAATCCTTGGTATGTAACTTTGAAGTCCCAAATCTTTCACAAAAAGCTACTCCAAGAATCTTCTCCCAGTTTCCCTGCCAAATTTTAACTTTCTGCACTCGAGGTGGGGCTATGGATGGTTTTTAAACAGGGGGAAAGTTCTTCTGTGTTATGCTCTGGAACAGCTGATCTTAAAAAAAAAAAAAAAGAGCTGTGGGACAGAGAGCAAGCTAAGGAAAGGGAAAAATATTCCTTGCCAGCCCCATTCCTGGTTTTGCTGTTGGACTCAAAACCACACTTCTGGTTGCAAAGGTCACTTCTGCAACTGAATGTTGCTCAGGCTCCCAGCCTCACCCTAACCTTGGGAGCTGCTTTCCTAGAGTGGCACGAAAGGCGTAGGTGAGGAAGAAGCAAGGAAACACCCTTGGGAGAGGGGCCACCTTAGCCTGATAGCCTGTGCCAGCCTCTCCTGGCAGCAAACTCTGGTCCTTGCACTGCTTTGGGTGAGAGCTGCGTTGTTTGCATCCCTCCCTTTGGGGTTTTGGAGCTGTGGAATGCCCAGCCCAAACGAGGAACACCCCAAGCGTTACCTTTTCTGACAGGTTACTTACACTCTTTCAGGTGAGGATCCAAAGCCTTCTCCTGGAAGCTCAGAGCTGTTCTGGTACATACCCCTAACCATAACCCATTTCTGCATGTGTCAGGCTTGATATTTTGGTCCCTTGGGGTCTCTTTGCTTTTCTCTCAGAAACTGCTAACCCACAAAGCTGCCTACTCTGCCTTGAGAGCTGCTTCTGCTGCTGGTGCAGTCATTGCCCAAGCACTGAGGGTCGGATTGCTATGCTGTCTCTCCGAGCTTGGGAAATTCGAAGAGTACCTGGATTCCCATTAAAATGTCTGCACCTAGCATAGGGTTCCCTATCAAAAAACTTGCAAGGACTTCTTGAAACTGGCAAGGCGTGCCATGTAATCCCCTAAGAAGCAGCTGGTGACTATAGCCCATGTTCCAAGGTCTCGCGTTTCCTTTGTGGGATAAAAATGTGTTAATTATTTCCATTTTTGGTTCAGAGGGAGTGAGTTACTTTTCCTCACAGCAATGTATATTGAAGGGTTACAAGTGGTGCATGAGGAGTTTGGAATAAATCCTGCTTGGCTGATATTCAAAAGCTTTTCTTGAGTACACTGTGTCTGATTATTGCTGCTGACAGCCTTGTACAGAGTGTACAGCAGACATCACTCCAGTATAGCACCTTTACATGCCACCTGGCAAGATCAGGGGTGTCAGTTGCTGAGATTCAAAGACTGGCATCAGAGTTTCTCCCCTGAAGCCCTTAAGAAATGGCAGGAGAAGTGATTCAGTTGTGCAGCCCTCTGCCCTGGGTAGATGTGTTGGTGCCTGTGTCTTTGCTGCTGTTCAGGTGGAGCTGGAATCTTTGCCTGTGTGTACCACTGGTGAGGATGCCCAGTGGGATGCCCAAGCCCTTGTTAAAAGCCTTCCCAGGGCTCCAGGCCTGTCTGTGCACCATTCTGCTTTCTTGCATTCAGTTTGCAGTGCCTGATGCTTCTTCCTTCTCTTTCAGCCACATCGGGGAATGCTGCCCACACTTCTCTCTTTTTTACCATAAGATTTTGCTGTTGAATATTCCCTCTCCCTACCTTGTTCCTTGTGCCTTCCCCCCCATCCCACGCATGCCCTTGGACAGAGCGCACCCTCAGCAACTTTGTGGACAATGCAGAGCTGGGGGGGGTGGCTGACGTGCTGGATAGCAGAGCATTGCTCCAGAGGGACATCAAGAAACTTAGGGATTCAGCCAACAGAAACTTCCTGAAGTTCAGCAGTGAGACATGCAAAGTCCAGCCTGGGGGGAAGTGGGAAAACCTGCATGGATCCAGGCTGGAAACCAACTGGCTGGGCAGCTCTCCTGGAAAGGACCAGGGGGTTACAGTGCTGAGTATGACCCAACATGTGCTCTCACTGCAAAGAAGGCAAATCGCATCCTGGGCTACCTTGAGAGCAGCTCAGAGAGTAGATCCAAGGAAGTTGTTATCTCCTCTATTCAGTGCCAACGAGGTCACATCTGGATACTGTGGGCAGCACCCACAGAGGACATGCTGGTGCTTGGAGTAGGTCTGTGGAGCTCTCTGCCAGAAGACGCCAAAGGTGTTAACAGTTTCCATGGGCTCAAAGACAGATGGGATGCAACCACAGAAGATAGATATGCTGGGAATACATTCCCAGAAGAAAAATATGCATGGAAAATTATCCTGATACCCCCGCTACTTCAGTGGTGGACCTGAGCTCCAAATTGCTGGAACCTGTTAGAGCTTTCTGGGGATGTACAGCTGCAGGCTTGCTCTGCTCATCAGTAGTAAGTACCTGTTAGCAGCAACAGCTGAAGGCATGATAAAGACGCAGGTTTGAACTGTAGCAATTTGTTCTTCAGCATTTTCCTGGGAAACTTTTCTTCATCGAAGAGGGTGGCAGATGGATGGAAATGTGTCCAGGTTTGCAGAAAACTCAGTTGAAAGTGGAGGCTTGGGAAAATGCACAGGAAAAATGGAATAGAGGAGTTTTGCTCCATGCCCTGATCTCACGCTCAGCAGGGCTGGGAAAAGAGCTGCTCTGAAGAACTTCCATCAAGATCTCTCTAACTTGGTGGACATGGATGTGATTTGTTCCTTCTGGTCTCCTTCTGGCTTCGTAGAGAACAGCATGACCCTTGTGCCTGTAGGTGTCCTTGAGCTGGCTTTGTTACCTATTCTCTCATTGTCATGTGTTGGTTAAACCTGCAGCCTTTTGTGTTTTTCCTTCAAAGATGCATCAGTATGCCCAAAATACCCCAGCAGCCTTCCTGGAACACCGACATCTCTCTGGGGAATCCATTTCTCTTTGGATGCCAAAGCCAGGCTCATTCTCAGCCCCCCATACTTTGTGTTTCTTTTCTGCACCCTGTTTTATTTCAACAGGAGGATGAGAGATGTCCAACCAGCTTCAAGGTGGTCTCCTTGGCTAGGACAAGCCATGTGCTGGAGCCCCACAGGCTGAGATGGGAAGCAAAGCTCCAAGGTGAAAGCCCCACGAGTAGGCAAAGGTGAGGAAGGAGCAGATTTGACTCGCCTTGTGCAGGGAGCTAACATTCCCTACAGAGCCACTCAGCTCCCTTTCAGGTGAGCTCATCTTGCTTTTACAATGCCTCCAGATGTGCTGGGAGCAGTCAGACTAGGTGTAGTGATGCTGAACACAGTACATCTATTGGAGGGGTGGATCTACACCTAGGGTTGCTTTGGCCTCAGTTTTCACAGCGTGCTCAGCTGTAGGAAAGCAATGGCTTTTGCTATCTCTGGCCAAAATAGAAGTGTGCCAGGGACAAGCTTTTTTTTTAATATACTCTTTGCTCTTCTATGAAATTTGCTTCCTAACCTGAGCATGAGGCTTAAATTAACATGCTCAGAGGAAAGTTTCTGGGAGAAATCTCAGTTTGGCTAAAATCAGAAAAATCAAGTGCATGTTGATTTTACTGGGAAGTCTCTGTTATTGCAGTCTTGCTGTGCAGATCTTTCAGCTGCATGAATACATGAATGTGTTTTGGAGACATGGGCACTGACTCTGCAAGCTGATCTTGTGACCAGAGGTGAGAGGACCAAGGAGCAGGCCTGTCTGTAGGTCTTGGATGGAGGTCACAGAGAAGGAGAACTGGTTGCTTTCCTGCCCATCAACCCTTTTTTTTTTAGTAGTGGGTGGTGGTTCTCAGTGATATATGCAGCTTATTTATTTAGTGAATTCTTGTTTAAAAGAAGAAGAAGAAGAAGAAGAAGAAGAAGAAGAAGAAGAAAAGAGACAGGAGGAAAAAGCAAGCCACAAATACTGCCTTTCAAATGTCTGTTATCAAATATTTGGAAGTTTGGCGCCTGAAAGTAAGGTCTGGACTCACATGTTTCCATCAGCAACCACAGCTTGGCAAATGAATCCACATGCAAGGAGTTCAGTAGCTCAGTGGCATGGCCAAGCTCCTTTTGTTCACTAGCTTCTATTGTATCCACAGAGAGATTTTTCAACCTTTATTTAATTTCTATAATTAAACTCTGTTCCAAAAATCCCTATCAGCAGAGTGCTGATGCTTGGGAATTTTGGTGGCGTTGATGAGTTGGTGGCATACCTGCATTAGGGACTTGTGCCAATATAAGTTACATCTGTAACGATGGATCCGCAGTTCATGGTTTGGGATATCTGGAATAAAGACCACAAAATATCTGTTTGCTCCCAAGGGGGTCACTCTTTATAGGAAAGCAAAACATACTTTTGTCTTGAATTCAGGCAGTACTAGAGGAAAAGCATGCCCATCTCTTGGGGAGGATCACATGGGCTGCAGATTTTGATGGTGAACTTCTTCCAGCTTCCCAACCTGGCACCCCACTTTTCTGATACAGCCAATCATAAGCCCACTTTCCTAGTGACTTACAGCCCACCATGACCTTTGCATGAAGCAAAACGATACCAGAGTTAGAGAATCTGGTGTTTGCAAGTCATGTTTTGCTTGAGCATGTCTTCTGAATACCTGTGCATATCATTTTTGAGTAGGTGGGAAGAATCATAGAATCATAGAATCACAGAATATCCCGAGNATGTCCAACCTAAACCTCCCCTGCCTCAGCTTGACACCATTGCCGCGGGTTCTGTCACTGGTGATTAAGGAGAATAGGTCGGCGCCCGGCCCTCCACTCCCCCTCACAAGGAAGTTGTAGACTGCGATGAGGTCTCCCCTCAGCCTCCTCTTTTCCAGGCTGAACAGGCCAAGTGACCTCAGCTGCTCCTCGTACGTCTTCCCCTCTAGGCCCTTCACCATCTTCGTCGCCCTCCTCTGGACACTCTCCAGCAGTTTCACATCCTTTTTGTACTGTGGTGCCCAGAACTGCACACAGTACTCAAGGTGAGGCCGCACCAGCGCAGAGTAGAGCGGGACAATCACTTCCCTCGACCAGCTAGCAATGCTGTGCTTGATGCACCCCTAGATGCACTACTAGAAGGTAGTCTAGGCACCATTATGTCAAGAGACAAAATGGATGTACTTATGCTAAGGCTCACATTGGTCCCTTAGCACACCAGTGTGTACAGTCCTTCCATGTACATAGGACCTAGAGAGGAAGCTCTCTTTTGTAGGACTTACTGAATATTCAACTGGGGAGAGTGTGCACAGGAGGAAGTCTTCAAGATCATTTTTAAAGTCATGTTTCTCGTTGTAAGCACACTTGAGAACGAACATATGGAAGACTTGAGAAAGACGAAGAAGACGCTGGATATGAATGATGTGGATACAAAGGACCATAGCAACTATGGAGAAGCTGAATCTGGGGAAACATTGCTGTTGAGAAAAGCTCAGCAAAGAGATTTCAAAGTCAGTGATTCTAAGGGCATTTCTCCTGCTTTGTTTCAAAGCATTGTGCTGTAAAACAAAAATCAAAGTTCAGTTTAACTTAGCTTGTCAGTGCATGCAGCAAAGTTCATGCAAGGGGAATGCAGCTCAGGTCTGTAATTTTAGAGGCAAAGAGGTTTGGAAATCTGGATCATGTATCCAGCCTTTGCACCTGCTGCTAATACTTATAATAGCAGAGAGAAGTAAATAAATTCCTCTCTTCTTCTGCTAGTGGAAAATCTCCACTGAGAGACCATGTCCTTTGTCCATAAAGAAAACCACTAGATTAACTTCTAGCAGAAGACATATTTGTCCATTTGATTCCATTGCAATGACATTGGGGAAAATGGGACAGTGACCATTAGTAGACTTTGCCACAGTCACAGGGGTGCTGTATGGACACTGGTGAAAATAAGAGGTTGGTGAGGTTGTTAACTTGTTCTAGCCACCAGGAAGACAACTAGTGCCTCCTCTTAGCTGCTCTTCAGCCTTCAGTGATGCTTCTCAGGGCTCGCTGCTGTTGTGTCAAATACAGATAGAAATCCCCAAGAGAAGAACACTACTTTTTTAGGCATGATTCAGAAGGAGCTTGGTGCCAATGCAGTCATCTGTCTTCTTCATAGCATTGCAGCAACTCTGGTGGAGGAGGCCTCAGGATGTCTCTAATTTGGCCTCATGCTTACACGGGGGATGTTGCCAGCACTAGTTCAGGGTGGCTGTGACTTTGTGACCTGCCCCCAGGATGGAGGTCCCCCACCTCCCTGAGGATTTGCTCCCCTCTCTGAGTGCTTCACCTCCATTCCTGCCCATGCTGTCAGCAGGGGCTTGTTCTCAGCCCCCCTCCCCAGCCTTTCCATGTCCAGACCCAACAATCCCAGCTCCCTCCCATCTCCACGATGGGTTGATTGCTCCAAGCCCCGAGCAGTTTGGTAGAAGGTTACCTTCAACGATCTTTCTGCCACCTGCATTTCTGCTCCATGGGATCAATATGGTATCCATCTACTGCAAAGATACACATTTAATTTTGCTCCAGACCTAGCAGCAGAAAGACATCCATGAGGAGCTGCCCAAAGCATGTGCTTTTGGTTGCTGGATCTTTCTTGGAATCAAAGGAGAATTTCCCATTCCATCAATGGAGCCGGTGCTCCCCAAGTGCTGTTCGCAGCTCAGGGGGTGAAATCTTTTTCACCTCATGGGCAGAGTTGGCTTCTGGTTATAGCCATGCAAATTTCTCTGTGTCATTTCAGCAACACCCAGCTGTGATCAGCTCTTGGGGTGACATCTCATTTGTGCATGCCTGAGCTTTGGTGTTTGCCAGCCGTGCTAAATGTGGTTAGCTGCACAGAAACTCAGTGTTCTCACAAATTTACCGTTTATCACAAATAAGATTTCAAGCACTTCCAGATAATTGTGGTTTCTGCCAGTCTAGGTGGTGTTTCAGCCAAATGTGTTGTGGAGAAAGACACCGTATTTTGAAACTGTCTCTTTTGTCTTCTGATTTGTGATTCTCAGAAAACCCTTTTGATCACTCCCTTCACTCTGCCTAACAGACACAGCATTAGCTGCCATGCTTCATGAGTTGCATTTGACGATTGCTGCTGGACTTGAAGTGTCCTGTTTCTACCCTGCTTTTCTCTTTCTGTTTTACACATAGCCTGCTTAAGCATATCCTTATAGATGATTCACTTACCTCTGACCAGCTTCTGGCCCCTCTCCTTTCTTTGGGGCTCCCTGTGGGGGAACTGGTGTTCATCTGTTTTTCTTCTCAAGTTTTAAGCTGGTTTGAAGGATTCATATATATGGACTTGGCTGGACTGCAGATATTGTCTCTTTCTTGCCTGAGAGGTTAAAAAAAAATCAAAACACCCCAAACACTCAAGCACAGTTGACTATGAGCTCTTTCAGGGCCTTTTCAAACTTGTGAGTGCTTGGTCTCCAAGGTATTCAAGGCAGTAACACTGGTGTGATTCCTTGGTTTTGGCCCCACAACATGCCCAGTGTGTGGTTTGCATCTTACATTGATGTCTCAATTTCCTCCCCTTCTAAAGAACAGAGAAGGTGCTGACCTGTGCTTCAATGGGTAATTGACTTCTCTTTCTCTGGAAGCAAGGCATGATGTGTAATTAGTTCAGGCAGGGTAGTGCCTTTCATTTGGCTACAGATTTAGTCCCAGAGAGTTTCCTGGTGACTATTTACTTTGTGTGAGAGCCTGAGACTATTCAAGAGAGGAACTGACTGTGGGTTTGAGGCCTGCCATTATAACTTGCTTTTTCACTTCTCAGCAGATGTCCAAGACACTTGGGTGTCTGTGAGCCACTTCCACATGCTTTCATGTTCCTGAGGCCTTCACACTGGTGTCTCCAGATTTTTGAGTAGGAGATGCTGAGTTACAGGAGAAAGGATTGGAGGTGGGCCTGAGTCAAAACGAACACAGGTGGGATCCTGACAGTAAGTACTATGGGCTGAGAGGACATTTGCCAATGCCATTATGATTACTGGGCCTTAAGCCATTATGGAAGATTTTCACACAGTGCTCTGACAGAGGCACAAGTTAAAGTCCTAAACTACTACAAAAATTACATCCCAAACATAGCAACCTCGGCTTGCTTTCTGTGACTGAAGGGAACCAGCTGGGGTTTGTTTCTCTGAATATCAGTCAGATTCTTCTTCCCCTGTTAACTGCATTTACTGCCTGTTTGTCCTGCCAAACATCCAGTTTGTAGAAAGATTTGGTGGAGGGGTAGTGGGAAGGAGGTGCTCGACTTGAGAAAGACACAAGAAGACTTTTTCAATTGAGGAAAAATGAGAACACTCCCTTGCCTTCCTCCAACCATCTTTCCCCAGTAGGGATTCCTGTTCCTCCTCTCCTTGTGTGTTTGGTCTTCAGGGCATGAAGACTGGACCTTCCTACCTTCCTGATGTTTCTTCATATCATGGCTATAAGCTGGAGTCTATATAGCCATGATCAACCATCCCTGAACTCAAGAGAAGACCAGATAGACTCTGCTGTCCATCATCAGGATGGATATTCAACATATAGGTTGGTTAACCTCAATAAATCAGGCAATTCCTTTGGAGTTCAGCCATATATGCAAACCTGGGAATGAGGGGTTGTGTCTGGAGCTCTTCTCCAATGTTGCTGTGAATGTCGGTTTTACAGTTAGCTCTCACTTGCAGGAGATAGACAGAGTTTTTCCAAGAGAACACAAGTTGTTTGATAGAGCTAAACTTTGAGAGCCTTTTTGTTTGTGTAGTATAGACTCATTGCTCCATTACAACAATGGAGAGGTGCAGATGGGAATATATACTTTCAGAAATGTGTGTGTTTGGACTACTTGTGGACACTCCCTTTGCTGAAACCAACTAACTTTTGTGTTTTGTTTTTTTTTTTTTTTTAGCTCTTGCAGAAATTTGAGATCTGAAATCTGGAGAAAGACTTCTTTAGTTTCCAAAGAAACCTTTATCTTTGACCTTTATTTCTACCTTCACATGTTTCACTTTCAGGGCTTCTCCCACACAAGACAACTGTTGCTTGGACCAAAAGCAGAGACTACTGCTTGCTCAGAGAAAGAAGAGCAGAAAAACCTCAATGTTGCTCAAGAAAAAACAACATTTTAGCATCATTATTAGACCTCTATTGTTTTCAGTATCAAAGCTCTGCTTCCCTTTCACTAGATCCAGAACATATAAAATACTATGAGCTGCATGCATTCTTTCTATTATTATTATTATTATTATTATTATTATTATTAT
>VXAA01006867.1:178596-198895 GCA_013399115.1 Anseranas semipalmata | reverse complement strand
TAATAATAATAATAATAATAATATTGTGAGTCAGAGTGCTGAGGTTTCTGAAGAGGCTGGAAAGAAGAGAGTGCCTTATTTCCATGGGCAAACAGAGTACCAGCATCTGGACAGAGTTATAGCAAGTAAAAATTGTATGTAGTTTTTATGGTTGTGAAGAATCTCAATTTCTTGACCATATGAGGCATTCAAAAATTCTATAGGAGAGAAAAAAAGGCTCTTTTTTTTTTTTTTTTTTATTAAAACTGACTGTTTGATAGAAGAATAAAAACAGACCAACAGCTAGAAATGTGTTTTCAACATCAACATCTGCTCCGCTGGCTTGAGCGAAGCTCACTGTATCAGGCATGTGGCCACACGTCAAGGTCCATATATGTCATCTCATGTATCATGTGCTCTAGAAATCCCAGGAAAACATGTTATTTTGATGTTTTGTACTTCTCCATCATTGCAGAGCAAGGCTCATCAGTTCAGTCAGCAAGAACCATGACCAGTTCCCTTCTTATATGATATTTTTGCCCTCTTCTTGCCGTAAACACCAACAGAGAGATACTACTGCTGTTTTACCCATGCTGTACTTCCTTGGTTGTCTGGTGTACAAGCGGATGGCCTAGTTTTGTCTACAGAGACAAGACCATCCTCTCCCCTTCATCGTTAAAGTGGTCCATCTGTCCATTTCAATGTTCCATTTCAGGATATCTTGAATATTTTTTCACATTGTTTATCTAAGCTGGTGAAATGTTGAAAATTGTTTTGTTTTCAGTAGAAATAGGTCCGGTTTCTACTCTGGAAGTATCCACAAGATTTTTTTTTCATTAAAAATGACCTCATAGAAGTGGAATATCATCACTGTCCCCACCAATACAACAGTGCTGTTCCTGATCTCTTGCATGTCTCAGAGCATAGACACCACATCTAAAGAGAATATAGGAAAGCCAAAAATACCTATCAGGAAGACTACATGGCCATAAGCCAGGGGAATTCTTGTTTTAATGAGTCAGAGCCCTGTTTTGCATCATCTGAAGAAAACTCGGGGGAAGAAAACAGGTACAGAGACATCAAAAGCACAGACTGTAGAGTAAACTGTTGAGAGGCCCTAGATGCAAGATCCGTGTTACCTCCTGAAATAATAAGAAACCCTCACCACTGATGACATCAGGCTGTGAAAGGGCATCAGATTCTGCAGCACGTGAAAAGCAGGGCAGGCTGGGCTGTGCGAGGCCCCTAGCCCTGCTCCTGTCACATCACAGTGCCTGTGGGGCATCCTTGGGCTGGCAAACATGGAGCATCAAGAAGCAGTTGTCAGTGAGGCTGGAGGCTTCGTCCAGTCTCCGCAGGCACCTGCTGACTTCAAAGTGTGTGTTAATAATTGATATTGCAAATCATCTATGATACTTAGCAGGTGATGGAAAGCACCTTCATTCTTGCAAGCCGTTACCCTGCATATGTATTGTATGAAGTGTGGGAACACGTACAACAATCTTAAGTTTAGTTTCTATTATTCATTGCTTTAGTTTTACATAGTAATTTTTCTTGCCTAAATGAAGCAGTCTTCTGCTTAATGTTGTGTGATAGACCTAATTTCATTCTGTGACCTGATGACCTTGGAAGCAAGGTCACAGCTTGCTGATCTACCAAGCCCTGACTTTTCTTCTCCCCAGCCCTGATCGTACAAAATAATTCTCAAACATACCTACGTCATGACCTCAATTTTGATAATCAGTTTGATTAAAGAAATAGTTGTCACAGAGAGAAACAGGCAGCTACAGAGACGTTCCGCTCTTTTCAGCCCCGTTAGTGCAGGAACCAAACAAACCACAATGTGCAAAGCACTGCAGGCAATCTGAGGTATGATGCAGAGCCCTCAGCCGATGAAATGCAAGAATGTAATGGTGGAATAATCACACGATAGAAGCTAAAATATTCATTTCTAAACGAGTACCTTCCCCTGGGCTGCAGCGGAAGGAACATCTACCTGCCAGGGTGATTCTTGATGTTAAAGCAAGCATTAAAGGATGTTTATTTGCATGGAGGTAGTGCCTGAACTCCTGTCGTTGATATTCAAATGTTGTGGGTCCAATTCTGTTTTCATTTTGTGCAAAAAATCTTGTTGAAAGAATAAAAAACAAACAGTTGCATGTAGGAAGCATGTAGAAGCACTGTTCTGTGTAAATCTGCACTGCTCAGTGAGTGCCAATAGTTTTATGTCAATGTATAGCAGCTGAGCAGCTGCAGTAGAAACTTTTCTACATTTCCTTGCCTCAGTGATGTATTATGCCCCTTTCTAGTTTGTTGTGCAGTGAGGGCCACACTAAAGATTCAAATGTTAAGTTTTGTAATCACAAAAGCTCATAGCAGCCACTGTCTGTCACACTTAAACAACAAGTCTTGCCAAAGAGATGCCCCTTGGCCAGTCTCACCAGGGTTTTCTAGTGCACAACCATATGAGGCTGGAGTATTTTCCCTTACTCTATTGGTATGGGCTGCAGTCAGACCCTATGCTCCACGGTTGCAGGTCCTCCCCTCCTTTGATGAGTCAGGGTGCTCTGCCACTTGGTCTCTGTGTTAAGCAAGGCCTCACTGTGCTAATCTCTTTTTTTTTGCCTTCCCTGAACACTTCGTGCTGCTCTCATGGATAACGATGATCCCACTGCTGCCTCTTCTCCAAATTTTAGATAAAAAGTGAAACCTGAGCTTTGGCTTTTCTTCCTTAAGCATCTGGCAAAGATTTCTTCCTACCCTGGAGCTGATTATGACCATGCGCCCTTGTGCCCTTTACCTCAGCCCCTCTGGTGACTTCTGGCATGGTTGTACCTTGGGGAAGATCATCTCAAAACTTCACTTGGTGCATTTGTCTTTGAAGGGTGCTGTAAAGCCAGTATCTGCAGGACCTGCTGTGGAGTCTCACCACAGGCTGATTTTAATGCAAGAAGTCCTCTCTGCTGCTTGTCTGTCTGTCCTGAGGCAAACCTGAGGCAAAGTCTGGGGAGGTGGCACCATCTGCACCTGTTGGGACAGGGTTGCTGTGTGAGAGCTTGGGTTATGATAGAGCTAGCTCTACCACCCTCCTCCAGGATTATCATCGCACTGCTCTCCCAGTTTGCACCAGTGGGTTGGAGTAGGACAATCACCTCCCCTGTCTCTGCTCCTGGCATTGATGAGGCTGCTTGGTGGGGCACCAAAGGTTGGGAGTGAAGTGTGTTATTGCCTTCATTGTTTTACACCTGTTTTTGTTGCCTAACTTTTGTGGAGAGGATTTTGCCCACCATTGCCAGTTCTCATGGATGTGGTCTGATGGACTTCCCAAGGAGATGCAGATGTCTGCTTACTGCAGAAGGGGCTTCTTCCATGTCTGTTTGGATAAAGGGTGGAAAAAAAAATCCTCTCTTCTTCAATGGATTTTCAGGACAGTCTGTGTACAATTGACATCTCCTGTAATGCTACAGAGGGAAGCAACATCTCTAACCCTTCCTCCCCACTTTGGCTCTATGTCTGTCTGTCAAAGATCTCCTGTCTACTTTTCACAGTGACAGTGCTGCAGGTCAGTCTCAGTTTTTGCAAGTTCATGTTGTCCCTGTGGTCCTTGGGGCGCAGCTTGTGCAGGAGAGACTGATTTATGTTCCTGAGTCAGCAGGACATGTTTCCACATGGCCAACAGATATAACCATAAGTGTCATCACTGGCTCTTGACCAGCTGAGTGTTCATGGTCCCATTTGGCTTGCCTGCAGGCTCATGCGTGTCCTGGAGATGATGGCAACGGGCTGTAACTATCTTGGATACTGGATCTTGCTGCTTGCTTACCTTGATGACTGGCGAGTGGCTGGACCATCCAAGACTGAGGAGTTTTGGGCAACTGGGCATGCTCACTGTCTTCTTCATCTCGCTCTTGTGAGATTGATAAACACCATGTGATTCACTGATTCCTGTGAAAGGATGACTCTTGGTCTGAGGGATAATAGTGTTGATGTCTTAAAATTGAGATGGAGCCCACCTGTTCTCAGTAAAATCCTGTAGAAACCAATTTCTCAGAGGTGCTCAAATCCTTCTGTTCCCATTAAAGTTCACTTGACATAAGGCAACATGGTGAGAAATTTCCTTGACAAATTACAGAATCACAGAATGGTTGAAGTTGGAAGGGACTTCTGGAGGTCATCTGGTCCAACTCCCTGCTCAAACAGAGACACCCAGAGCAGGCTGTCCAGATCCATGTCCAGGTGGCTTTTTAAGATCTCCAAGGAGGGAGACTCCACAACTTCTCTGGGCAGCCTGCGCCAGTGCTCCATCACCCACAAAGTGATTCCTGATGTCTAGAGGAAACCTCTGGTGCTACAGTTGGCTTCCTCTTGTCCTGTCACGGGGCACCACTGAAAAGAGCCTGGCTCTGCCCTCTTTGTACCCCCCCCCTTCAGGTGTTTATAGACATTGATGAGATCCCTTAGAGACTCCTCTTCTCCAGGCTGAACAGTCCCAGCTCTCTCGGCCTTTCCTCATAGGGGAGGTGCTCCAGTCCCTTCAGTGTCTTGATGGCCCTACATTGGACTCTTTCCAGTACGTCCAGGTCTCTCCTGTACTGGGGAGCGGTGGGGAGGTGGGGGGGGTGCAGAACTGGACCCAGCACTCCAGGTGTGGCCTCACCAGTGCTGGGTAGAGAGAAAGGATCACCTCTATTGATGTGCTGGCAATACTTTGCCTAACGCAGCCAAGAATACCATTAGCCTGCTTAGCGGCACGGGCACATTGCTGGCTCATGTTCAGCTTGGTGTCCACCAGGACTGCTAGGTCTTTTTCTGCAGAGCTGCTTTCCAGCTGGGTGGCCCCCAGCATGTCCTGGTGCTGGGGTTGTTCCTCCCCAGGTGCAGGACTTTGCAATTCTCCTTGTTGGACTCCATAAGGTTCTTATCGGCCCATTTCTCCAGGCAGTCCAGGTCCCTCTGGAAGGCTGCACGGCCCTCTAGTGAGTCAGCCACTGCCCCAAGTTTTGTGTCATCTACAGACTTGCTGAAGGTGCACTGCCTCATCATCCAGATCATTAATGAAGGTGTCAAACAGGACTGGATCCAGTATTATTGACTCCTGGGATACACCGTTCGTTATTGGCTTCCAGATGGGCTTTGTGCCACTGACCACCACCCTCTGGGTTCAACCACAACTTCTCTACAAATTCCTCTAAAACCTCTATTGTTTGTGTGAAAACATCATGCAGATATGAATGCATCCATTCCCATGAGACATGGAGATGGGGAGGAAATATAAGATCCATAGTCATAATCTTCCTAGGTTTAGATTGACACAGAAATCTTGTTATATTACTGACTTAATAGATTGTATTCCCATATGGATTCTATACAAGCTTTGGAAGATGTATTACTGACACAAGGGGAGGCTTTCTGTTTAGTCTTAGGTAAGCAAATATCAATTTAGGTTCTTCCTTTCTTCCAGTCCGTTAGTTCTTCAACAATTTTTCTCTTCTTTGACAATGAAATTCACCTCTTATGTTGTATTCCCTACAAAATATTTCAGTGAGTAGACTGGAGAATAAGATTATTTGTTCTTCTGCACATTTCTCGACTTTATTTACACTCTTTTACAATTCTCCTATAAATTTTCCTTAAGAAAGGAAAACCAAACCAACGTTTGGGGCTACAAACCAAGCTTTTGCTGCTCGCAGAAGGTACGTTGCAGTGAGGACATTGGCTGCAGCTACTATCCACGGGGACCTGGGTGGAAACTCATAGTCTAGCCCAAGTGGAAAATGGCATGGGACAGAATTGCTCCTGCACTGGGGCAAGCACTGGGGAAGAGTTTTCCAGCTCCCGGTTGTTCTCCCCTTCCCAGTAAATTGTACTGGTGCTTGCCAGGCACAGCAATGTGTTGTTGTTTTTTTTTTCCAGGTAGGCAAGCAAGGTGAGCTGCACTAGGGGTCATTATCACCCACATTTTCAGGTGGGCAGGAGCATCCACCCATGCATCCACACACCCAGGGTGTGTGGTATTGTAGTGCTTAAGGACAATGGCAGGGGACCAGCCGTGGTGTTGGATTGTAGAGATATGGAAAGGCCCTTCCCTTCCCTTCCCTTCCCTTCCCTTCCCTTCCCTTCCCCCCCCCCTTTTTTTTAACAAAATAACAGTATTTAAAAGAGCAGAAGACAAGAGAATTAACAAGTGCTGCAGATATAAGAACAGTACATTCCCATTGATTCTTCCCACCTTCAGACATCTTGGAAACATCTTTCAAATTGCAACTTACAAACCAAACCCTTTATTGTCTGACAAGGTCACAAAGTTGAATCTTGCCCTCTTGATCCTGCTTGCAGAACATCTCTTCCTGCTTGCTGTAAACGATTTGAGCTAGGTCAAGCCTTAGAGCCTCAAAAGTCCAGTGGCAAATAGAAAGAATACTTTTTTTTTTTTTTCATTTTAAAATGTGAATTTAATTACATTTTAAAATTAGAAAACTTATTCCTGTATTTGTTTTCTAAATTTATTTTACCTAGTATTGGTCCATGCATGAAGCTTTTACCTTGAGCTGAGGTATGGTCATGCTTAAATTGTGTTGATATGCAACATAGAAGATGAGCAGGATGGGCAGAGAAAACCCAGTAAGAAAGCATGTGCAATAGTAAATTCCCATCTCACAACTCATTCCACATCTACAGCAAGATCAAAATTCCTGGACAGAAAAGAAAAAAGCATATCTAACATTTTATCACATTTTTAAATGTTTATTTTATTTTATTTTATTTTATTTTTGTAGGTAACAGTACATTTATTTAGGACAATGTTTCAGAGCATGTTCTCTTCTCTTTAAATCATTCTATGGAGTGGTGACCACTGTAGGAATCTGCACTCATCATTGAATTAAAACTCACTTATAAACAACAATAAGCATCAGAATAGATAACGTTATTTGGAAAAAAAAATATTAATTGAAGTGTCCTGAAGAGGAGGTCCAGTCTGCAGCCTGCAGAATAGTCAGGTCCTGCTGCAGCCCTCTTTCCAAATGCCTCCTTCCCTCCTGGGGTCAGCCTCCCAATGCACCCCCATGGCTAAATGCCCAGGGAAGCCAGCAGCTCCAGGGCAGATGCTCCCATTGCTTCAGGAGAGTGCAAAATTCGTGTCCATGAAGCACACCAGCAGGCCCGAGGTCTCTGAATTACCCTGCTAAACCTCTATCTTGTCCCCATCCAAGCCAGCAGACCCCTAGAAATGATCGTCGACATTAGCACCAGCAGAAGGAGGCGACAGAAAGAAACATTTAGCTGCTTCTCGCCAAGTGCCAAAAGGCTAATGCAGTCCATATGTTCATGCACAAAAAAGAAACAGTATCTTATGCAAACCAGCTGTCCCTCAATGGGGAACAGCCTTGGCACTTCCATGTTGTTTTACATTTTTAAGTGGGGTGTGAGGTTAATTAAGAAATCCCTGGAACAGCCCTTTGAAGTGTATGCGGTCAGGCTGAATCCTTCCTTCCCTGCAGCTGTACAAGCACCCACAGCAGGACAGGTGGGACTGGAGGCAGGACTTTATGGATGGGGAAAGAGGATGTCACAAAATGGGTGGGAACCCCAGCAAAGGGAAAAGCATTTGTTGGGCTGGCACACATGGCTGGCGGCCATCTTGCTGGAGGAGGCTAAAACTGCTGGAGACCGCAGGAAGTCCTGGGAACTCGGAGGTGTCGAGTAGGGCTGGAGCTGGACAGGTTTTCTTGCATTGCATTTGATTTTCTAGGGGTTGCAAAAAAGCTCTTTGCTAAAATGTCTTCTGTTAAACACGAAGCAGTGGCTAATGACGTCTTTGTAACGAGAGCCCCTCATTCTCCTTCCCTTTCCCAGCTTTTATTGCTGAGTGTGACATCATATGGTATGGAATATCCCTTTGGTTGCTTTAGGTCAGCTGCCCTGGCCATGTCCCCTCCCCACTTCTTGCCCACCCCCACCTACTGGCTTAGGGGGGTCTGGAGAGAGTCCTGGTGCTGTGCCAGCACTGCTCGGCAGTAGCCAAAACACTGGTGTGATACCAGCGCTGTTCTAGCTACAAGTGCAGAGTACAGTGCTATATGGGCCGCTGCAGGGAAAGTTAACTCTACCCCAGTCAGACCCAATACACTCATAAAAAAAGGTTTGGCCCTGTTTACCCACCCTGTTCCTGCCCATGTCATGGTCAGGGGCTGCTCTCAGACCCCTCCCAGGCCTCCCAGTGGCCTCCAGCACCTCCCTGTCCCTTGTGGTTGGGTGCTTGTGGGTCCTGAAGGACCTTGAGGGCCACCCCGCTGCCACGCTGGAGCCTGGCACACACGGTGCTGACCCCTTTAATGCTTCCAGGGAAAACCAAAAGTTACCTGTCTGGTAATGTGAAGCTGGCACCAGGTAAATGAGTGAAAACTGTCATAAACTTGAGAATTAGGAAAGGGAAGTTTTACCCAAGCAATGGTGGGAGGAGGCCGGGGCGCGCGAGGCGAGGCTGTGGGAGTGGGGATTGCTCAGCCGCAGGCAAGGAGGTGCCAGGGCCCCGAGGGCATCTCCCCCTGCCCAAAGGAGATGCTGGGGCCAGGCCCTGCTCCCAGGGGCCCGGCGAGAGCACTGGAGGCACCAGCACAGGCTGTGGCACAGAAATCACCCATTAGTGAGATCCAGGCTTTTCAACATATTCATTAGCAACCTGGAAGAGAGGAATTTTGTTGATGATGCTCAATTTTGCAGGGTGTCAAAGCTGTAGGACAAGGGTGAAGGACAGTAGATTTACTAAGTAGGTGCAAAGTGATGCACACTGGAAAAATAACCTGAATGCCACATATGAGATGACAGCACAGATGATTAGCACTTCAGAATCCCAGTGCTTTTATAGATCATCCTGTGAAAACACCAGTCCAGCTCAATAGCATCAAAGAAGCCAACAAAGCGTAGGAAAGGATCAAGGAAAGGAAAAGAGAATATCATGATGTTGCAGCATAAATTCTCCATGCTCCCATGTCTTGGGTGCTGGGTGAGGTTTTGGTTTTCCCCATCTCAGAAGGGGTAAAACAGAACTGGAATAGCTTCAGGGAGGATGAAGGATGTGGAATGGTTTCTGTAGGAGTGACCGCATAGGTCAGTTCAGTGTGTTGTACATGTCCTCTCCTGCCATAAAAATTACAAGGTATCAGAAATATCAGATAACTTCACCTGATGGTAGGTTCAGATCAGAGAAGAGCAGGTTCCTTTCCAGACCCATGGTTCCCCTGCAGGGCTTCTTGATGCATGGTTTTGGGGCTGTGAGAATTTTTTGTGAGTTTAAGAGGACGAACGAGCAAGTTCACGTATGAGGAATTTGTTGAAGGTTACTAATCATGCCCCAAATGACCTATTTCATAAAATCCCTGAACAGCAAAGTACCAGAAGCTGTGAGAGCACCCCGTGCTCTTCCATGGGGAAATTTCCCTGTGTGCTTTTTTTTATTCTTATGCCCTTCCCCATGTTTTTGGCCACAGTTCAAGACAGTATCCTGGGTTTAGTGGATTTGAGCCAATACGGCCATTTTCATGTTCTTCTGATACAGGAAATCAAAGAGACATTCCCTTGTGAAGACGGATGTAATGAGCAAGGCATTGTGCATGAGTGATTTCTGCTTTACATCCTGATTCAAGCTAAACATTTAGTGATGAAGCCCCGAGTTCAGAGACTGAAGGATGGAAAAAAATACTTGTGTGAAAGTATAAGAAAGCATTCTGCTTCAGAATACTTGTGTTATTAGATTTCTCAGAAAAAAAAATACTACAGGATATCTGACATCCAATCATTCATGAACTGAATCAGTAAGCAATATTGACAAGATAAAAGCCACTTGCACCAAAATGCTGAGTAAATAAAGAAATGCATGCAATTCTGCAATGTGTTCACAGCGTATTTTGCCAGCAGAAAAGGGTCTCAGTCTTCTGGGTGATTCACTTGCTGCAATTTGGCTCCACTTCAGGGGTGAGGGTTTCAGAATTACTCACAGCCTCATGATAACGAATCGGAAGTCATGTAACGCTATTGAAGTATGTTGCAGCTTTGCCCCCTTTGAACCCACAGACGTTCTGAGCAGATGACTTAAAAATGAGACCTTGCCACTCTTTTTTTTCCAGCTTGATTCGAGTTTCATTCTAGTTTTGCACTAGTCCTTACTTTAGACATATCTGTTTGCTCATGGCCAATACAAACAGCGACTCAATAAAACAATCTCGGTGCTTCACTGTGAAGAGACAAGTGGGCTTTAATTATTGATGATACAGTGCTCTTGTTCACTACCCAAGCCTTGTCAGCAGCCACAGAAACTTTTCCATAATACCTTAATGCAGAATGGTTGGGGCATGGCCTGGATGGGACACAGCAGAGGAAACAGGAGCAGAAACTTTTTCTCTAGGGCAGTGCTGCTCAAACTTCTAGCAGGTGCAACTCCTGTTTGACTCCATAGATGCTTTTCACTCCCTTCCTTGACTTTGTCCCCAAGGAAGATGGGTGGTAGATGAGAATGTATTTATTGGTGGGAGATGGGAAAAAGTGATGGTCCTGTCCTAGACTGCTGCTGCCTGCCTGGTGTGAACACTTGCAGCTGGAAATTTCTCACTGCCTTGCTGCAGAGGAGTTTGGTTGCTGGTCAAACCCAAGAGTACTAGAAACACATCTCTGAGAGATCTTACGCTCAAGGGAACCTCATCGGTGAGGAACAGTTGCAGTGGGAGAAAATAGTGGAAAACCACTAAGTTCAAATTGCTCTAACTGTGCAGAAATGTGTTCTTCAGTGTGCTTTTAGTTTGCCTTTTCCTTAAGTACCTAGCTAGCTCTGACTTTTACAGTCTTGAGACAAGTAGAGCCAGCCAAGTGGTGCTAGTTTTGTGTGATCTTGAATGTTTTCAGCACAAGCTCAATGCGTGTTTGTTGTTAGAGCTGCATATACATGTGTGGAAGCACACTGCCTTTTCTGAAACTGGTCTCTAACACAAGAGAGAGAAAAAAAAACAACACAAAAAAACCCCAAGCCCTCAGTCAGTTCATATGTCTAAAACACTTGTGAAAGGAAAGATTTTTGAGCCAAATACAATTAATTTTAAAGCCCCTGAATGTGTTCTTTTTCCTTCCATAACTCTGTCATTAAAAAGCTACAATGCATCCTGCATAGAGATGGACAATTTCCTAAAGGAATAAAGTCTTTGCCCACCAAATCCTCCAGCAGAAGCTGGAGGGGTCACTCTGGAGGAGATACTGCCTATACTATGGTAGGAATCCTGTCAGAATAATTGCCTCAGTCTTGCGGGGCTGGGAGCTGTAGTTTAAAATACCCACTGGGATCTACTTCAGTGCAGATGGGTTTACTAGATAACTGTGGCTATGAAGGCACCCAAAGCTCCTCTGCCTAGACAAATTTTGCTTCCAGGCTTGCAGGCTGAGCCCCAGAGTGTATTGCATGAAGTCACCAGCCTGGTGCATCTCTCCTGCAATGGGGAGGTGTGGTGACAGGAAAGCAGCCATGTCTTGTAAGGTTTCCTCCAAATAACTTGTGCTTCACCATCAGTGAAATGGAAACAAGAGGCTTTAGGATGGGTTGAAAAAGTCTGCTGCCCCCCCTGCACCTGCCACCTCTGGGTTACCATGAGGCACAGCTTCCAGGTCACAGCACAGATGTCACATCTTCATGCTGCCTTCACGGATGGTGTCGTCACGGATGGTGCCGCCTCGTCAGATCTGGCTAGAGCTCTGCATGCTGAGCCAAGGTGGTGCAAGGCTCGTCTTTGCTGTGGGTTGCTTTTTTCAGCATTGCAGTCATCTCTTTGTGGGTACTGAGGAGAAAGAACAGCTCTTGCAAGGGAATGTGGGTTTCTCCAAGAGCCCTGGCTGTGTCACATGTAGGACCACTGGTGGCAGCCTCCCTGGTCCGCGTGTTTTCTGATACAGGGAGGCTTGACTTATTTTTCTCCAGTTTTCCACTATATGACCACCTTTGTTTGTTCCATGGAGTCTCCTTAGCCAAACAAATATTTTTATTAATACTCATCAGCAAAAATATAAACAGATACTGAATTATATCCACAGGCTCTGTTCTGATTATTTGACCTTTAGTTTCTATTGACAACAGCAGAGTAAACAATTTCTGTAGCGACTCAATGCTGATTTCGGCCAGGAATAAACAAGAACACGAGATGCACACAGTGAGCTATAAGCTATTAAACCAGAGACCTAAAGCCATCAAAACTGGCAGCTGCACTAAAAGTATTGGTGCCACAGGAGAAATGATTCTCCCTTGCAAAATGCTGCTCTTCACTCATCCTGCAGGCAGGGATGAGTTTGGTTAGCATGGCTCTACCCTGTGGTTATAGACTTGAAGCATGTTAAAAAAAAAGCTGAACTGAACTGGAGACAGGCGTCTTCCCTCTTGACCATCATTCAGGTCAGGTTTTCAGATGAGCCCTGGAGCCAGCAGGTGCTTTTACAAGTGTAAATGGGAAATGAAGCTTTTGGGAAGCCTGTGAAGGTACCATGTGGGTAGTTACATAACTGAGTATCTACATCTAAAAAATTGGCCAGCCCCCAGCAGCACTTATGGCTCTGAGGCTGTTGTCTACAAGCTCTCAGAGCAAGGCAACGTTGCTAAATGCATACAGTCAAATCACTGATGTCGCAGGACTCCCACTATGGTCACACCAGGTAAGGCTCTGCCCCTGGGTCTCCCCAGCATGTCCAGAGACAAGTGGTGATACCAGGCCAAGTGCTGAAGGCACAGCCTAACTAATGATCAGAGAACCTCTAACAGGATAAATCAGAAGGTGTAAAGCGAGTTTTCCAACAGGCTTTGTTCTGGAGGATCCCTGTTGGGTTTTGGTGCTTATTATGCCATTTGAATTTCATCGAGGGTTTTGGCTGGGATCTGGGATCGGGTCCTTGGCCTCCCGTCTGAACCTGCTGTGTTTGCTGTGCCTTTCTGCAGCCCACCAAACCCTTCTGCCAAGCCAACTGGGTGCATTCCATTTGGTCATAGTACCTAAATGATGGTTGTGAAGCAGATCTGTGCAACAAAATAAGTCTTAGGAAAGGATGTCCTTCTTGCCAGATCAAAGTGAATCCATGCAGGCCTTGTCAGGAGGGGCAAATCAGAATGTGCTCATACTTGTAAAATGTTTTTCCAGACTAGAAAGCACTTGGCATGACTGATGATTAACTCTTGACCTAATCAAATAAATATTTTAAATTTAAATCTTAAAAACAAAATAATCCCTCCAAGAGTCTGGAGTCTTGAAAGACTTAATGTCTCCTATACTTCAGAACTTACCTAACTGGACATGTATGTAAGTTTGCAAGGTGATAGCCCAGTTATTGGTATCTGCATATGGGTGCCACTATATCTGCAAGACAAAGACAATGCCCTCTCTCTGCAAAGCCAACTTTCAGTTTAAGTGAGAAATCTTCCAGGATTCACGTCTGTCTCAGAAGGAGACTTGGGTTCATACAGATTCATGAAGAAGGGTGATCATGAAAGGGGGCCACCGGGGTTAACTAGTAAAGAGCTGGGGCTGAACAAAGGGAACCCATTGGGAATTGCCAGGTTAGTTTTCAGATCACTGTGACAGATCAGATGTTGAATGTTAATGGAAGTTGGGTCCCCAATTAAAAAAAAAAAAAAAAGAAATCAACTTGTTAAGCAAAATGACCTGTAGTTGAACTAAAACAGGATGACAAAATGTAGGAAGGCCTTTGTTATAGCTGCAACAATGTAGCCAGCAATTTATCAGAATGTTTTGATTTCACCATTTTGAATGCTTTTCTTAAGAAACTGATGCCTTTTGCTGATCGGATATAGCACTGCTTTGGGCAACAGGTTGGACTAGAGACTTCCAGAGGCCATCTAGCGTTAAATGATGATTATTTGGCAAGACCTGTGGCACCAGGCAAGTGTTTTGCCTACTGTACTGGGCTGGCCCACGGAGGACTCTAGACCCAGCACCTGCTCTCTGCCACCTTGCGCAGTCTCGTATCAGAAGTTAGGGAACTTGAGGCTCCAGTTTTTCCCAGTTTTGAGCCTCTTGTGTGAAGTGCTGTATGCCTGCTGGAGAATTTATGGGAGAGAACTGCCTCTGGCTGTTGCTCTGAAGAAACCCCAGCTCCGAATTCAGCTCCTTCAGTAGATAAATGCAAAGTGTTTGTTAAAATACCAAGCGAGTGACTATCCTTGTGCTGGCTGTTTGTGGTGGTCCACTAAATTCACACGGCACTTCGCAGTTTACAATGTGAGTCTATGCTGTGGGACTTGTTTAATTTTCTGACATCCCAAGACAGCGATGTTTGCAATACTTCACAGTTTTGCTACATTTAACAGACACTTCTAATGCTGGAATGAGAAAAAAGGCCTGTAGGAAGTGAGGTTTGGAAGCCCAGAGCCCGTCTGCCAGTAGCGCCCACGGAGAGCCCAGTCTGTAGGAGCCTTCATCCTCTCAACTAACTGGTCCTAGAAGGAGCTAGATTGGTAACAGATTGAAGGATGAACAAGCAGCAAGTTGGGTCCTTGTTTCGGCCTCAGAGTGGCCTCTCCAAAAACACCCTGTCCAAAGCAACATTATTCAGGATCTCCCTACCAGGAGCTCTTCGATGCAGGTTGGTACAATCTCCTCCTGATGGTCAACTTGAGGGGAAATCACCCCTCCTGTGTATGAAATGAAATGTGCTCTAGCACCTGATACACCCACCTACCTGGACTGTGGCAGTCAAGGTCTGTGCTCCAAGCTGGGCCAGAGATGCGGTGTGATCATTGTGACCTGTCTGAAAAAAACACTTTTTTTTGGTTGGGTCTAAGTGGCTGATTTCCACTTGTGGCATCAGAAGCACAGGCGACTCTGCTTTTTTTTTTTTTTTTTTTTTTGAGATGAAATAATCAATACTGGATTTTAGAGTAATTGTTAAGGTTGACAGGCTGTCCAGCTGCACATGCACCTTTTTCTGAATTAATGTTCCCCAGGAGTTTATTCCATATATTTTTTTCATCTGCCTTTTCAGGCCTTCACGTCAAGCAGAGGCAGGGTGAGTAGAGTTTGGTTTCAGGGTATTCTTTAGGGCTGATCAGAAATTTTCCAGTAGAAGCTTTTTTCCATGCAATAAATAAATAAATGGCTATTTGATGAACTTGAAAAAATGTTCAGAGGGGAAGTCCCAACGGATCTTGTGCTGGAGCAGAGGGTGGGTGCCCAGGCAGCTCGGCATGTGGGTTTCCACCAGAACTGCCCAAATCCCCTCAAGCCCCTGGGATCCCAGTGGCCAAGAGGGACCTCAGTCCCCAGTTTTGGAGCAAAGCTGAGGGAATCAGTGATCCAAAAGGCGGGGGAAGGAGCTGGGATGGTGGCTGGGAAATAAGGTCTTGACTGCTCCGGGGTGGGCATCCAAGGTGTCACCCACTGCAGGCAGCTCTTGGGGTGCGTATTTCACACTGTGCTTCAGGAGGAGATACTTCAGGATTTCTGCTCTGGAAAAAGAAAAATTAAAGAATTAAACAAAACAAAAGTGGCACTTTTGACTTTTCCATCTAATTACAAGACCGGCTGTGTGTGTCAAGGTTGGGTTGGGCATCCAATGATGCCTGAGCTGAGACTGAACAGAATTCATCTCACCTTGACAGTTTTAGTGGAGCCGTGCTTTCCTCAGGGTGTTGCAATCAGTCTCGCTGGACGCAGAGCAGCAGCCAGTGCCTCAGGTTGTTCTGCATTTTGATGCAGATGTTTCTCAGGCATAAATCTTGGGACACCTACATATTTGCAGGCTCCTCTGTCCAAACCCAGCTCTAAACATTCACACAGGGATTTGCTAGCATTTCCTAAAAGACCTTAGCAGGGAGTTGAGGGATCCACAGGTTGGAGGGTGCTGTCAGATAAATAAATGTCTCCTGAGAGCCTCCACCTTCCCCCAGACCCACCCACCATATGGCTTGGGTGAGAATGCTGTGTCCCAGGCATTTTCCCCAGACCCATGGAGGGGTTATGTGAAGGAAGAGTGGGGGGAAAGGGTGTTTGTGTCTCTGGAGAGGGATAAGTGTGGAAAGCCAAGGTCTGATGTGGTGCATGCCACGGGCATCTCCAAGAAGGAGAGCTGCCCAAACCAAGAGGAGCAGCCCTTGCCGTGACTCAAAACCAGGAAGGGCAGTGACAAAACTCAGTGTTCTGTTTCTGACATTTGCCTTGCATTTCAGGAGATGGCTTGGATTGGTTTTAATTGTCTTTTAGCCTGTTTGGATAGCGTTACCCCTTTCTCCAGACTTTCTTCCTCTTCATGTTGGGAACTTTTCTGCTCCCACTCCCACCTAACCTGTCTCACATCTTTCCTTAAAACACAGCTCTGTGACTGCATGCCGAGCAGGGAGGTAAAATCCCAGGTCCCATTGCTTTATAACCAGAGAGAATAATTTTAATAATTCACAACTTATCCAAAGAAACCTCAAATACCAAAGAACCCACAACTAAAGTGAATATCGTCAAAGACTGTGTAAAAGGCCCTGATTTTATTATAATGACTGCTATTATCAAAGAATAATATGCATGTCTCAGTTTAACGTTCTTATCTGAACTGAGGAAGACTAATTTAGCAGGCAAATCAATGCCTGATATAGTCAGAGGGTTACGGTAGCTGCCTGTGCCGCGTTGACCTTTCGGTAGTTGCAAACTGGCTGGCTCTCCTGTCCCTCCCCCACATGCTGGGACAGCAGCAAACATCCCCGTAATAATGAGACAATTGTAATATTCTATTTATTTTCCATTAAGAACCAGTTCAGCACGGGCTTAGGTAGCCTGAGGGGCTGGGCAGATGGAGCCCGTCCCTGCCCTCCTGCTGTGACCAAGCCGCTGCTTGCCCTTGGACTGGAGATGCCCTGGGTGTGGAGGACATAGAATCATTAAGGTTGGAAAAGACCTCCAAGATCATCTAGCCCAACCATCCCCCTACCACCAATATTACCCACTAAACCATGTCCCTAAGTACCACATTCAACCTTTCCTTAAACACCCCCAGGGACGGTGACTCTACCACCTCCCTGGGCAACCCGTTCCAATGCCTAACCACTCTTTCTGAGAAGAAATTTCTCCTAATTTTCAACCTGAACCTTCCCTGGCGCAACTTGAGGCCATTCCTTCTAGTCCTATTGCTAGTTAACTGCAAGAAGAGGCCAACCCCCAGCTCACCACAACTTCCTTTCAGGTAGTTGTAGAGAGCAACAAGGTCTCCCCTGAGCCTCCTCTTCTCCAGACTAAACAATCCCATTCCCTCAGCTGCTCCTGATAAGACTTGTGTCCCGGAGCCTTCAACAGCTTCGTTGCCCTTCTCTGGACATGATCCAGGGCCTCAATGTCTTTCTTGTAGTGAGGGGCCCAAAACTGAACACAGGACTCAAGGTGCGGCCTCACCAAAGCTGAGTACAGGGTGATGATCACTTCCCTAGTCCTGCTGGCTACACTATTCCTGATACATGCCAGGATGCCATTGGCCTTCTTGGCCACCTGAGCACACTGCTGGCTCATGTTCAGGTGAGCGTTGACCAACACCCCCAGATCCTTTCCTTCTGCACAGCTTTCCAGCCACCCTACCCCAAGCCTGTAGTGTTGCATGGGGTTGTTGTGACCAAAGTGTAGGACACGGCACTTAGCCATGTTGAACATCATCTCATTGGCCTCTGCCCATCAATCCAATCTGTCCAGGTCCCTCTTCAGGGCCTTCCCACCCTCCAGCAGATCAACACTTCCCCCCAACTTGGTGTCATCTGCAAACTTACTGAGGGTGCACTCAATTCCCTCATCCAAATCATCAATAAAGATATTAAAGAGGATGAGCCCTAATACCGACCCCTGGGGAACACCACTTGTGAGCGGTTGCCAGTTGGATTTAACTCCATTCACCAGCACTCTCTGGCCCTGGCCATCCAGCCAGTTTTTAACCCAGCAAAGAGTGTACCTGTCCAAGCCATGGGCTGCCAGCTTCTCCAGGAGAATACTGTGGGAGAACATGTCAAAGGCTTTGCTGAAGTCTAGGTAGACTACATCAACAGCCTTTCCCTCATCCACCGGGCGGGTCACCTGGTCACAGAAGGAGATGAGGCTGGTCAGGCAGGACTTGCTTTTCATGAACCCATGGTCATGAAAAAAGGTCTCCTGCCCAAGCGCTTTCCCAAGGCAGGGCCAACACTGCAGCTCTCTGGGGCCGTGTCCCAGCGAATCGGGGCCATCCCTGAGGACAGAGACCCTCTGCTCGCACGGGAAGGGCTGTTTCTTTGGGGCCATGTCTCATGCTGCAGCTTGTGCCGGTGCCTCCAGTGCTCTCACCGGGCCCCTGGGAGCAGGGTCTGGCCCTAGTGTTGCTGGGACCCTTTCTGCACCTTATTGCGTCTTTGCCTCTCACCAGATCTTGCATCCCAGATTTTCCCCTGGGTGCAGGAGCAAAGGGTAGGGAGGAGGACAGGAAGCTGCTGATGCGTGTGGTTGGATTTCAGTTTGGACACATTCCAGAAAGGAGCACCAAATATTAGTAAACAGTGAAGGAAACATTTCCGTGTTTGGTGATAACATCACTTCTCCATGGCAGCAAGCTTCAGTGGTTTTTCCACTAGTGAAAAAGACCCACTTGATCACTCTTCTTAAACTGGAGCAGCTCATATCCTGAACTCCTTCAGATGCTGGCCATCAAACTCATGTCTCTCTCCCTCAGGGCACATCATCAGCTCCTGATGCTGTGCAGAGAACCAAGTCCTGCAGAGCAGAGGGTGCACACTCTCATCCAGGGGCTTACAGGACCCCGTGTCCATCTCCAGCATCACTGTAATGGTCCAGGCTGAAAAGGAAAGGGTCAAGACAGTTGGCCTATTTTGCTTCTTGAAAGAAGATTATGAAACAGTTTTCTTGCCATGTGCTAAAGAGGGAATTATTGCATACCATCGAGATCTTTAAAGCAATGAAAAAGGGCCTAACAAGTCCTGGAGGTTCAAGCTATACCACTTGTCAGGTTGGAAACAAGACCCAGGAGTGAATCAAGCACTGAAGCAGGCAACTGAATGGTGCCTTAGTTTCACAATTTCTCAAAATCCTCAAGTCAAGCCTGGCAGCCTTTCTAAGAAGAACAATAGCCACTAATCTTGCAAAAACGAGGGGAAATACAATGGCACAAGATTTTGGAGGACTGACTTGATGGTTCCTTCTAGCATGGGGAAGCAAACCCTATGTTTCTACTCTCTTCACTGACTTCCACTCAACAAGATCAAATTTAAGTCCTTGGATGAGAAATACATGGTCACAGACCAGTTTTGGAAGAAGAACTCAGCTGGGCACACCTCCCACGCAAGCACTAATGAATGTTGATTGGACAGAGGTGTCCCCAGCATCAAGAACAGTGATTGAGAGGATGAGGGTCAAAATGAGGCTTGTGAGGAGAAAACGATTTTTGACAAGACAATCTCAACACTGCTTGACTGATGGCAATGCTTGCCTGACCAACATCTAACTGCAACTGGAAATGCCAAGAAGGAAAAAGAAGCAGAATTTGCCTGTTTTTATTTTAAAGTTCCTGGGATGGTGTGAGAAACCATGTGACCTAGTTGTCTCCCTTGACTTGAAATCTCATCTTAGCATAGCTCATTAGCACGTCTATGGCTTAGCGTAGCTAACTCTGTAATTTCAATGCAGTCTCTAAACAACCGATTGGTATAATACATAAAATGTTGACAGGAACTGATTTGAGTCAGAGAAGTGACATTCACAGCAAAATTCTTGTTTAGGTAAACTGTGAGAGCTGGACCACTCTGGTTGTCCAAGCCAGTGTGGCTGCTTGTCCACACATCAGCTCATGGATTTGAGGCCAGAGAGGAAGTGGCCAAGGAAAGGCTCAGCTCTGCATGCACTGGTGACTGAGGCGTCTGGAAGAAAGACTTTAAACTGACACACATGGCATCAGTAGGCTAGAACCTTTGCAGTCATCTCTCCATTCCTATGTGCACTGTCAATAAGAACCACCCTGGGGTGGTATGCATGTGAGCTCTGTTTGCTTGCCAACAATTGCACTTCTTTCCATCTGGGATGTGTTCAAGTGTGCTATCAGACAGTCTTACCCCAGGCTGCTGGACTGGGTTGCATTTCATTTTTCCAGAAGGGAAGGGAGCTATTGAATCTATTTACAAGCCAAAAAATTGTACATCAGTTGTTAAGGATAAAGTGCACCATGGTAACCCCAATGTGTCTTTCTTCTGACTTTGCCACCAGGTATACAAGATCAGTGATGGTTTAGAAGATGTCATCAATGCTGCTTACACAGAATCACAGAATCACAGAAT
>VXAA01006867.1:165611-178085 GCA_013399115.1 Anseranas semipalmata | reverse complement strand
CAGCAGGTCAGCCCCCAGCCTGTACTGGTGCCTGGGGTTATTCTGCCCTAGGTGGAGGACCCTGCATTTGCCTTTATTGAACTTCATGAGGTTCCTCACTGCCCAGTGCTCCAGCCTGTCCAGGTCCCTCTGAATGGCAGCACAGCCCTCTGGTGTATCAGCCACTCCTCCCAGTTTTGTGTCATCCTCAAACTTGCTGAGGGTGCACTCAATTGCATCATCCAGGTCATTGGTGAATAAATTGAACAGGGCTGGACCCAGTACGGAACCCTGGGGGACACTAACAAATGAGTTGTCCATTTGGAAACTAGTGTCTCCAGTGAGATAACATCACACAAATCACCTTCAGCTTTTGCCATTTGAACCTCCTTCCTACACCCTTGTCCTACCTTTTCTGGTTTATAAAGATAAGGGGCTTTGGGCACAGAGAAACTGCTAGAATTACAGATCCTCTCTCCCCTCCTCCGAAATACAGCTCCTTCGTACTGCTTCAGAGGCCGACTCTGTCCCATAGAGCAGGGGACTGCCAGAGCCCCTGCAGCCACTTGGCCTACCTTACACTTCAGCTGGGCCAATGCATCCAGATGCTTTTTTACACCTTTTCCTGGTGTTGATGTTTTTGCTTTTTTTTTTTTTTTTTTTTTTAAATCACCAATAAGGGGAAGAAGTGCGACATCTAAAGTCTCATCAGTGCCCAAGAGGTGACCCTGCTCCGTGGTTTTATTTCAACAGCGTGCACAGCCATCTGTCAGAGTGACCACCACTGAGGCAGGATTAGATGAACTGCTGCAATAAAAGCAATTAATGGGGAGAGGCCCCCCCTCCTCCTTCACGTCTGGGGCTGGGCTGGCCAAGTGGGGCAGGCCCTGTGCCATGGGTTAGGGTGCTCTGAGCTGCACTCCAAACCACAGCCAGGGTGCCGCAGAGTGAAAGAGACAGGTACAATTCGGGGTCCGGCACCTGAGCAGTTTGCAGGGGTGGGCATGGCCCAAACAGCATCACCTGGAAGTAGCGGCTGGGATGGGGTCCTTTCACACGGCCACTGCCGAACGGCCAGCAGCCTGTGGCTTCAGTGGGATGAAGCATCACATGGGAGTGATGTCCTGCTGCAGTAAACATGATGGAAAAATGGGCAATTTGTTTTTTTGTGATAGTCAGGTCCTTAAAGGGAGTGTGTGTGTGTGTGTGTGGCATTTGCATTGCACCAGCCCCCCACAAAGGTTTCATCCTTTGATCCTGGGTCTGACAGGGAGGTAAGGAACAGTTCACATGTGTAGTGGGTTAGAATCCAATTCTTCCTTCTGTGGCTCTTCACAGTGCAAGGAATGCCTGCAGGCTCTCCTAGCCCTGCATGTGCTCCAGTTCAAGTGCTCTTTGTTTGCTGTCCTCACCCCTCGGTTGGTGTTTGGAGACCTTGATGTTGGGAGGTGGAAACACCCCCTCATCCTGGGCATCCTTCATCCCAGGAGCATGGAATTTTAAGAGTATGCAAGCCCGCTGAGCTGAGGGATGTCCACAGGACCAGTTTTATCATAAATCACCCCAAATCAGCCCAGAGCATGTGTGGATTGGTTGGGGAGAGAAAAGCCCTGCCGACCATCCCGCTCTGGATGGGTCCAAGAAGGGTTTTCCGAAGCAGCCAGAAAATGCAGTGCCCACGAGGAAGCAAATCCAGAAAGGAAACATGGCTCCCTGAAGCCGTCCCTCCTCACCAATCCAGAAACATGGAGAGACCACAACCCAAGGAAATTCCTTGCGCAGCCTCCCCGCAGCTGCAGCCAGGAGGAACTTTGTTGGTTGCGGGCTGCAGATCAGTCATACATTCACCTTTCACAGAGCTTACCTCTGGTTCTCACTCACCCAGCAAAAGCAGATAAGTTTGCCACTGCATTTTAACGAGGTTTGCAAATAGTTTCTACCCATCTACTCCGCTTGTTGGGCTGAAATGCAGCTAACAAAAATATGCTGAGGCATAGATGGAGCCTGGCTCTTTTGCTAGCAATGGTCAACTGGGAATAAGAGTTACTTCCTTATAGCAGATGTGTAGCTCAAAGTTCACCATAAGGGTATTCACATCAAGAGCAGAGCACGTATTGTTCTGCAAGAAAACTAGGTTCAGCCCTTCAAAAGACTATGGAACAACTAATTTCATTATTCAAAGAATAAAGTGAGTGAGTGAATCAGTGAGTGAGATCGAGCCAGAATTAACCCTCTGGTCACTCTCCTAACAGGGGTTTATTTAATACCTTTGGGTTTTGGATGTATGTTTTGCTTATCCAAACTCACCAATGGATGCAGAAAATCTGGGCATGCCATCCAGTGTCCTGTCTCTGCTTTTCTCACTAGTACCTGAGTTGAGGATCATATTCCTTCAAAAGTCACTCATTGTGCTAAGGCCGGGTGGAGCACTGCCCTCCACCACGAAGTCCTCTGTGTTTACATTGCATCAATGCATATGGCTTGGGGTTTTCATCTACAATTATGACCTCCAGGGAAAATCAAAAGCAACAAATCATGGTTTTTTTTTGAAAATTACCCATGCAGGAATGGATCATTTTGATACTGACCAAATTAAAAAGTAATACTTGCAGGCAAGTAGAGCAAGAGGAGAAGTCCCATGAGAAAACTTCACCCGTGTTTTCTTAGGTATCTTTGAGCAAAGAAAAGAAATATAAGACAGGTATTACTTCCCTACAACTGCTAGCAAACAAAGCACTTCAACTAGTGGCTCTTTGTTTATGCTAATTGTTTGGTCCCAAAGCGTGGCAGCTGATCCCAGAACATGTTTTCTCCCNCGGAGGATTCTGCCTTAAATCCTGCATTGTGATACACGAAGTGTTTTGTTTATACCTGCTTCAATCCTTTGTGATTTACATTCCCAAGCTGGTCTCCAAATCTGTCTTTTAAATAAAAGGGGAGTGGGCTTTGCAGTGCCCAGGTGTGCTAAGAGAGATAGCAAGGGTGCAGGGTGCTGATACTCTGTGTTTTGAACCAGAGTTGCTCCACCAGCTCCCTAGCAATAGCGCCTATAATGCATAGCTGATGGTTTGGGCTTTAACATATCTGTGAGTAGCATGAGAACAAAAATCCATCAGATCTCTTTGTACCAGAGTGTTGAAACTCAGCGAAACCCAGCTTATCCTGCAGTGGGGAACTGCTGCATGCATGTTCACCACTCGCCCAGTGGTGGATGCAAACAGAGAGGTTGCATTTCACTAGGTTTTGGGGTGCTGGGCTGGGATTTTATGTGCACTGACAAGGTGGTGAAGGAGGGGCCGAGCTTGACCCCTCCTCTCTGCCACAGCGAGGAAAGCGGCTGCCAGGGCAGACGCTGTGTCCTATGTTCCATCACTTGCCAGCACTTCTTTTTTGGGCTGAAAAAGGCAGAGGATGGCCAAATCTGCACAGGGCTCCATACGTATGCTGTGAGCATCACTTCCATGACCCAAAACACACCAGGGGAAACGAGACCTCAGCCCTCACAGCAGGGCGTGCTTCACTTTTAAGATCTTGACATGCGTGATCTCTTGGAGGAGAGATCTGAGCGGGCGATAGTGCTGAGAAAGGAAGGATGTTTCAGCACCGGCACAGGTGAGGGAGGAGGTGCCAATTGGTTTGGCAGGAACCTTGTGCCGAAAAGATAATTTTGAGCTGAGCTGTGGTTTACCACAGCGTTCTCGTGACCGGTGGGGCGCTCGGTGGCCGGGGCAGTGGGGAACAGGCTCGCTTTCCCACAGCTGGGGCCGCGCAGGCGCACACGTGCCCCAGCAATGCTCGCCTGGGCGGCTCCACTGAATCCCCCAGATTTTTGGAGCCGTCAGAGAGGAAGGCGAAAGTCACAAGTTGCTTAATGCACGAGGCTTTTCCCTGCTGGGTTTCCATTTATTTGCTTCCACGGGAGAAACATTGCTCAGCCCTTTCTGAAATGAAATCCAGGACGAGCAGATCCGCCTTGGGTTGGCCTCGGAGGTCTGTCCTGCACCTGCCGTGTCCCAAGCTGCTCTCGCAGGACTCACGCTTGGCAAGGACCCTTTTGCTGCCCCGTGGCTGCACTGGGAAACACGCTGGCGGTATCACCACCGCCTGGCCTGGAAGGTGCAACCTAAAATCAGAGTTGAGCAAAATCCTGACACAGCTCGTAGTGAGGCCGCGTGGCGAGATGGGCAGAGCAGCAGCACGTAACTTCGGGATTTGAGGGTTTCAGCTCTGCCTCGCAAAGCGGCTTACAAATGGCACATCAGAGCCAGAGTGTGAATTAGAGGCAAAACCAGCTCTGTCCCTGCAGGAATCTCAGCACGGCGGATCAACATGCTCACTCAGCAGCTCGGAAAGTGCCCTCATCCCCCCCAAGAGCACTGAGGCTCCTGATCCCTGCATCAGCTTCCTAGTTAGGCTGCATTTTGCAGCACAGAGAAGCCGAGTAAAACATCCCAAGGGCAGCAAGACCAGGAGCAAATCCTAGCCTCGGGGAAAGCAGGTCTTGCTCTGGTGGCTTTGTCTGCAGGGTTCTTTCACAGCTCAGTGCTATGGAAGCCCACCGCATATTTTCATTTGGGAAGTGTCTCCCATCTGCAGCTGCCTTTTAAAAATAAAAAATATAAAAAATTAAAAAAAAATCAACCTCAATTTATTTTCGTATGCTTGCAAAAAAATATGGCCTGGATCATTAGAGACATGCAGTTTGTGAACTGGGGAGCTGGGCACCTGTCATCTCTTCCTAACTCCTTTCAGAAGTGGGCTAAATTCCTACAAACTGCATCAAACACAGCATCTTTATATCTTCCCGAGGCAGTGTGCAGATTGTTTTACAGATCTGGGAGAGTTATTATAACAGCTGCCATGTGCTCTGTGCAAGCATGGTCACTTTTTGCTTTGCAGCCTGGCAGAAGCAGCCCCAGACAAAGAGTTTGGGATGGAGTTGCCCCCACAGCAAGCATGGTGTGAGGACATGTCCCCAGGCCAAGGCAGAGTCCTGGCCTTCAGGAGGTCTTCAGAAGGGGCTTACAGGCTTGGGCTCCTGTACACATCCACAGCTTCTCACCAGCCTAGAGCTGAATGTCTTCCCCCAAGGCTTGCCTCTTCCCACAACTCCTCTGGTGGGCGCTATCTGCTACCAGCATCTGCCCTCCCTAGAGAAGGGAGAGGCCTCTGCCACTCCTGGGACACCAGACTGGCAGATCTGCCCTTGCTGGGACTGCAGATGGTGGGAGCAATGGGAGCTCTTTAAGCACGCCATTAACAGCACTTTTTGGAGACAGGCTTTGCGGCTTTGGTGGGCTCAGCCAAGTGATGTTCGCTGGGTGGAAGTTAACACAAATGTGAGGCTTTGAGCATTTATGGCCCTGTCTTTCCTTGTGATGAGAAAGACAATAAAGCTGAAACACTTTAATTCAGCTGAAGTCTTTGGGCTACAGGAAAGAGGCATTTTGATAGACTTGCACACTATTAGGAATGCTGGGAGCAATTAGCATTTGCTGCTCATCATGATTCAAGTTCAGTCAGGATTCTGGTCTTAAAATCTCTGAATCTGTGATTTGTTTATTATCAGATATTTTGAAGGCTAATAATGACCAAAGCTGCAAGAGTGCTGAAAGGATGGGGTCAGAGACATCTCCACTTATCTGTCATTTGTGGTATTTAAGTCTGCTTCTGACATCAGACCACTGTGAAGGCATCATTACTCTAAAGAGTACGCCTCTTCATGAAGCAGCTAGAGGAACAACACAGCATTGAGTCAAAGATGTCTTATTTTCTGTTTTCTGCATGTCACACACTTTTCAGGATTGATCTTTATTTGGATTTTCAGTGGTTTGGCTCAATTCCATTCAAAATTGAAGGAGGGGAAGGAAGTGCAAGTTTTAGTGTGTTTTAATGCAAAATCCCTGTGCACTAAGGCTTGGATGAAGGAAGACTGGTGGGATGGGTCCCCACAAAGCATCACCATCATCACCACCAGCAACAGCTGACCCCACTGTCATGGCAGCACCTTCCAGAGGAACTGATCACCCAGTGGGAAACCCTCTTGTATGGTCCAGCATCACAGAATAAATGTTTCTCCTTTGGGAACCAATTCCTGGAGGACACCCAGGCCTGGATGGAAGCTGGGGAGCAAATATGAAAAATGTGGCTGAGCTGCTTTTGTTTGCCATCCTCAGTGAGGTATGGTTCATTTATTAAGGTTTTCCAACACTGCAACATAGAACTGCTTCTGCTTGGACTTCGGTTGCTTTTGAGCTCTCAATAGATCAAGCCAATACTAAATTCCTCACCAGATTAGATTTAATCCATGACCACACGTCTCTTCTTCGCTACCTTCATCCTTGGAAGATAGGATTTCATGTGTCTTTGTAAAAGACTTGTGCATATACATGCTCACCACTCTTTCCTGTTTTTGAACAACATGCAGTGACGGAAACCTAAGGGTTTGGAGCTGATTGGTGCAGACACAATAACAACATGTAGTTTTAGACTTGAGTACTTCAGGGAAAGAAGAAAGAAATCAATAAAACCAGCTGATGCCATGAAATATCTTTCAAAGATATTTTTAAAATTAACTTAAGCCTTCAACTTCTTGGTGTCACTTTAAATACTCCATTAGAAATGGTCAAATGCAGTAGTAAACTACCATGTTCGGTTGCTGTTAATGCAGGATGTCAGATTTATTTGAAATGTGGGGATTTAAGAAAGAGAGGCTGAAATTGTACTTCTTTAATGCATGCATGGTTAAAATTCTGCCTGCTGAAAATAATATTTTGTTAATTTTAGTGCTGTGATACAGAGAGGTGCTAAACTTGTGACACATGATTGAGGAGGAAGGGCAAGTTAAAATCAAATTTAGAATAAATAATTTCTTGGTTAATTTCTAAGGAATTTCAAAATTAACTTCCCAGAAACACAGTTCAGTAGCTTAGAAATGCTTGAAATGGTGACAGGTAGTATTTTCAACACAATTACACTTGCTGTTTATTATTTTAGGATTTCAAACCAAATTCCTTGTTCATTCACTCACACATGTATTTATATACTTCCCTGGACCTTCCCCTGTATTTCTACACCTGTTCTGTCAAAAAAAAAAAAAAAAAAAGTATAGAGCTTTCTAGAACTCACCTCACTTTCAAACCAACTGTTTACTTTAAACGAGTTTTTATGGTGGTCATGATTTAACTCTAAGCTGGAAATGTCAGCACAGTTTTCTTATTAACATGCTGTCATGGAATACGCTTCAATTATTTCCCCTCCTTCTTCTTTTCATTTGCCAGAGAAAGCAGCTAAACCACCTTCCACATTGGCTGCTGCTACCCTGATTCCTCCATCACCTGTAGAGAGGAAAAAGCTGGTCCTGGTGACTCTCTAACCTGGCAAATACTGAACTATTTAAAGTGCAACTCTTTTCTTGGCTAGTGCGCTTTACTGTGTTAAACTCACGTTACAGCCCAGACGTCAAGGTCTATTCCTACGATGACTTTGGGATAGCAGCCCTATTGCTATGAGAGCACTGGAAACATGCACACCTTCTATTTCACCTTCTCTCCAACCTTTGTTCTTCCAGCACTGCTGGGCTGATGCTGCTTGGATCACAGCCAACACAGGTACCATCATTTCAGTGGCATATCATTTCCAGCAATAGCATCAAGCTGTTGAAATGAGCTCTTCCACCAGCCTGCAACTGGGGCTCCAGAAAAGTGTAGGCTAAGAGAGCTGGGTGGCAGAGAGCTACAATCCCTCACAAAAGTTGTCCATGCTTGAAGACATGGTTAGACATTGAGTAGACATGGTTAGACCTTGCATAGGCCATCTAACTTGAGAAGCATAGCAAGGCATGCCCCATCACCGATTCACCATGGCCACAGCAACAACTGTGACCACTGCTGATCTGAACCAGGAGAAATGATCACGTGTGTCTATGACACCTCTGAGATCAATTGCGCATGTTCCTTCTTGCCACTTCCAGAGCTCCAAATACTTAGAGGAGGAGTGAACTCTAGAGCTCCATGGGTTTTTGTGCTCCTTCAGGTCAGGCTCTTCTCCTTGGCATAATTTTTGTACGCTGTAAAAGCATCGGGAGACCTGATAAGGCTGCTGGAACTAAGTGGCTCTGACTGGAGATTTCAAGCAAAGTAACCACTCACATAGCACAGATCCTGGAAAATTCAATTGAATTCCATCCCAATAATTATTACAATACACCAATAAATCTTCCTTTATTACTTTATTAATTTCTGTAAGATAGAGGCCAGTGGTGTTAATACTAAACTAGAATGCAATCCATCATAGTAAAATCCATCATAAATCCAGACTATGCTTAGCAGATAACTGAAATTGTTATAAATGAGATTTCACAGCCTCTGCAAGACTCATGGCAGAATCTACACAGCCATCAAAGTTGGAGCAAGTAAATCCATCGCCCCCACAAATCAGGAGAGGTTGGGTATGAAGAATCATTTGTCCCGGACAATTGGGCACAGCTTTTGTAACCTGAAAAAGAAAAACATACAGGGAGATGGAAAAGAAAGCATTTTATTTACCTGAATTCCATGCCAGAAAGGTCACTATTACCAAGAAACACACCTTCATATGAATTACTCCTCCCATCCCAGATCTTATATTCTAGTATTAGCAATCAAAGTGCCGCAGTAAAATATTTATCTTGTGGAGTTAAATAATTAGAATAAAGCTTTCCTGCACATGGAAATTCAGAAATTTTACAGCCCCGTCCTGTCTTATTCTCAGTCTGTTTCAGCAGAAATAAAGCCTGATCCTGGACAGAGGAGGCGTAGAGATCTCTAAGCCAAAAGGAATGATGGTTACCTCCAATTTAACAAGCTATTCCACTCTTGGCCAAGATCTTGACCCACTGACCTCATGGCCTGAACTGTTGTTAGCACACATCAAATCAATACATTGAGTAAACAGAAATTCTGGGGGATTGAACTACTGTGTTTCCACAGATTATGGCTTTATTTACTTTCTCTCAAGTTGAACTAACTAGGGTTTTGCTGTCCTTCATCATCTGAGAATATAGCTGTAGGAAAGTGTGTACATGTTAGTACAGCAAAGACATTTAATCTAAATAAACCATGTCCTCTGCCCTCTAACTCACAAAAAAAAAAAAAAAAAAAGAAGGCATAGTTAATGCACCAACACCACAATGCTGGAAATCCAGTCAAGCACGTGGCCTGATCTTGTGGTCCTACAAGGGCCACTCACAAACACAGCAGCACAGAAAAGTCACTGGGTTTTTATGTTATCCCAGGGTGCTCTCTTAATTTAGGATCACTGTGATGCCATGACATGACAGTAAGTCAGCAACACTGAACCATAGAGGAGCCAACAGAGACTCACATGATCTGGCTCTGTGTGCCTTTTCCCTATATATTCACTCTCTGTTGGTTCTTCTGAGATCCAGAGGGTGGGATGGCAGGGCAGGAGAACGAAGAGGAGCCTGCCATTTCCGAGAAAGTCTGTAACACAATCGGCTTGACCAGGTGACTTTCCTGGATGGGAAGTGAGGTGGACTTCACAGGAATGACTGTCATGATGACCTGCTTGTGCTCCATGCTGCTGTGCAAGCATGCACACATCTTGGGACTATCCACCCAGTCTCCAAGTCTGCTATGTTGCTCTCCTCTTTTATCAGAGTAGAGTAGCACAACAATTTTTTAGATACTGCTAGAGATACAATCAACACTTTCTCTGTAAATAACATGATGACAAGTTCTGAACAAGGTTGCTTTGTTAAATATTTAATGTCATTCTCAATGCATGCACTGTATTTATTTAAAAAATAATATTCCTGCCACTATACCCTTGATTAAACTTGTATTTGTGGAGTGGCTTTTCTAAATTTAATGGGCTTTGCTTTAGCCAGTATCTATTAACCTGAAACTATGTGTAACTCATGGGGAGAAGATCTCTTCTCAGTATTGTACTTTATGACAAATTTCAACGTGTGTCAAACAGCAGAGTAAAAGCACAAAGCATTTGTGTTTTTACCATGCTTTGCTCTGTCACACATTGTTCTAAACTGTTTCAAACCTGTATACAAAGACTGAATGTCCACGTTGTACCAAGTCAGTACATCCCAGAGCAGCACTGGTGTATCTCAGAAAGGAGGTAAGGTAGCAGCAGCAGCCCTGGTAAGCATGATGGCAAAGCAGGGTTAGGCAGAAGGGAAAAAAAAAGATGAGAAGATGCAGGAGAGCCTGCTGATGTAGTGATCAGAGGAGGAAGGTGGGAATTATGATAAAAGGAATGACAAAATAAGACCCACAAGGATGAAATGTTGAAATAGAAGAAAAAATATCTAGAATGACACAGACAGAGGAAAAAAGAAGCACAGTAATAGAGCAGAAACATAGATCAAACCACAGAGATCAGAAAGTGTGATATGGAGAATGCAAGTTTCTTTCCATCATTCCTTGATTTTCTGCCTTATTTTTAGTCCAAAGATATGTTTTGGATTCCTGTGCAGTAAACTGTTACTGTGCCCCATTGTGCAAGTGTCAGCTCCAGTGAACGAGATCTGGAGTCCAAGGCATCTTGTTGAGTCCAGGGGATTTTTCCATTGACTCAAATGTAGTTCAACATTGGCAAGAAAAAGGCCCATAGTCAGAGAGCTGCCACAGAAATCAGTGCGCTACCAAAAATTATTCTCACTAGAAAAGCAGTAGCTGAGCCTACACACATATGCATATGTAGATAGAAAATTGAGACATAATGCACAGGTGTACATAGCAAACAGCAGACACTGTGAGACTAGCAAAGTCTAACCAAAAAATCCCAGACAGCCATAAGTGTAGGGAACAAGAAGCCAACAGCTCTCCCAGCAACATGAGGGTCACCAACACAGACGAGGAAGACACACAGCATTACAGGAGCTGAAAGTAGCAGGTGGCTGAATTCTAGCCACTGCCATGCTGCTAGCTGCCTTTTCCAAGCACACATTGTCTCCAAACATCCACATTTATGTTACTGGCTGTACTGTGTGTTACCAGTGTGTTAGCATCGTCTTTAAAGGAGGTAAGTACCTGAAATGAATGTGTAGCCAGTTGTGATCCATTCATTCATCCATTACTCAAGTTGATGGAAGAGTCTAGCCATGGTCAATCTGGCCAGAGATCTTCTTTCTCTGACTAATTTTACATCAGCAGATAATTTATGCCTAAAATTTTCTAATAGCTCGAGAACACGGAGCACAAACAATGAAGAAAAGTTTAGCAGAAAAAGGCTTTTTGAGTGTCCTTCTGTCTTGACTACCCAATGCTTTTTCAATGCTGGTTGTACTGAACAGTTTCTGGTTTGTCATAGTGATCACAGGATTGATACTTTCATGTCTCAGCCTGCATCTTTTTGCCTGTGTGGCAAGACTGTGTGCTCAATATAGTATTATATAATAATAGTAATATAGGAGTAATCATAGATATAGTGACTGGGAAGATGAATGATCGTGTCCCTTCTTCAAGTTCCTCTAAAGGTGTTGTCCAAAATGAATTCCAAGCTACCTTCAGCTACATGGCCCAGCCTGTTGGATCTCCATCCTTGGAAGATTTCTATACTCAGCTAGACAAAGCCATGGTGGAGCTGATCCACTGTTGACAACAGTTCTGCTTTGAGCAAAAGGTTGGACTAGAGACCTGAAGAAGTCCTTTCTGAGGTCTCCTCTGAAGCAGTCCAATTTCTGTGATTCTGTGTTTTGCCAGTCTCCCTTATACATGTAAAATGACCCTGTCGAAGGGACAGAAGGGGCTGAGAAGCTGCTGGCTCTGAATGCTAATAGTGCCTTATCGCAATTAAAGCAGGGGATCCAGAATTGCAGCTGTGCTGCTAAGTAGTGTCAGTAGAAGTTTGGAAGTCCTAATCCCTCATCCGCCATGGATAATTCTAATGTCTGCGTTTTAATCCCAGAATTGTGTTTGGCGATGTGAAGGATGTTACAGATGGATTTAATTAACAAGCAGGATAAATCCTGTCTAAAAGAGTCACGGGAAAGATGCACCCACCTTATCAGTTCCCTTTGCTTCCGTGGCAACAGCTTATTATAACTGAAAGTAAAGATAGCTTGAAGAGAAAGAGGGAGCTCTGTCCCAGATATTTTATTTAGGTAGGGATTATTAGATATTAGTAGATATTTTGTTTAGGTAGGGTAGGGCTCCATTTTAGGGCCAGTTCTCTTCAATGTTTTTATAAACGATTTGGATGTAGGACTAGAAGGTGTTTTGAGCAAATTTGCTGATGATACTAAACTGGGAGGAGTTGTTGACTCCCTTGAGGGTGGAAAGGCCTTGCAGAGAGATCTGGACAGATTGGAGAGCTGGGCAATCACCAACCGCATGAAGTTTAACAAGAGCAAGTGCCGGGTCCTGCACCTGGGAAGGGGCAACCCTGGCTACATGTACAGGCTGGGGGACGAGATGCTGGAGAGCAGCCCCGCAGAGAGGGATCTGGGGGTTGTGGTTGACAGCAAGTTGAATATGA
>VXAA01006867.1:147833-165255 GCA_013399115.1 Anseranas semipalmata | reverse complement strand
TTGGACTGTGCTCTTAGTCATATGGTCTGAAGTTTTGGGCAGACCTGTGCAGTGCCAGGAGTTGGACTCGATGATTATTTTACAGGGTGCCCACCTGGCAATAGAGATCTCTTATTGAGATAACTGATCTGACCTATGCTAACTTATTTGCAATCTAAGATACATCCACTTTCACCCACTGAGTTAAAGATTGGTGCTAATTCTTCCTGTGACACAGAGATAAAACACAACCAGATGCTGAAATAGGTGATTTTGATTAGTAGCAGCATGTTAGATAGTAGGCAACAGAGGCAGAAGAAAGTGGGAAGAGCTGTAAATTGTACGGTGGTTTCGTGTTTGTGAAAATAACAGATCATTGTCCAGTAGTATGATGTCTGAATGTAACTTTTAAATAGGTGAAACAGGATGTATACCTAGTGATTTAGGAAGATGACAAATTTGAAGCAGTTGTGGAAAACAAGAGTTCATTCCTACAGTCACTGCTCCAACTACCTCTAAAAGATGAAGCAATAGGTATAAGTTAATAATAAATTCTCTCTGACCATAAGGAAAGAAATTAATTTTGCTAGGATTCAGGAAGCATAGCCATTTGATAAAATATCATTTTAACATGAGGCATCTAAAACATAAAAGTGTACATTAAGATCATTTCTATAAGACAACTGATAACAAACACTATGTACTGGGAAGTGATTTGCAAACGACCAATACCTAACTCACAGAAAAATAAACTTTGTACTAATAAGACCAAGTTCTTAGACTGGACACAGATCAAGGGGTATGAGCAGACTTCACAGCAGTCATCTACAGTAACTTTTCCAGACTTCATAAAACAAAATATTTTTAGGGGACTGCTTTAAGTAAATATTTTGCATCGACTTCCACATTCAATTTCACCAGTGTAATTTAACTTAAGAGGCTTTAGGTAAACATGTAGATATACTCCAATAGTATTTGTATCCAATTGAGGAAACTGCCAACAATTTCCTTGGATTTTTAAGAGAAGTCTGTAAAATATACACATTTTGCTATTGTTACCCTTAGGTAGTTTACTTTAAAATATTTTTTGCATAACATTAAATTGAATTGTTAAATTGAACTGGTCCAAATCAAATAATAACAATTAGTATGTTCGAACACAAGAACTTCTGCTACTCTGTGGCAGGGTGGGAATTTTGCTAATAATATCACATACTTTCGGATACAGAAGAGACAGACTTAGTCATATTTTTAAATACCAACAAAAATCCCACCAAAGCATGTGGGATTTACTTCCTTCCTGTGCACTATGAGTGTTGCATAACTTACTACTAAGCCAGGTCCACTACGTGAAAAGATTACTAGAAATGATCTGGCTGTAGCTGGCCAGCCTTGAATGCTGCTCAGGGCTACGTGGAGGAATGCATGATGGGTATCAAATGACTATCTCCTTTCTTCTTGCTCCCTGAGGATGAAAACCACTGGGCTGTACGATGTCCCGTTTCCTGTGATACCCTCTAAGCCTGTATTGTTGCATTACCCAGGCAGCACCCTCCCAGCTGCTTGTTCGCCCACGGGTTACCTGCGAGTATCTCCATTTCTGACACTTGACACTGGCTGGTTCAGGCAAGGATGGCACAATGCTCTCCAGGTGGCTGAGAATTAACTGCTGCACCTCTGCAGGGTCTGAATCCAGGTGCTCACTTCCAAATGTCACAGTTGTATGAACTACAACTGAGGGTCCAATTTCAGGAGACTCTGGAATAAAGAAAAGAGATGCTTTTGAAAGATTACTCATTAATATTTGCTTTCCCTTGGTGCTGCCCATTATGACTCTAGCGTAGAAGTCAATAAGCATCTGCAGCACCACCCTGTTCTTCCAGCTTGAAAAACACAACATAAGTTGCTCACGAGAAACACGACAAAAGAAATTCAGGCTTTTTGCAGAATTTGCAATGGTTTTCTCATTGCAATAATCATGAAGGTCACTTGGAGGAACCCCAAGGCACTCCCACACCCCACAATAAGCAGCTGGAGGGAGCAGCATAGGTAGTGAATACACTGGAAGCAACTCTTCCTTTCCCCCATGAGGCTGACATTGGCAAGAAGACTTAAAAGTGTGGCAAGGAAGAGACAGTGACAGGAGGACAGACAGACAGCACGACTGTATGCCCTTACAAATACACTGAGGTGACTGCCAAGGACTTGAGAGATCTGGCTGGCAAGTTGGCCAAATCCTGGCCTGGCTTCAAACCAGCCTGGCAAACAAAGTGCCACCGGACTCCTGCTGCAAGCTGGGCTCAAAGCTCACTCAGCTGCAAGTTAAGATTAAGGCACTGGATGATGCACCTTTTTCTTTTGAGATGGAAGATTATTCTTGGAAATGAAAGTCCAAAATCACAATTTGAGATTTGCTTTGTTTCCATATTTTAAATGTTTTTAAATTTCCTTTAAAAAGGCACACACGGACAGGAGAATGTGCGCCATGCTCGCAGCCCCTCTGAGTGCTGCCATGCTGCTGCCCCCTTTCTCACTCCACTCCCAAACAGCCAGCAGCAGCCACATGACTCATTTTTCACCAGGAGACTTCCAACTTGCCTACGATTAAGCTTTGCAATGGAGCCAGCGCATAAACAACTGAAAGCCTGTTGGTACAGTCCCACTGCTTGTGCGTAACTCCTTCACCTGTGTGCTCTGCTCTTGCCCCATCCCTTGCTCCCCAGCTTGGGTCTGCCGCAGGTCACAGGAGCAAATGGGAAGCGATCAGGGCCAGCAGGTGAGGACGGCGATGCTGGGGACCGGTGGCACCCAGAGATCAAGGTGTTACCCAGGGCAAATGCCGGCATCAGCTCAGCACAATCAAGTTGCACAGAAAGTATCCCGTAAACAGCCATCAGATGCCTGTAGTCACTAGGACACGGAGGAAGCAACCCTTCATGAACAGCAGTGAAGAAATTATTAACTGAGACATCTTTAATGAGACAATCTCCACAAGACAGAAATACTAGAGTTGTAAACATGAAATCATGAGATGAAAATGATCCTTAAGGCAAAGGACAAAAAAAAGAAGTGCTTGTTGCATTATTGTGAAAAACATCTACTCACTCTATAATTGGTTGCATATTGGCCATGCAACAGTACGTACATAGTTGAAAGGCTACAATAAAGCCAATACTTTACTCTCAAGGAGATGGAGAAGGGAAATAGATGCCAGGGCAGGTTGGCTTGATAAATCAATGCTTCCTCTTGGCCTGCACAAGTGAACCCAACTTTAGTTTTGCTGCTCTAGCAACTTCCAGGACATAAGCGTGTGATTGTCTACATGCAAGTTTTGGGGAGTGTTAAGCTTCAACATAACTTCTCTCCTTGGGCAAACATGTGCAAGTGAGCAAAAGTCAAAGAAAATAATTTCTCCCTTAAAAATAAACCGAGCTGCAGTACTGGGGGAGGAACTGAAGGCAGTTCAAGTGCTACTGCTAATCCCAGCAGACCTGGAGACAGCTGAGCTTCGTTATTGCTGGGGTAGGTAGCTTACGGGTTCTCCAGCAAGGGACTTCTGTCCCTGCCAGCGTGTTGGCTTGTCACCTTGCAGACTTGCTCTTTCATGCTACAATCCCTGTTATCTCCCCTTTTCAGGGATCTCCTTTATAAGACCCAGACAGACACCTCCTGCACTGTGGGCAGAGTGGGAACATGACAACAGTCATGGCCACGGCTGGATGTGGCTTCCTCTAGTCAATGAAACTCCTTGACATTTAAAAACATGCCAAATCCTTTATCTTTCCACCAATTATATCAAATAAAAATAATACAAGGGCATGAGGACCAGGACATCCAACAAGAGAATTTCCCTAGAATATGGGATTTTAAGGCTCAGTGATTTCCCTGTGCCAAGGCACTATAAAGACCCAGCAGATCCTTGTGTGAGTCCTTCCTGTTGGGGCTGTTCCACTTTGAATGAGCCAGATGCATTTGGTGGAGCATGGACACGACCTGGGTTCTGCTGTATTTCAGCTGAGAGCTTGAATTCACCAAGCTGATATTTAAATTAAGTGATTCCATCTCACGCCGTTAACCAGAAACACCCTCCTTTGGAAGCAGAAAGCCTTTTCTAGCTAAACCTTTGTTTGAACTACCACATTCCTAGAAAAATATTTCAGTTTCAGCAAATGAGCATTTTCTGACCATAGAATCCACACAGAAAGAGGCAGTTGAACACTTTCCAAACAGTTCTGGCCATTATGTACCAAGCCTGATTGAAATCTTTACGTCTAATTTGTCCATGAGGATATACAGGGCTCCTCCTTTGAGAAGACAACAAATTCCAGCTTTCAAAAGCAACCTAAATTTCCTTCTCCGGTAAACTTTCTGTCCTAGGCTGATCATTTCAGATTACACTACTGAGGCACAGCAGGACCAAGTCCCAGCATCACAGCAAGCATGAAAGTGATGGCTTTTTCTTCAACCGGAAGCATCCCTTCACTGAGTCTCTTTCTTCAGTGGGCCAGCTTAGCCAACCCTTACTCTTGAGAACTGGGAAAATGTGGAAAAAAGAGTAGAAAGTTTTTTCCTGGTTGTGGTCAGGAATGCACTCGGAGGCCACATCTGAAGGCACCAAGCCATGGTGCTGCCTCTTCTCAAAGTTCTCATTTTCCAAGTGAGGCACTTGTAAGAGCAGATCACTTCCTCAGTTCGGCTCACAAGCTCTGCTTTCAGCAAGTACCACATCTATTTTCCTGGTGGTTTCCTGAAGTGTCCAGAAACTTTTAGTTTGTTTCCTATTTCAATCTGAGGTGCTGATTTTGCTCTGTGTCTTGGGCTTGAAAATAAGCCTTAACTGTCAGGGGGTGAACAGGCCCATGATCTCCACCCAAGATGGATTTGGGAAGATGCAGGGCAGATTTGGGGACTAAGACTGCGGAGTGAAACAAGGACTACCCTTGCCTAGAAGCAGAAAGTCAACCAAAGAGGGCATCTTCTTCCTCAAGCTCTGATGAACTGATTGAGTCTAACATCCAGACTTAGACTCGTCTTCCTGAGATTCCCCCTGCTACCCCCAAGCCTGGTTTCATAAGCTAGCAGAGGATATAATTCTGTTCACATCAGCTTTTCCAAATGTCTGGAAAATCCATGGGAACACTATTCAGTCTGTCATTCTCATTTTGGGGCAGAAAACAGGTATTCTAAATCTGACATTGCTCCATAGAGACTGTCAGGGATAGAAGACCAAGTGGGGAAGCCTATTAGGTACCTTGGGATTTATTACAGTGTACATGTTCCACATAAACTTGGTAAAAATGCTCATTAAAAGATGTCTAAGCATTTTAATAACATAAATATTCATTGCTTGCTGTGACTTGTTATAGCCAATGATTCTTGGACAGGGCCTGCTTCTTCCAAATCTCTCATCTCTTCCATAGCATGTACAAAACAAGTTTTAGGAGAACAGGCAGTTCGTTGAGTTTTTAATTCCTCTTTTGAGCTACTCATAGCTTGGAGAGCTTCCAGAGGCCACTGAGTCACAGCCTTCCAGTATTGAAATATGCAGACTGCAGGGATCAAGTTTAGCCTGAAGCCCTTTTCTTTTTTTTTTTTCTGCAAAAATACTGGCTAGCAGAGGAGTTTAAAATAGATTTTTCCCTGAAAGCTGTGGGGGTATCTCAGCCTTGATACCTTAGAGCTCTTGCATTGGGTATGAATGACTGTTCAGCTGTTGCAGGAGTAAAACTGGCACTTTCCCCCCAGCGTGTTTAGATCAGGCTGCTACAGCTAGTTTAAAAACCAAGGCTTCTGGCAGGACTTCTCATGAGATTTTAATTTCCTTTATTTGTGGCAAGATGTGAGCAGTCTATGGCCATGCTAGCAGATGACGAAGTAGCATGGGCGATGTAGCAAGCCAGGGAACTCTCAGCAAAGTGAGGGGTAACGATCTGAAGGCAAATGGAAGCAGCATAAAAGCTTTCATCTGCTCCCAGTTCTCCCCCCTCTCATCCCAGCTGCACGGCAATTAATCCGATCAGTTGATGTGGTGGAAGGCATAAGACGCCGGTCAGATCAGAGCTAGCATGAGACGGCAGAGTTGGCTGTAGCTTATACCTACTTAATTAGCAAGCAGCCGCTCTGCCAGTGTTGGCAGAGTCCTCACCATCTGCAGTTGCTGAGGGATCCCACTGAAAACTTAGCCGCAGCAAGCTTGTGCCCGGCACTCTTTCATCCTCCCAGCCCATACTACGTCGCCTCTGCCACAACATCAGCGGAACGGGGTGCATGCCTGCCCCCCGTCCACTCCAGTCTGCCTCCATTTGCTCACACCAGAAGGAAAGGGGCTTTATTTGCAGGGACCCCGTTGAGGTTGCAGTCAGGGAGGGGAGCACTAGCAACATGGCGTGCAGCTATGGTGACTTGTGCCCTAAGTTCAGATTCTCCTCTGCTGCATCACACAGGACCGACACCAGCAGACGAAAAGTGAAGAACATGAGGATAAACACTTTGATGCTTCCATGTAAGCAGAAAAGCACTGCGTGATCTTTGGCATGTTGCCCTATCCAGACAGCATCCTGTCTGTGACAGTGAAGTTGTCACAGGAGTGACTACGTCCCTGCCTGGCCCTGCAGCAGTGCTGGGGCTGTGTGGGCCTTGCAGATTCTGGAGCAGCTGGCTCATGGGGATGAGGAGAGGGGCAGAGCCAGCCTTTGACGTGGGATCCAGATTTAACAAAACCTTCCTCCTTGGGACATCTTGGCCACCACCATGTCTTGGCCGCCACCACTACTTACCTGCAGTCGTTCTGAGCAGCCTGCAGGGCTGAACAGAGTAGTAGGAATGATGAAAATTTCCCTTTTTTTGTCTCAAAGTCAAAGTATGAAGCTCCACCAGTCCCCCACAGACAAGTCAGACATTAGGGGAGACACTGAAGCAGTTCTGACCAAAGTCCAGCTGCACTATCAGCCTGACTAGCAGTATTTTCTCCTCTTAGCAAGTCTGAAACCAAATCCATGGAAAAGGAAAAGGGATAAATTGAAAAGAAAGGAGATGAAAAAATAAGTGGGGATTTGAAAAGTGAGGACCTAACTGCATCTTCCACATCCTAAAGGCACGGTTACAGGGACGACAGAGCCAGACTTTCTTTAGAAGTTCACAGGAAAAGGACTCCAGCCAGTGGGCACAACTGCAACCAATTGCAGCAGGAAATGAGGAAGCAGCACGTCTCTGTGTGAGTGGGGCATCCCTGGCCCTGGGCGGTGTGGGTTCTCCATCCTCAGGGACAGCCCCGACTCACCTCGACGTGGCCCCGAGCAACCAGGGGAGCTGAAGTTTTCTGAGTGTGGTGGGACTGTGAAGTCTCTGAAACCAGACAAGAAAGGACACCTACATGTAGTAGTGTGAAGTACAAACTGCCACAGGTAGAGGACACATCAGCTATCTGGAAGGAATGTCAAGGACAGAAAGCATGAAAGAAATTAAAGCTCACCATCCACTGCATTTCAGCCAGTTATAACAGTGAATTAAGCACTAGCAAAGTCTCTCCATTTTGAACTCTCTGGGGGAAGTTGGTGTTCCCCCACAACCTGGGGATGAGGGAAAAGGTGTTTGTTTGGATAGCAAGCAGGAGAGGAAGGCCATCAGCTTCTTAACATTTCAGAACTGTCTCCGCACTCATCATTATATTCCCAGCCGGGCAAAACAAAGGCTATGGAAAGAAAAAGAAGGATGGACTGTTGACAGAGAGAATTTATGCAGTATTAAGCCTGCTAGGACTATAATCGCCCAGAAAATGTTAGGGCTAATAAAAGATGCTCTGGAGAAGAGCACAGAAAACAGAGCCCAGTTCCATTCCCCCAGCACAGTGCATCGGTGGCTTGTGGCTCAAGAACATGTGGGGTCAGAAAGGTGGCTTCTAGGTTTGAATAACACATTTAATGCAGAACAATAAGATGGAAGAGCATGGTATGCTGGGTGAAGCTGCTCAGCAAAGCTGTTTGGGCTAGAAGCATGGCTGTCACTATTACAGTAGGATAAAAAGACTTGTGGGCCAGCTCCTTCACTCACTCTGTACTGCAGGATGGTGACAATACGAACAGCCCGTGATGCCAAGTCCTCCCACAGAGACCTTGTTCTGCCCTGGGAAACTCTCACATGATATTAAGGGCCTAAAGTCAGCTCCTGTGGTGGTCATGTCCTCCTTACCATCAGTGTCAGGGAAGGAAGGGGACAGACAGATTAAAAGTTTGCTGAGCAAAAAAAAAAACAACTGTAAACATCCCGATAAAACAAAACCACACAACTTCTCAGAGAAAGCCCAGTGTGGATTATCTGTCCACCACAATCTTCTCCCTTGCAAAATACAAAATCTACTTTTGTGCTGTGTACTTGGTGAATCTATGCCAAAGTTGGGGTTCAGAGTCCTAAATTCAAAAGACATTTTAGAGATTTAAATGATGCAATTAGCTGTGATCCCTGGGATCCACAGAGGCCTGAAACCAAATGTTTCTTTAGCAGAGAGAACACCATCGGAGCCTGAAAGTCGTAGGATCCATTTGGCAAATGGTCAGCACAGTATCTAGAGTGTTCTGGGAGTGTGATGGGTCGATAAGCAACCGCAGAAGGGGAGGAATCAGTGGGTAACACGGATTTCAAGGCTCCAGGAAGGGGGCAGAGCACAGTGCTTCTGGGACTATTTTAACGGTAAAAGGTTACCTGAGAAGCACCTGTCCGCCCTTCAACACCGTCTGTGAGGCCAGCAACGGAGACTCAGCAAAGATGGGGAGAAGCAGCTATCACTTCTCTTGCCATCTCCTGAGAAAGCAGAAGCCAACTGCGTTTGTTCAAACGACAGAATTCCAGGAGAGAAAATCATATCTGGAGGTCACTGGGGAGCACGTCTCACAGTTACTGAGCTAAAAGACTTTGAAGCAAGAAACCCTGAACCACAATGGACACAACCGCTCTCAGTATCCAGCGAGGCGCCGAGGATGGGGTGTTCAGAGAGGCTAACCAGCCTGACCCTTAGAAGTGGTTGTGCTAATCTGGGACCAAAGCACACTTGTGCGGAAGCGTGAGGCAGCACGTGCTGCAGTTGGTTGGACTTGCTTCCCAGTTAATGCATTAGTATGTTCAGTAAATAACATCAGAACACTGTCTGCTTCAGAAACACAGGATTTAGATAGGGAGGGACCTCTGGAGGTCTCTTGCTCTTTTGGCTTCTTGCTCAAAACAGGGCCAGCTTCAAAGTCATACAGTATTCCTACTCAGCTGAATGGTTGGGAACTCCTCCAGCACTGGCATGATCACACTGCTCCTTCCTAGGGGATCTACAGACATCGGGTTACAACCTAGTCTCCAGAAGAGATCTGTATATGGTTGCAATAGGCACACATCTTCCATAGGAATGCTTTCTTCCTTCCTAGGGGAACAGTGTCAAGTATTTTTCTCATGTTCCCGCCCAGTGACACAAAACCTGAAGTCAGAACAGATACCAATAAAAAATGAGATTTGGTTGCTTCCTGCCCATAAGGAATTAAATTAAAACCCTAGATCTCCAATGCCTATACTAGGACTTATGACACTCAGCACGTAAACACATTTTAATTTATGTTTCTGAATCTGGACCTGAATCCCATCCCCAAGGTGTGTGAGACAGATATGGTGTTCACATCCATAGTGCGAGGGACTGAGTATCTGTCATGTCAAAGTGGACACAATCTTCTCTGTATTTTTTTTTTTTGTTGTAATCTAATAGAAGCAACAGACTCAAATACATTTTATTGTTTTCAGCTACTACTAGTCATCTGTTTGGGCAAAAGAAAGAGCAGTAAGACTTTTGGCAACCTAAAGTTCATAAAGAGGTTGGTTGTGACACTACTATAGTTTCATTTCAGAAAGAGATGGTAGGAAGCTTGTGTCTGCAGCTTCCTCACGAGGGGAGCGGAGGGGCAGGCGCTGAGCTCTGCTCTCTGGTGACAGCGACAGGACCCGAGGGAACGGCGTGGAGCTGTGACAGGGGAGGNATAAAGAGGTTGGTTGTGACACTACTATAGTTTCATTTCAGAAAGAGATGGTAGGAAGCTTGTTTCTGAAGCTTCCTCACGAGGGGAGAGGAGGGGCAGGCACTGATCTCTGCTCTCTGGTGACAGCGACAGGACCCGAGGGAACGGCATGGAGCTGCGACAGGGGAGGTTTGGGCTGAGTGTTAGAAAAGGTTCTTCACCCAGAGCGTGGTCAGGCACTGGAACAGGCTCCCAAGGGAAGTGGTCACAGCACCGAGCCTACCGCAGTTCAAGAAGCATTTGGACAACGCTCTCAGACACATGGTCTGATTTTTGTGTTGTCCTATGTGGAGCCAGGAGTTGGACTCGATGATCCTTGTGGGTCCCTTCCAACTCGGGATATTCGATGATTCTATGATTCTATGAATTCTTAATCTGACGGGGGAGATGTGCTTTGCTATCCAAAATCCATTCTGATTCAGTATAACATGAGGGGAAGGGAAAGGGTTTTATCACTGCCATGTCAAACAAACCCTAAAAGCTAGGCTGTGAAGGAAGTGCGTGGAAATAATACTGGTCAGTGCAGAGAGCAGCAGAGAAGTTGGGCTCCTCCAGATAGGCTGGAGCAGTATCCCTGCTCCCTGGGAGGGACCAGCAGGCTGATTCTCCCTGATGGAAGAGGTCAACACGCAGGCCAGGAAGACTCCATGTAAAGAACAGCACTGATTTTTTTATATTCAGAAATTCAGCCTTACAGACCATTTTTGATTAGTTTTCTAAAAAGCAAGCAGGGTAGGCAGGGGATTGCAAAGCAATTGGCCATGTAATGAGGGCAAAAACGTAAAATTCTTTAACTCTTCCATCTTCCTAAAAACTCACATTTTGGTACTGAGAAGATAAAGGAATCTTTATTTTAAATTTAAAAAGGATACTCAGGAATTACACTGATCCTGAAAACCTGTAAAATAAATCTTCCCTCTAAATTATATAACCTCACAATCCTTATGCAGAAGAAGGGAACTGCTTCCAGTTTTGTGTGTCACCTATCTTTAGTCCTCCAGAATGCAAAGAGATGCAAAGACTGCAGTATTACAGAAATGAGGCTTGAAATAATTTATACTGAAGAATTCCCACTGTCCCCCCAACCAGTTATAAATATTGATGGGGTATTTAAGGCAGCCAATCACACAAATATTTAATATTCATACATACTGCACAGGGAATTCAACATACACTTCATGTAGGCTCTTCCTTACGTAACTTTTGAGTGCATTACCTCTGTGGATGGAGATGCGATTTTATGAACAGCAGCTGAGATCCTCAGCTGATGCAAAAAGCCTTCCTTCTCAGAGGCCTGCTAATAGCTTATCATGCTCCATATTACGCTGGTAATGGCAGTAACAGAGAAACAGCTTTATTACTGATTCCTCTGCATAAACTGGGAAGAAAATGGATGTCACCTGTAGCTATCAGTAAGGAACTAGTCAGTGTCATGATGAAGTACTCAAAACCGCAGCCACATCTGAGAGACAGGCACAGCCATCCTGCAAAGCCGGCCCTGGGCTCATTATGCTGCAGGGAAGAAAGGCAGGGGCATGGGCTTGTATTTCTGGAGAATTACAGACCTGTCTCTCTGCCCAGCCATTTGTAACTCACTGGCTCTGGTAACAAACTGATCCTATTGTATAATTATAACAATAAGATTGTTTCAGGTATTTCACGGATAAAATGTGAAACTTGCTGGGGACGTGCCACGCACCCCTATATGCTGAGGACGTACTCCTTGTAAGCACTGCAGCCACATCTGATGTGTAGCAAAGCTAATTTTCCTCTTAAGACTGAAGTAATGGAGGAAGGGATGCAGGCAGGCACATAAGAAATACCCACCACTGAAATACACGGGCAGTGTACATGGCATATAGGAGGAAAGCTGGAAGCAGGAACATTCATGCATTAAGGTGCTGGCTCTTTGGGAAGGATCACTGTCCTGAAAGAACTCAGCTGCTTCACCCAGGAAACTGAACACTAACATAAATCTTAGCCTGAGCATTTCTGATTTCTCTCTCTGAACACTGAAATTTTCATTGTCACCATCAACTTCCTCAGATGCATCAAGATCAATCAAGGTTGAAGAATGGAAGAATGGGGTAATGATGAGTGAGTGTGCTAAAAGATCAGCAATGGCACCCAAAAAAACAGTGAGTGAACAAAGTTGTTGCTGGTCCTCTTACCGAAATGTTCTGGAGGTCAGTCAGAAGCATGGAAACAAAAAAAAAAAATGCAAAATACATGTGTATGTGCTAAAACAAACCTTAAGGAACTTTATATTCAAGTTGTCTGGCTTCAGCTCTCCATATGTATAAATAAATTTCACATTCAGTACCCCTTGCCCAAGTTGTCTAATAGCTTATGAGTGCATAAGTCTGTGTGTTTCCATTATGAGCAGAACTGTGCATGTGTTTGAAGAAAAGGGAATCACTTGTTGACCACTCTCGTTTCTTCTTTTGACTGTTATATTTCTGTATCTCAGAATACCCTTACTGAGCAGGATACAGGCCTGCTTTCCAATCCTCCTGTGCTCATCTCTAATGCTCACAGCCAGAAATACTGCTCCAGCTAACATATTCTGCTCTCTCACCCTAGTACAACTTTTCCTGGAGCAAAGTTCAAATCTGCAAAACGCAAGTTCACCAAGAAAGACAGTACAGTCAAGGTGGCTGGTTGACTGTTTACATGTCACAAGGAGGGCCTTATGGGAGAGAAATCATCTTCAGTTGCTGTCCCCAGTTTGTTCCAATTTGCTCTTCTTGGAAAAATTCACTTGTATAAACAGATCTCTCCCATGATATGAGGGAAATCTCAGTGAGAAAGGTATGTGTCAACACTGATGTTCTAGTAGTTTCTAGATAGTTGTTAACGATATGCCCCAAAGACTCTGCTTTCTGTTTGGCTGAATTTCCTTTGGAGCCACCAATGACACTGCAGTTAGCTATTTGACAATTCGATTATAATTACATATTCATTGCTCTCAGTGTCAGTACTTTGAACCCACAGAAGTGATCAGGTGAGGAAAGGACAGGTGAATTTCTCCTTTGGGCTGTGTCCTCCTCTTCTGCACAGCTAGAATCAGGTGGCTGGGACGGACAATACCAGTAGGTGCTATTAACCATCATGTACTTACCATTAAACACAACAGTGGAAATACTATCTTAGATGCAGGAAAATCTCCAGCTGCACATTGTCAGTAACAAGGAGATGATGCCAGAGAAAAAATCACTTTGCATCTGGCTTTTCTTACACTCTTTTTTATGTGTTCACTATTGGCCCTTGCAGGAAGAAGCATATCAGGATGGATGCATCTTTGTTTTGGCCAGTTCAGCCATTCTTTCGTTTTCCATCTTTTCAGACCAATAGGATGAATTCTTTGGAGAAATAATAAAATTGGGCTTGCACAGTGGTGAGTTTATTCATCTCTGCAACAACTTTGCTCCCAGAATAAACTGCTGTTTCTGGAGGCACTTCAGGAGCTATTGGTACCCATCTGCAAAGAGAGGCATACCTCGAAGAGCTGATTTGAACCACACTATCACCACAACAAGAAGGAGCGCAACGTCCCGTGTCTGCCAAACGAGAGCCCCATGCAACAAACCTTTCTGAACAGATCCTGCAAGTTATGGTGGATCCACCATTGTATCCAAGCCACCAGTGCAACAGTGGCAAATCACATCATCAGGAGCACGGCCAGCAGATCTCAATTACTTATCATCCCTCTCTATTTGGTGCCCATGGGGATGTAGCTGCTGTGCTGTGTCCAGTCCTACCGCTACACCCTGCAGTTAATGAGGGATGTGGAGCACTGGAAACAGACACGTGAAGAGCTCCCAGGGGCTGGAGCACACAACCTAGGAGGAGAGATGGAGGGAGCTAGGCTTGTTGGACCTGGTCAGGTGAGGCTGAGGGAGCAGGGGATCTAAGAGAAGCTGTATTGGGTTTACGTGGCAAGGTTTTGGTAGCAGAGGGGCTGCAGGGGTGGCCTCTGTGAGAAAAGACCAGGAGCTGCCCTGTGTCAGAGAAGAAACAGCTCCAGCTGGATCCAAAAGAGTCCTGCTGCTGGCCAGAGCTGAGACACTGAGTGATGTTGGTTGCAATTCCGGGAGAGCAGGTTTAAGAAAGGCTAAAAAACATTATGCAACAGCAGCTGAGAGAAGGGACTGAGAAAAATGTGAGAGAAACAACCCTGCAGACACCAAGGCCAGTGAAGAAGGAGGGCAGGAGGTGCTCCAGGTGCTGGGGCAGAAGTTCTCCTGCAGCCTGTGGAGAGGGCCATGGTGGAGCAGGCTGTGCCCCTTGCGGCCCATAGGGTACCACGGCGGAACAGATCTCTATGCTGCAGCCTGTGGAGGAGCCCATGGTGGAGCAGGTTTGTGGCCAGAAGCTGCAGCCTGTGGGGGACCCATGCTGGAGCAGTCCTCTCCCGAAGGACTGCACCCTGTGGTACGGACCTATATTGGAGCAGTTTGGGAAGGACTGTGTCCTGTGGAGGGACCTCACACTGGAGCATGAAGTTTAACAAAGGAAAATGTGAAGTCCTGCAACTGAGAGGGGGCTGCCCCATGCAATACTACACGCTGAGGCCAAGGGAACAGAAAGCAGCTCTGCAGACAAGGACTGGTTGTCCATATGATCCAGAAATCATCAGCATGCCTTTGCAGCAGAGCTGCAGCCTCACTACATCTCCATCCCTGGAGATATTCAAAGGACAGGGCGTTGGGCAACATGATCTAACTTTGCAGTTGAATCTAACTTCAAACCTTGAGAGCGGGTAGGACCAGACAACATCCAGTGGACCCTTCCAACCTGAATCACTGTGATTCTGACTGATAGGGGCATATAATGTAACAAGATGCAATATCCACAGGCTGACCCTTGGGAAGTTCAGACTGCAGATGAAGAAACACCTCTTTCCCCAGTGGAGGTGCAGCCCTGGGAAAGGTACCTAGAGATGTGGGGTATCTGCATCTTGCTTTTTTTTAAAAAAAACTCAGCTAGACAAGGCATGGCTGCCCTGACCTTGTGTTATCTCTGTCCTGCTGTGAGTGGGAGCTGGAGCAGAGATCACTCTCATAATGCATACCCAACGCCTAGCATGATGAGGGTGTTTAGATGTAAGGGTGACAGGCAAGGTTTGCAGTGTCCTGCCAACAGGTACTAACACCATTGGTGTTTATGGACTACAGGCAGGAAACAATGAAACCTGACTGAACAAGGAAGACCAGAAAGAGAAATCTCCTAGGTCTAACTCTGAACATGCTTTAGCACTGTGAATTTCATAATATGTAATAACTATCTCTTTTATTAAGCAGCATCAGATTATGATAATCTTTCCTTATGCTTCTTAGGTCACCACAAAGGTGGGTAGATTTTCACCCCCACTTCACCAGTGTGGCTAAACTTGGTCACCATCACAATGTGAGCAAGTAACAGAATTGGGAAGAATTTTAAGTTCCTAACTTGCTTGATTATACTCAAATGCTAGCAGTTATTCTTGAGATACTCTATGCCAACATACTTCCCAGACTTCTTGGTATACGAAATACATTTAATAAATAAAACATATAGCTATTTCACTGCCATCTTGCAGAAACAGATGAGAAGTGTCTGCCTTGTGGGATGTTCTCCAAACTTTACCGAGCAGCTGTACAATGTGCAGCCATTTCAAGGATTTTCCATGATTATAAAAGCAAACTAGCTAACTCTGTATTAGACTGAACAGCCTCAATTATATAACTCGTTACTACTTCCAAGCATGCTTAGTGGAAAGAACAGGAGTTGTAAAGTAACAGATGATGGGAGATAAATTGGCATGTGTGAATCAATGTTTAAACAAAGGAACTCCAGCTCTTTCTTGGAATAGCAACATTTTGATGTTTTGAATCCCCTGACACTGGTTTCATAAATGCAGTAACATAAACCATGTGCTGGGTGGTGATTTTCTGAGGACCTTCCCACTTTCATTGTGTATTTTATTACAGGCCAAATGTGACATTAAATGCTATCCGCTGCGGCTTGGAGTTAAATACTTGCTCTGTTCAGAATAGCAACACTCAATTAAACAGCATTTTTCATGATCTACACCCTCTATTGTCACTGTGTTTAAGGGAAATAATGGGAGCACTGACCTATATTGCGTTTCTTATTATCGATGGAGATGAAGCGTATGCAGGGATTATCGGTGATGTACTTTGCAGCCCAGGGGACATCAATACGCACACCGGCTTCATAAAAAAGTCCCAGAGCATAGCGGGAGGAGTAGCTTGCAGCTTCCAGTTGCTGTTTTTGCTTTTCATTAATTACTGTGGAAAAATAAAAAAAAAAAAGAAAAAGACAAATCAGACAATCCCTTTTCTCCCAGAACATTAAATGTGTGAATCCTGTGGTTAAGCTGATTACTCCTTCCTGAAAATGACCAGGCTGCTAAAACTAAGAATCTAATATTAAGCCAAGTACTCTGCAATATTTTTTCTGGGACACCTCTTCATGAAGTTTTAATGGCACATTATGTAGCGTATGTCCTTCATGTGCAACCCTCCCCCATCTGTTGGTGGTTTATCTCCCAATTCTCTGCTAGTTGCCTCTGATTAGGAACTTTGATGACAGGTGACTTTTTTCTAAATTCTTTCTCAAAAGGTGAGTAAGCATTTCCTGGTGGGAGTAAGAGGTGACAGTTTGCCCCTAACACATAAAGTAAATGATTATATAAATCTGAAAAAAAACAAAAACAAAAACAAACAAATGACTTCAAATATCGAAAAAATGAACACAGGAACTCTTGAATCTCTGGGAAAAAAACAGCCACATAGACCCTGCAAATTCTGAGTTGCAATTCGAATGGATGAAAAAAACTCCACGGCATAGCACTTTAGCACTATATTCTTGGGTTGTACTGAAATATGCAGACTATTAGCACATTTGTGATTGAAAACAAGAGAATAATTTATCCTATTTTTTTTTTTAACACAGTATCAGTGAGTACAACCAGAGAAACTCTCAGAAAGGAGAAGACCTCACAAAGGTTTCGTAGTGAAGTCCAGTAACTTCAGCTGAAAGCATTTTAAGGCAGTTAAGAAAATTTCAGAGCAACTGTGAATCCATTTCTCCCTGTGATTAACTCTCCTGTCTTCTAATTACAGTAAGATCTGCTTTTTGCCTCAATTTTCTAATCTCCATTAAACACTGCCTGATGTAGTTTTAGCCCCACTGAGCATTCAAATACTTTTTTATTTCATGCCGAAGAATAAATCATTTTGACCAATCGTGGAGTTAGATACCACATCTCTCTTCGTACTATAACATGGATGAAGGGGGATGGGGGGATTTGAAGGGGATGGGGGGATTTGAAGGGGATGGAGTTTTTGAAGGGGGATGGGTTTGTAGCTGGGCTTGCACCAGTGGGGCAG
>VXAA01006867.1:86911-146177 GCA_013399115.1 Anseranas semipalmata | reverse complement strand
GAGGGACAGGGAACTGCTTGAGAGAGTCCAGTGCAGAGCCACAAAGATGATCAAGGGAGTGGAGCATCTCCTTTACGAGGAAAGGCTGAGGGAGCTGGGTCTCTTTAGCTTGGAGAAGAGGAGACTGAGGGGTGACCTCATTAATGTTTATAAATATGTAAAGGGTGAGTGTCAGGAGGATGGAGCCAGGCTCTTCTCCTTGACATCCAACGATAAGACAAGGGGCAATGGGTGCAAGCTGGAACACAGGAGGTTCCGCTTAAATATGAGAAGAAACTTCTTCATGGTGAGGGTGACGGAGCACTGGAACAGGCTGCCCAGAAAGGTTGTGGAGTCTCCTTCTCTGGAGACATTCAAAACCCGCCTGGACGCGTTCCTGTGCGACCTGATCTAGGTGTTCCTGCTCCGGCAGGGGGATTGGACTAGATGATCTTTCAAGGTCGCTTCCAATCCCTAACATTCTGTGATTCTGTGATTCTGTGGATGGCCAAAGCATCTGAGAGCTGGAAAAGGATGGGCAAGGACAACATCATACAGGTCTCCTACTTGCATGTGAAACGACACACCCAATTGTCAATCTGAAAAAAAAATATTGAGAAGCAAAAGAATACCAATCAAGGTGCTTAATTTGATGTGAAATCTAGCCAACTCTGATGATGAATATCTTGTATGAAGAAATTAGCAGTTGATGGCTATACCAATTGGTGCACTTCTGACAGACAGCAGACCACGTATGGAACAGCATCTTCCCATCAGGGATCAGCCCTAGCATCCTTACCAGAGACTGGGGCGAGGGGCTGGAGCACGCTACCAGGAAGCCTGTGGATGACACCAACCAGGGGTGAGCAGTCGGAGAGAGAGAGGACAGCACCCTGACAGGCTGATGGACAGACAGGGGCACCCTGAAGTTCAGCCAGAGACAAAAGCCCAGTCCTGCCCCTGCATAGACCAGCCCTATGCATGGGGCAGGCTGGGACCGCCTGGAGGTGAGGAACTCTACACACAAGGCTCCGCAGATAAAGGCCAACCAGCCTGGCATGAGTGCAGCCAGTAGATCAAGAGAAGGCATTATTCCCCTTGGGTGAGGCCACATATGGATGCAATGTCCAGTTTGCCATGCCCCCCACTAAAAGGGAGATGACAACAAACTGCATAAAATCACTCAAGTCCTCACTACAAGAAAGACATCAAGGTGCTGGTGCATGTCCAAAGGGAAACAAAGCTGGTGAAGGGCCTAGAGAACAAGTCTTATGAGGAGTGGTTGAGGGAACTGGGGTTATTTAGCCGAGAGAAAAGGAGGCTCAGGGGAGACCTCATCACTCTCTACAACTACCTTAAAGGAGGTTGTAGTGGGGTGGGGGTCGGTCTCTTCTCCCAAGCAACAAGCGACAGGACAAGAGGAAATGGCCTCAAGTTGTGCCAGGGAACATTTAGATTGAATATCAGCAAGAATTTCTTCACTGAAAGGGTTGTGAGGCATTGGAACAGGCTGTCCAGGGAAGTAGTTGAGTTCCCATCCCTGAAGGTACTCAAAAGATGTGTAGATGTGGTGCTTAGGGACATGGCTTAGTGGTAGACTTGGCAGTGCTAGGTTAATGGTTGGACTTGATGATCTTAGAGGTCTTTTCCAACCTAAATGATTCTATGATTCTAAAGTCCCGTGCTGGGTCACTAACATGGTCCACTAAAGGCGGTCTCCATCCCTGGGGACTGCTGCAACTTGCCAGCACCTTGAGCAACCCGCTGGAGCTGGTAGGCTGGCCATGCTGGGAGCAGCTCAGGTTGGAGACCCCCACCTTGGAGCTTCCAGCTGGAGCCTGGTGTGACTGCATATCTTGCCCATGCCACAGCCACCTCCGTGTGACATCAACTGACATGCATCAAAGAAAAATACTGGTGTGACTGACCTTGCTGTCATGACTAATGCTGCTCCTCAAAACTTGCAACCAGGAAGGCTTCATCGCACACTATGCCAGCACGTTTTCTCTCTGGGAACTGGTATTTCCTGCTGTGCCAAGGTGAGACTCTAGGAACCACAGCTATAAATCAAACCTCTGCGTTTGGAGCTGTAACACAGGGACTCCTGAGTCATGCCATGCCTGCCAGGGGCAGGTGTCCAGCAATGCTGGCAGAGTGTTTTCGAGCAGGACGCACACTGGAGAGCACATTCATTTGCATTGAGAAGTCCTTGCAACAACTGCCACTGAACTTAAAGCCTACACACCACTGGTCTTCATCAAGGTCCATTCCCACTGCTACTGGTGTGCTCACTTCTCAAGCAGCATCAAGGCTGCCTGGGTTTGGACTCTGTTTAATACTCTAGAAGACATGAATGGCTCTGACTGCCGTTTTAACATGCAGGAACTGTGTTTATACTAGTAAATGAAAAGAGATTGTTCTTCCGCACTGGACCTGGTAGCAAACTACAGGGTGCAGCCATCTTAAACTGGGATGGCCACATCCTAACTTGAAGTTTGCTGGCACAGACAGTTGCACTGAGCATATCCCCCAGTACTGCCCACCTACTTCACCAGCACAGAAGAACCTCCCTCTCTTACCCCAGCAGAAACATCGTACGTGAGAGGCTTCACAGCCCTGTGATGGGATATCTGGTCTGGGACTGGGTGATGCAGAGGAGGAGTCTTTAATCTCCATAAACTGCTCAGAAAAGCCTAGGTGAGACCATGGGCACACAAAAAAAGCAAAGTTCTACATGCAGAGGACAATGAGCAGGTAACAGTGCCATTCCCGCGCCCACCCTGGCGGAAAGGAGGACTGTTGTCAGCTCCAACTCTTACCAACCTGTGGGTGACCACTTCAGTTGTGCAAGTCTACAGGGGCCAAGTCCATCCTGGCAATATTTCCACATGGCCTCCCAAAATGTTCAGGAACACAATCCATGCCCCTATTCAGTGTCCTCTGAGATGCTCAAAGAGTAAACCACAAAGCCACAATGTCTTGCAAGCCTTGGTGAACCACCAGAGAAGTTTAACCAAGGACATCAGCTCCACTCTGCACAGATAGGTGGCTTCTACGGAGGATGCATGGGCTGCAGTCACGATCTCTCACCTGAAAACCCACCAGGCTTCTCATGAATATCTGCCCCCATCCTGTGTTTCTCTCGCTGCTATTTTTTCTGTAGTGTCTCCACTCTATTCCTCTCCACATCATGAAGATGACCAACCTGAGAGGCAGATTTCTGCTCCCTCCCCTGATGTGACCTCATGTCAGAGTGCTGTCCTAAGTCAGGTTCCTGGCTGGTCTCCCCCACCACATCATGACCTCCACACCCACACCAGCTTTACCTAATCACCAGCACACTGGAGGATCGGAAGTCAGATGCCATCCCAAATCCCTTCGGAAATAAACCTTGAAATAACCCCCCAAAACCCACAGACTTCCTGTTTCACAAATTTTAACATAAATAGTTTTGGTGACAGAGAAACACGGAGGGCAGATAAAAGCAATGATCCACCCATGAAAGCCAGAGAGGGGAAGGGAGGAGAAATAAGGCGTCTGGCACTAGAGGTGGTGGTAGAGTTGCCAGAGGAAGCCAGAGGACAGGCCTGCCCCAGGTGATAGGACTGGCTGAGTAAAATGGGCTTTGAAGAAGCCGCCTTTCCCTCTCCAGTCCAATGCTCCCTCTCAGAAGGTGTGGGGACATCTACTCCTGGACCTAGATCTTTCCAAGGAGGATCCATTCCTCCTCATGGACCTCAGGAACTGCCTTGAACAGGCTTCTGCAGCACACACACACTCTCCAAAGAAGAATGACCCCATACAGCATGCTCCAGAGAGAACCAGAGAGTGGCTGTTGCAGAAGCTGCTCTTCAAAGATATTTCTTCTCACTTGACCCTGATCATGTCCTAGTTGAGGAACCATGGTGTGGATCTCCCATCTGCACATGCTGTCCGGATGGTCAGCTCTGAAAGCACCAGTGTGCAACGTGCCTTTCCATGGTGTGCTCTGCCTTCCCCCAGGCCAGGCTGCTCCAGTGGGACCCGGCACACTGACACCTCCCAGCTGTGCAGGGGCTCCACGCCAAACCTCCATTGCAGCCTGGCGGGGCAGCTGCCCTGGGCTGCAGCAGAGCACTGGCTTCCATCCCAGCTTTTCATCCCAGTTAAAGCTTTTACGTTCACCCGGACACTGGCAGCTGCGTGCTTGCAGCCCGTGGATGCTGGGTGCCAGGCTTCTTTAGCACTGTGAGTTTCCCGCAGGCTGTCGTCTCCTTCCTTCTCCATCCTTCCCCTCTTCCACAGCTTCCTTCCAGCTCCTGCAGCCCCCAGGAATGGAATTTTTTGCACTTGGCACAGCCTACGACAAGGAGGGGATTACGCGCAGATATGGGGCTTGCTGGAGGACTGTCCCAGAGAAAAGGATGCCAACATGACAGGACCTTGAACACACCGCCCTACTGGAAATGTTCCCTGGCCTGTGCTAACTCCCCTCTCAAGCTGTGAATTCAACAGTACAGGCACTTGGTGCCAGCATCTGGAAACTGTCTGGGGGGTTCTTCATTGCCAAGTCCCAACAGCGACGTTATCAAATTCAGCAGCGGTTTGTCCCAGTTCCTCCTGGCAGATCACAGGAGCACAGACAGGGAACAGGGCAGCTGCTAAACACACACCGCCTGACGGAGGGAACAGCTGAGTGCTTGGGACAACATGTGTTAGTCATTTCTGTCGTATGGTAAGTTCGGATGCGAGGGCTGCAAGGGCACAGCTGAACTCAGTGGCCCAGAAGAGCCCTTCTGGCTGTTGGGCATGGAGCAGCTACAGAGGCAAATGAAACAAGTGAAGGGCCTGTAATGCTGCCGACAAACTTTATGCTTTGATGTATACTTCCCTCTGCAGTGTTGTGCGGCCTCCTCCTTCAGCCTGCCACTGCTTGCTCAGCGTTCAGCCTTTCTGTCTGCCCAAGATGTACTTGGATGTCACATCTTTCAGATAAAGACTCTGCACAGCTAAGTTTTGAGGAGTACATCACCACCAGGCCCCTTTCTTCAAGCTATGATAAATAGTCACAATGCATTATGTATTCTTGCTGTATTTCAAAAGAATATAAAAGTCCTATAAATGAGCAAATAAATACAAAGCTGTAATCGCCACCAAAAGCATCGCTCTTTGGCCAGGTTACTTCAGCAACTTATTTCTCCTTAGGGGAAGAAAATTAACAAAACCTCCTTCAGCCTGAGAAGCAAATTCCTGCAGCAAAGCTCAGCAAACCTTTGCACTGTGAGAATGCACCTGAAATAGATGTGAACTGCCCGGCTTTGGGACTGCATAGCCCAGCAGGAGCTGAGCTGCCTCGCTCTATATCCCACCTCTGGTCTGCAGCACATGTTCGCTGCTGCATGGGAACACACCCATGGGTTGAAATTTGCTTGGGCATGGTTTGTTGCATGGAGTGCTTCAGCAGGTACAACCTTCACAACCTAAGTATTGCCAAAGTTGAGCCAGCCAGTTGGCTCTAAGTACCTTGTTTAAGACTCAACATCACTTTATGGACCTGTCTTCACAGACTATAAAATTGCAGAAAGTGTTTGGGGTCACTGGGGATGGATGCTGAACACTAGTGAAGTCATCAAAGATAAGGAACAATTCTATCGACCTTAAGTACCTACGTGCACGTACAGCTTAGCAGGGGGATGCTGTTGGAAGCAGATGAAGGAATGTAACAGACTCAGCTGAGCAAGCTCCCAACAGAGGGACGAGAGAGGGCAGGCAGTTTTGAGAGTGTGGGCACCAACCGCGAGTCATGGAGCTGTGACTTGACAGACCAAAGGGCTGTGAACAGCTTGGATGGCTCGTTCACGGCAGCAAGAGAAGGAATGGCTTTTGGAAGAAATCACTTCTCAAAGTCATGGGGTGATGGAACAGTTCAGGCTTTCAGGGACAGCAGTAGTTACTTGCTGGTCATGGAGAGAAGCTGAATCACAGGCACTGAGTTCTCCAGACTCAGTCCTGCTCTTTGGGACAGGCTGAACAGGACAAGTGGTCTGTGGGGTTAGGCGACCACTCAATGTGGTGGCCTGACCCCACAGATAAGCCAGAGCCTGAAGGGAACTGGTCCCAGGAAACGGGATGGAAACACAGGTGCAGTGCTGCGACATTACCCACCCGCCCTGTACCCCACACAAGAAGCACATTACATCTCTTTCCTCTCTCCACTTCCACAAATGAGCTTTTGCAGTCGTGGCCGGTATTAATCTGCATTGTGCACATTCACTTGCACTGTGTCTAAATGTGCATGGAGTCACCGCCAGGGTCAGGCTTGAGGCAGCTCCTAGGCTGCTTGGGGCCGTGTCCTGTGCTGCAGCTTGTGCCGGTGCCTCTGGTGCTCTTGCCGGGCCCCTGGGAGCAGGGTCTGGCCCCAGCATCTCCGGGACCCCTTTGGGCAGGGGGAGATGCCCTCGGGGTGCTGGCACCTCCTCGCTTGCACCTGAGCAAGCCCCGCTCCCACAGCCTCATCTCTTGCGCTCTGGCCTCCACCCACCATCCTCTGGTGTCCTCGCTTTGCTTTGGGGCTGTCTCCCTGCCATGGAGACCCCAAACCAGTCCCAGCATCCAGCCGTGGCCTCCCCACACCCTTCCTGGGGCTCCTGGCTGCCCCAACCCCAGACAGGACTGGCCTTGCTTGCCTGCGGGTGCAGGGCTGAGTCCTGGCCAGGGGTTGTGCCCAAGCCTCTGGCCCCATCCACCTCCTTGCACCGCCAAACATCAGCCCTGCCTGCCGGCTATCAGCTGCTCTCCAGTTTGGTGCCATTCGCGAGAAAAATGCATTGATTGTTTCACTTTGCTGCTGCTCTGTTTCTTTCTGAACTTATCATATAACAGAAATGACTCACGCGTTGTCCCAACCACTCAGGTTTATAACACAAAATTAAAAATTATATTAATTTGGTTGCTGATGCATGTTTGCTAACCAATTTGCTTAATTATTGCTTTTTTTTTTTTTTTTAAGTAATGTCTGTGGTTCTCTGGATTCTAAACTGCTGCAAATTTATAAGGCAGAGCAAGTTTATATAGCTTGAGAAGACAAGCAACAAAGTGATGTCAAGTTTGAAATCAAATGACAGAAAATCTGAACTGTATGCAAAAACGATGCTATGGGTTGTAAGACTGATGTTTCTTGCCTGTTTCATCCTTTTTATGTTTTAGCAAGGACAACAAGTTGATCTAAGGACATGAACAGAGCCTTCATTTTGAATTTCCGTACTTTTATTGGTTTAAATGAAAACCAGACTGTTGTTTTAATGTTGTGTATGAAACCACAAAATAACTATTAATTTTTCCCATTCCAACAAAAACGGTTAAGATGATTTTAATAACGTTTTGGAAAAAAAACAGCTTTCAGGCCATGGAATTGTCCAGCATACAAAAGTCAGCCATAGTGATATTTTTAAAGCAATGCATAAAGACATGAAAATCGTACATTTTTCACTGAAAAACTCAGCTACAGCTGCACTGGGAATGCCACTGAAGTAAATGTCCTCTGGAGATTTCATCACATCAAAGCAAGGGGTATGTATACTTTATTTGCTGTTTCTCTAGATGCTGACAGCAGAGTGGGTTACTTATCTGTAGCACTCCATAAATATGGCCAGAGCCTTTTATCTGCTGTTCCAGTACTTTACTGTCACCTCACTGCCTCACTCATGCTGTGGGAAGGAGAGGACCTAGAGATCCCGTTAGGGCCAACACCAAAGAGGAGAGCCAAGGCTTCAGCTTCAGCTGGCAGGCGAGGAGCACGGGCACCATGCCATTCAGGAGTCCAGGACCAAGCCCAGCCTACCATCACAGAAGCCAGGGAAGCAAAAATAAACCCAGCTGCTCTGGTGGCCAGGAACTGATGACGATGATGCTCATGGTGTCATCCTGGATGTTCAGACATTTGCCAGCAAATATAGCAGGGATTAATTATATGCACCTTTATCTGCAGGAAGGCACCGCCGAAGCGAGGTAACACCTGAAACATTCACCACCAGCACGTGGCAGGTGTCAGAGGCTCTGGCAAGGACTGGACTCGCAACTGCAGTTTTGAGCAGGCAGAGTTGGGAAAGAGAAAAGATGGGAGGGCAAAGGATTCAGGTCAGTCTGGTGACTGAAGCAGACAGTTCACATGAAGTTTCATGTACCTGTTGCTGTAGGTCACAGCTGCTGGGGACAGGGAGAACTGCAGGGAAAAACAGACGGTAAAATGAGATGCATTAAAAAACTAGTAGTTTTGGAAAGTTTTGCTATTACTAATTCAGTACTTCTAAAAGCTTGTGCATTCTGATCTCACAATCAAGCCACCACATGACTTCAGAGATCAGCTGGGATGCTTGTATCCAGCTCTTGCATGCACGTAAAGATGTACAGGCAAACTTGGGTAAACAAATAGAGATCCTGGTTTGAAATACTTCCAGGGATGAGAGGGAAAATGCTCTACTTTGTTTCACTGTCCGGTTTTGTTCGGTGGCACAAAGGATGCTGCAGCCTGACAACTAACAGCTTGGAAGAAGACAAAGATGCTGGACTTTTAGTTTTTTGTTTCTGTTTGGAAAGATCACCTTTTTGAGTCTTAATTTCTTTTACTGGACGCTCTGTATTCCTCTAGTAACACGACAGCCCCCGGTATCCATCCCCAAGGATCACAGGAGGGAAAAGGCACTTTTGTAGTCACCCTCTACTCATCTCTGCTTGAGTTTTAGCAAGCAAAAATTTCAGTTGAAGCTTTGCCAGCAACTCTGGCTTACGCAGTGCCTCAGCACCGATTCCCACTTAAAAGTATTTGCAAAGAAAACGTCCCCTTCATCTTCTGAAAGGCTCAGCATCAAGGATGGGCAGCACGATGCCCTTGCACCCCAGGAAGAAGCCAGCTATCTCTTGGCACAGACCAGCTGTCCCCCAGCTTTCAGAACCTGAGCTTCCCTTTCTTGAAGCTGAGCCAGTCCTGCCCAATCTCCAGTCCCCACCTGCTGCCGGATGGCACAAACAGAAATAAAAGCGTCCTGCCATTGTTGTTCTCTCTCCCACCTTCTGGAAAATTTTGCCAGACATATAGATTTAAGAAGATCTGCCTAATTTATAGAGAATTTTGGTAGGCGTTGCGTGTCTTCCAGCAGATGGATTGACTGAAAACCAAACCTTTTACACACACAAGGACCCCTGGAATTCCCTAATGCTCAATTTGGCCCTTGAATATGAAGGCTTCTTTCCACCTTCATTTTTTCCATACTTTATTTCTGTGACCATACACTCTTCTCACAGCTTTGCCCTCGATAACCCTGCAACTGATACTATCCCCCCCAACAGGTTTTATTATTTCCTTAGACTGCCTTGCTCAAGATTTTATTTGCAGCATCCGACTTACCAATATGCTGACACACATCTAAATACATCAATCAGATGTCGTCAGTGACACAAATATTTTTAAGTGGCTAGTGATCATCACTAGTTAAAAAGTTTAAAAGGAAACACTGTGGTTAAACAGTAACAAATATATTTTTAGCCTGGGTATCATGTTAACATTTTTTAATAGGACGCTCACCCCGCAGCACAGGCAGCTCAGCTAAGTACCTGGAGATACCGTTCATGGTCACAGCTGACAAAGTGCTACCATAGCTCTGGTTGGGATATGCATTATTCAGAATAGCGCGTTATCATATCCCACACGAGGTGAAGCCTGCTTGGATGGCAACCACTTTTCCTCTGCAAGCTTGTGGAGACCTTGCACACAGCTCTCCAGGGCATGAAGCTGCTGCTCTGAGATCTCCAGCTGAGTGGTGACAAAGGACAGATTTCTCAGGCAATCCCCCACTGCACGGTCATTACTGCTGACACCGCGCCACGACACTGGCCCTCCGCCACCGTGCTGACCATTTCAAGATGCAGCCTGTTCCTGCTTCTGTGTTTGCGTAGGAGGGAGCAGAGGTTATGAGAAAGACTGTGCTTTTAAGTTCAGCTGCCTTTTCAAATGGCTTGAGATTTTAAAAAATGCAGCCTAACAGTTAAATGCAACCGTGCCTGTATTTGCACTGAAATACTCACTAAACAGTTACGTGTTGCAATATAGTTTTCATTTTCTTACTGTGCTCAGCTTCTGCTGGAGGAATCCTGTTTGGATACAATGCAATGCTTAGTCCTACATACATGCAGTGTCCGGACTCAGAATAACAACTTAAATAATTATTTCAAATCACTGCAGTCCTGACCGACTTGACAGAAAGCTGCTTTATCTAAAGTTTGTGGCATATGAAAGAAACACAAATGCATACTTAGAACAATCATTAAGCGGAAAAGAAAAATGCTGAAAAAAGAGATAGTATAAATTTTTATGAAGTTTCTAATGATTTTAAGGAGAACTAAGCTTGAATAGCTGTCTACCAGCTGCTCTAGACACGATGATTAGCAACCCACTCATTATTAAACTAAAACCTCCATCAATTTGCATAAGAAACATTTACATTAATTTCCTACAGCACCGCACATTGCATTTGAGTCAACTTTTGCTATGAACAGTGAAACGGAACTGCACCATTTTTTAGAACAGTGGACAAAGCTGGTCCGAGGGCAGAACGCCAGGCACTGCCATCTCCTGGAGGACAGGCAAGTGGCAGAGGAGCAGAGATGGGGAGATCCTCCACGGGATCTTTGCCAAGGGAAGGGCAGCATCGCTCCAGGAGCTGATGTGCTGGGGTGTGTGCACAGCCACTGTCCTCTGGCTCTGCCACCCCAGCGCCTGCCCGCTCCAGCCCAAGCCGCAAGATCCTGCCTTTTTGTGCTGTAGGAGACCACAGCAGCTTGCTGCAAAACTGTATTTGTTTCCTCTCCCCTTAACTCGATCCCCGTTGCGATGCTTAGGTCATACTTTCTCCAAAAAAAACTCTGACCCAAAACAATAATCTTTTTTGTTCCTTTTAATACAATTCAGTTTTGAAATTTAACAATCTTCTATCCTCCTTCCCCAGTTTGGTAGCTTATTCTCAACCTGAAGGCTGTATTACACACGACTGAGAAGCTCCACGCTGTTCTCTTCAGCCTGCCTGCACAGGGTCTAATTTACAGGATTTAATGCCTATGCTGGCATTAGATTAATGATTTTTGCATTTGTATTAGTATTTTTGCATTTGTATTAACTTTTTAGACTTATTATTTGGATGACTGGGTGGTGAGTGCAGAAGCTGATTGTTAACCAGTAATCTACTCATTTCCTCAGTGACACCATGGGAAGCAATGCAGGCCCTGAAGATGTATACAGCGATGCCATGTGCCATTTTAGTCTGGTGAAACTGCAGCGTATGTCAAGTCCACACACAACATGCCACAGAAATGCCACTCACTGCAGTTTATTGTATCTATGGTCTCGATTCATTATGAAACTAGAGTATTTTGCAAAATTAATCACATCTTAGTTTAAAATACAAACATCTGGCTAAACTTCCACCCTGAGAAGAACAGGATATGACACTTATAAGCAAGTAAAACTGAAGGAGGAGACAATAACTGATTTTTCACAACCCAAACTCTACTTATGATTGTATCACCACGCACCTGCGGGATGAAGCCAGTCTTGTAATGGTTCAAAATGAGCACGTTTTAGCTGGGAAACTTCCAGATTTTTCTGGGACAGAGCAGAGATAAATACCTCTACAGAGCCATCGTGATAGACTGAACCTTCCAAAAAGGAACCAGGATACTCAGGATTTTCCAGGAGATTTTGGACTTACTTGGAAATTAGAGTCACTTACAAAGAGTTCCAAGAAATTAGGGAGTAAAGGCCAAATAAAATATATATAACACACACATGTTGTAAATATATATGTAATGCATATATTATACAAATGCACACTCCAGCTTCCATTTTGTAATCATTTATAGGTAGTAACGTAGAATATATAAGCTACGCCATGATATAGCTCTCATGAGCATGACTGCATCACCGTTTTCATACTACAGGTAGAGCAATACTTACTATGTGTTGTTCTGGCAAAGCCCGATAGTTTCTATGACTGACACTGAGGCTGACAGAAGACATCTTAAAGAAAATCTGTTTGATTTTATTCAGAAACGTCACTATAGATTTAAGATCTTATCTTTGGGCTAAGAGACTTGGAAAAGTTTAGCTAAAAAATAAAAAATAAAGCTCATTGTCACATTTCCTCTGGATTGATTTACAAATTAATCCAGATTCATCTTCCTGCTTTTCCATGTCATTACAGAGGACTTAGAAGAGCTTTCTTTGTACATCATTACAAAGTACTACACACAGTTTTTTTTACTCACCGGTGCCAAAATGTCAAAGCTCATTACTTACATAATTTTAATCATAAAACATCTAGCAAATAACTTATGCTACTATTGTATGCTGCATTGAGCTGCATAATAAAGTGAGAGGATTTATTTTCTTGGAGAATGACACTAGTTGCCGAAATAGCATTAAAAGCTTTTCAAGGCAACAAAGCAAACTGTTGGCTTACTGCTCTGTGTTTTGACTTGGACGGAATAAACACACAAATAAATTGAATTAGATCAGCCTGATGCTTGTGGCTTCTGCGCTGCAGCTTCCCACTGACTACAGTGGAAGACCCTAATGGCACGCAAAGCTGAAGCACGGCAAGCAGAGGCTCATCCAAAAGATCTTCGTTCAGACCGAGTCCTTGCAATGCTTTCCTATTACTAAGCCCAAGCCAATACCTGTAAGGCAGTATCAGACAGTGGTAATGCACATTCGCAGAATCAAAATGCAGCTTTACAATAATGGACAACAAAGATATTTCAATTTAAATAAATACAGGAGAAAAAGCTTCCAGACATTAATTATTGAGGAAGGTTTCAGCCAGACACTGGAAATCTTCACTTAAAACAAAAAAACTAACTTTTTTTCCTCTTCTTTTCAAGCAGACAAACACATCTAGTTTATTACCAGGGGGACATAAAAGCAAAGAATATAGGCAGAGCTGTGCACCTCAAAAAAAACCAAACCAAACCAAACCAACCAACCAACCAACCAAACAACAAAAAACAAACAAACAAAAAAACAAACAATTCTGTAATTCTGTTCAGCTTACAAGAATCCCCTTGGGGGAATTTTGAGGGGATTTTTCCCCCCATTCAGGCCAGACTTGTTAGTAAGTTCCAGCATTACCTCTGTTTAGAACTCTCCTCTTTTTATTTTCTGAATCAGTCCAAACAGCTTTATTAGGCTTAAGTTCTTGTACTGGAAGAGAGGTTTATACTTCCAGAGACTGCTAATACTATGCAGCTGTCTCTACAGGCTGAAGAATCCCAGTTTATTTAGTCATCCCTTGCAGAGAAGCTGCTCCATTGCCTGTGGCCATCAATCCCTGTGGGCATCTCTGAACCTCTTTGAATGATGAAAACAAAACTGCACTCAATATTGAAGTTGCAGACCCACCAAGGATGTAGCAGCATCATGACATCCCCCTCTTCTGTTCGCTATTTAATTCACGTTTAACATTCACACGTTCCTAGGGTTTAAACTTATATTGCTTATTTAAGCTTATTTAAGCTTATATTGTCATTGGACCTCAGGTTCTCACTCAAGTTTGGTGATGCTGAGATCAGGTCTCTGCATGTGCATACATTTTCCAGGTGAGGAAACACCATCAGAAGGAACCTGGCCTTATGAAATATGAACAGGAGCCCGAGCAGCCAGTTCTGGTCAACTTCCTTGCCTTTGCCACTAACCTACACAACGGCCTTGGGCAAGTCATGTTACCTTCCCATACACAGGTTTCCTAGTACTAAAACTAAAATAATAATGATCTTTCTCATAGTGTTGTAGGAATTAATTAATCACTTGCATCTGGACTCTAAATTCCTTTCTAAAGAGTACATGTAGTAGAACTTAAGTAGAAGAAGTGGTCTGCTGCAATCCGTTCCTCATGTGGTAGTAGAGCTACAGTTTCCATATATTTTTTACTGGTAAGGAAAGAGTATGTTAACTACTGGACCATCTGTCCGCTGCTTTAACTATTTAAGAGAAATGGCTGCCGGGGAACTTAATGACTTTACACTTCTGTAGGGAATTTTTGGACATCTATTCTACTGTTAATTCTCAATATTAAGTTTTGTTTTCTCAATTCATCATAAACAGTTTCCTTTCATTACTATTTTGACCATAAATTTCTATCTGCAACATAATTAAACTTAAATGTTTCCAAGCCATTCCTCTTCAATTCACTACCTTGGCCTGAAGTTGCTTATATATTTTATCATCCTAGATGGGTTATCTAATAGCTCTGCTGGTTTCCACTTTCTTCTACTGCAGTAAACCTGGACCTATTAATGAGGACCACACTGCTGTGGTGGTTTTACGCTGCTGGGCAGCTGAACTCCACCACAACTGCTCTCTCACTCCCCCTCCTCAAAAGAAGAGGGGGAGAAGAAGGTATGATAGAAAGAAAAAAAACTCACGAGTTGAGATAAGGTTAATTTAATTAAAGGGAAAAGAAAGAGGGAAAAAAAAAAAAAACAAGCAAAGGCCACGTGGAAGCACAGAGGGAAGAAAAAAATTACTCTCTACTTCCCATCAACGAGCGATGGTCGGCCATGTCCATGGCCTCAATACGCGTAGCGGTTGTTTGGGAGGACAGACGTCTTCATAACGAGAGCCCCTCATTCTCCTTCCCTTTTTTCAGCTTTTATTGCTGAGTGTGACATCATATGGTATGCAATATCTCTTTGGTTGCTTTAGGTCAGCTGCCCTGGCCATGTCCCCTCCCCACTTCTTGCCCACCCCCACCTACTGGCTTTGGGGGGTCTGGAGAGAGTCCTGGTGCTGTGCCAGCACTGCTCGGCAGTAGCCAAAATACTGGTGTGATACCAGCGCTGCTCTAGCTACAAGTGCAGAGTACAATGCTATATGGGCTGCTGCAGGGAAAGTTAACTCCATCCGAGCCAGACACGGTACAACCACATACCGATACATCCCTTGGAAAGGAGAATTTTGAGCTTTATTGCACCTAGTGAGAACGCTGTTCTAAAACTACTCTCCTAATGCATGGCCAGGCACATCTGCAACCACGCCGACCTTGTGAACTGCTTCTCTGAAGGAACATAAACTACATCGTATTCACTGATTTTGCAAAACCCTGAAGTAAGTTGGACATCTGACTTCTCTAAGAGATGTAAGTCATGATGGTACAATTAAACATTTACATGGATATGGCTATGATTTAGTGTTGTTTTTTTTTTTTTTAAATCTGCAAAGAATTATTCCATTACAGAGGGGATGGGAATCAGCTGCCTAATCTATTCTGCTTGCAACACAGCAAAGTGGGGACCAGTATTTAGGCAAACGAGCAAACAAGTCCTAAAATGAAAATGGATTCTGAAATGACCCTTAGTATGAAGAGTCCCGAAATCACCCAAGAGAGGCAGATTTGCTGCAAGGACATGTTTTTCCCCATTTGAAAAAGTCTTCCTCTTCCTTGGTTTAGTGAGCTGAAAACCCACGAAATATCAAATCATATTGTTCATATCACCACATGCAAAGGAAGGTGTCTACTAATTAAAAGGAAAAGGGATCATGATCGGAAAGCTCCTTGTGAGAAGTGGAGGAATGGCACTGGCACAGAGACATTCTAGTATCGAGATGCTAGAAAATTCATGACAAATCACACAAATATTTGTAGAAAAATGTGCTAAATTATATTCAGAGAAAGTCTGTGATTTTCTACTGTTGGGAGAAATCTTCTCATCATGAGCTTAAACACTGAATACATTTAAATGTAATTTAAACTCCCAAAGAGGCTTTCAAGTCCATGTTTTCAAAAGCATACAAATTATTTTAGAGGATGGGCTCATATTCCACTAAGCAAAGCCTGAGAGAACTGTGCTTGCCTTGTCAATATGCTTACCTATAAAACAAGTACTAGGAAGATGCAATATATTTCAGAAGGAAGACAGGAAGACATAAGGCAGAAAGTGTGAAAGATTCAGAATGATGATACAAGGCAAAGACGCTCGTTTCTCACCTTGTTACCAGAGAAAACAAATACTTGCTAAACGTAATCCACCACAAATAAGCACGTGTAAATGCAATGCCCATACCAGGGCCTACACTACCTAGCACTAGCAGCTTTCTCATTATCAGCACAATTACATCTAATTTGCCTAATTACATCTAATTGCTGCTAGTCTCAGAGGAAGGCTTTAATTCACCCCCAATACTTATTAAAAGCAGACAGTAAATGTACTTACCTGCCTTATCAGTATTTTAGGGGGTTGTGGGTAAGGAAACAAAACCACGTTTATTCTTTCAGGAAGAAAATATAACTTCTCTAAAGAGCAAGTTTTATTGTTATAAAACATACTATCTAATGGGAAGGTTTGTTTTTAGAAGCTGTCTTCGTTGTAATAACTAGTTCAACAAAATTTGGGACACAAAATTTCAGGAATCCATATCCTGAGATAAAGCTACACAATAGTAAAGCATCACAAGTGATGTTTTTTGTAATCATGTCACGAACAGCTCCAGATGAAAATTTGGATGTAATTTAAAGCCTAATATTCACAATATTGTGTATAAAATGCAAAGAATTCCAGTCCATTTGTTTTCATTTGAGAAATATTCAAGCAGCTTCGAAAAATAATGCCAATCCACTTGCTGGGGAGGAAGTGTCTATCAGACAATGGAAAATGCCAAGACTTCACAGCTACCTGCTTGGACAGACATTTCCTTCACTAATCAGTTCTCATTCACCACAGCTTTCAGAACTCATTACTCATGTCTTCTCTGAAACTTTCCCTAGATGAACCATTTTCTTTTAATCCCACATTAGGGTACATTGGCTTTAATAGCACCCATGAGAACTGTGAAATACACAACAAACCCTCTCACATAAGCAAAAAGAAGCAGGATGTGAAATGCCACTTAGAACTACACATGCTACACTTACGTTGTCCACGTGAGATTTGCATTTTTTTTAATCAAATACTTTGTGGCTATATTTCTTTTTGGTTATTGTGTTGTTCCTATTTTTCCCTGCAACTGAATTAGTTATAGACTTCACGGGACTTTCGTCACAGAAGTTCTTATACAGCAAAGACTGGAAAGCTGAAACAAACATTTTTATCCTTTTACTATTTTTAGAAGCATATCTGAATTCTTAAGTGCATATTTTTGTAACTAAAAGGATGGGGGAGAGGGGAAAACATACTTTCCGATATATTACAGCACTGCAAACATAAGAATCAGATGCAGGGGATGAAAAGGGATAGGAAGAAGAGAGAAGGGAAGAACCTATAACTGAATAAAGAAATGCAAGGGACGTAAGAAGAGATGACAATCAAAGTACCAGGAGCTATGTACAGAAGGAGGACAACATATATCTACAAGGCAATAGGGCAGGAGAAAAAGACAAGGTAAAACATGGTAGAGGTAACAGATTTACAAAGAAAAAAGTTTAAAGAAAACCACTTTTCAAAAAAGTAAAGGCTGAATCGAGAAAAATGTGACCTAAAAGAGGAAAACAGAGACCTGAAATAAGACGGAGGCAGACCAGAATGAAGGCTCACAACTAAGATTAACAGATACTTTTGTGCATTTCCATTGCAGATGTTCTGTCTCCCTAAATTTAGAAGAGACAATGGGATGAATCCTTTTACTGAACTGGCAGGGTACTTTATTTTCGATTATGTGGTTTAATAATTAAAGTTGCCTTGGCTGGTGCTAAATGTCTGAAAACCTCTACCATGTTCTCGTACCTTCACTCTGGGTACTGTGGTTTTTGGAAATACTGCTTAAGTTAAAATAATTTTTCTACTTTCTTCTTCAACTGTCCAAAGTTTTGCAGCAGATGCCAGTTTGAGGGTCTGTGCATTTTCTTTAGCTTCAAACCATAGCCACATAAATAGGCAGGCTCTTTAGTTCCTGGTGTTTTCATACTAAAATTTAAACAAATATTTGATATTGAAGTAAGGGATGCAGAAATGTGCTGGTGGAACAAATCTAGTTTGTTGGACACCGTTGAGATTGTTACTGGCAAGAGTCCATCCAAATGTAGACATTTACGTGAGGTTCACAGATGTCACAGACGTCACTGTGAACTCCTTAAGAAAAAGGCTAATTTCTTTTGTTTCTGCATTCAACTTAGTCTAAAAAACAATAATCTTTGCATTTATAATGCGTCACACAACTCAGGCAAATTTAGGTGACTACACTGGCCCTAACGTTTAATGCCTGGTTGCCTGCAATTGCAGAAAACACGACTTCACGCTCTCAGAGGACCACAGCAGCCCATGCTGCTACTGCTAGCACAGGTATATCTGGAAAAGTACTGCTCTGCTTCCCCCGGGGATGTTCTACAGACAGCTTTTGCTTACACATGTTGCTTCACACTAGCTCTGTATTTGGAACTCAAGTAAGAAGTAAGTTCAGAAGGTTTATACTGGATGCCTACCGTTATCAACCAGAGGTTAGCAGACCAGCTGTGGCTGTCATCTTTACAGCTGAGGGTTACAACTGGTAATTGCCTGAACTTCAGTAAAGCGCTGGTATGCACAGCCTGCTGATTTCCTAGAAAGTTTATAGCAGTAATTAGCATTTAATTTGTTAAGATTTTTTTAATTACTGTCTATAACTTAACATTTGATAACAAAATACAAATTAAACGCAGAAATGATCTCCCACCCCCAACAAAATAAGGAAAAAAAGAAAGAAAAACAGGGAATACCTCAGGCTCTAGGAGACATTGTCTGAACTTAAAAAACTCTTTAAAGATTTCCATTGCAACTGATGAAAAGAATAATTTAGGGAGCTGCTTTTCTTCTCCCAGAGAACGTGCTAACGTAAGTTGTGATTTACTCTTCCAAAGTGCAGGACCATGCCAGAACAGATCTCTCTCTCCCAACGTCGCTTAAAAAAATTATTATATTCTGTAATTGAATGGGCAGCACCACCACCAGTCCCAAACAAGTTCTGACTTCATTCTACATTTGCAAAAAACATACTGAAAGGGTACAATGAAAGGGTAAACGAATAAGCCTGAACAATGATCCAGGCCCACCAGCAGATGCAATGGTGAAACATACTAAAAATGCAATGAATGCATAAATGTTCATTTGTATTATTGCCCAAATATAGAACAAAAGGAAGAGGACTTGTAGCACATAAGGATGGACAACAAAGCACCTTCAAATACAGAAATACAGTACTGAGAAAGCTCTTACTATTTATAAAGACTTGACTAGGAACAAATAATAGATAGTTTCCATTCAAAACTACTAAAGCAGCTGGCTGACCTCTGTGTGGCCCCTTTGATGTAGCTTTTTAACATGTCCTGGAATTCTAGGGAAATCACAGAGAAGTGGAAGGGTTTGAATATTGTGCCAAAAGGAAAAATAAAAGTGGCTTAGGTAGGGGAAGAAAGGAAGATTGGCCTGACATCAGTCCCCACGCATGGCAAGTAAAATCTGATGTGGAGCTCGCTTAGTAAAAATGACAGAATTATTGACAACAACAACATGACATCTCCAAAATAGGTCTTCCTGCACAAATCTAACCTCTCTTCAGAGGAACTGCCAATTCAGTTGACAAAAGCAAGTACATATAGGCAATATGCAAGTCTTTTTAAGGTATGTAACTTAGCCCTGTATGGTATAACGCTTAAAAGAGAGCATCAAACAACACTGATAAAGCACGTGTCAAATGGGTTAGGAGCTGGTGGTCTGTCAGGTCTTGAAGAGCAGCCGTCAGTGGGCATTTCTAACAGATCTCTACAGAGACCAGTAAGAAGCTTAAAAGTACACAAACAATTTAATTGCTGAAAAGTTAATGGCAATGAAAGTCGCCAATGGCACAAAGTCTGTCTGAGCAGGCAGTCATGTATGATCTGTATCACTGTGCAGGAAGCTAGAGTAGCAAGCAGGAGGAAAGCTTAAATTAGTGTATAACACTTATCAGATGGATACCGAAATGCTGTGTCTGATTTTGATCTTCAAAAAGATCTGGAAGAATAAGATGTCTGAGAGGTGGGATAATTAAAGAGGTCCAGCACTTCTCTAGACAGAGAATTCCCATCACTAGGAGGATCTGCAGCCTGCCCTAGAAAAACATTTCAAGAGCCAACAACTAGAAAGAAAAGTTTGCAAAAGCAAAGCCAGAATCAATTTCACTACCTAAGTGTTTGAGTGAAACCTCAGTATGCTTTACTGTCATCCAGGTTACTGGGCTTAATACAGAAGGTATCTGGATGAAAGGTGATGGCCTGTAACACGCAGGTGAACACACACTGATTGAACAATACGTGATCTTTTCAAACTTTAAGCAATTCATGGGAGCTGTGCAAACTCTACCCTCTGACACCAATCCACAGATTTCAATGAGTTAGAAGACATTTCACGCTTACTCACCTATGCATACCCTGCTCCTCACTGACACAGGGAAGGAGCTACGGGATGGTGAGTTTCCAAACGTTAGCTTTCTTTCCAAAGGCTTGGTTGATTCATGCACTGAGAGCACACAGACCATGCTCTCATAAGGAGAAGGAGCTCAGAGGAGGGACGCAGAGTTTGCTGCACCAGCATTTACAGTTGCACCTCTAGACAGGAGCTCTGAAGAAGCAGATGCTGCTCCTCCTCTCCCTCATCCTACTAGATCAGTGCATATGACGTACATAAGTCAAGATTAAAACATGACTTTGCCACACACAACAAGTGAAAAGAAAAGGGATGCCCTATTACCTCTCTCTCAGTGATTCTGGTTCTTCATGCTGCACGCAGTTTTTCAGAGGAAGCACAGTACTCAATTACTGACTAGACATAAGGCCATATAGATAAAATAGCTGCTATTACTTAACAAAACAGCTACCAAACAGTCTCTCTTTTAAAAAGAGTAACTGTCTGGTGTTAGTGAATAATTCTTAAGGAATGGTCAGGCCAAAGAAGTTCCCATTTCGGCAGTGAAGCCTTAGTGAAAAAGAAATCTTAAGTTTATACAAATTTTGAAAGAGAGAGAGAAAAAAGAGGGGAGAAAATACGTTTAATTTCAAAATTAAACATGCAACGTATCCCAAGTTGCCTAGTTGGTAAGAAAATGTGTCAGGAGCAAGCCTCGAGGTGTCAAGAAAGGAGGTGAGCAGCAAACAGCCTCAACGTATCGCGGCACTGTCGCCTACTTAAACATGACCCTATGGAATTAGTGCAGCCGTGTACCACAGATAGCTTGTTCCTCTCCTTCTCCCTACAACACATTCACACCGCCTTTCTGCCTCACTACTTGCAGCTTGGCTGACTGGCTAAGGAGAAGATGGGAGCCCACAAGCAGCCATGCATCGGAGTTCAAGAACCATGATGCCCAGATCTGTTCGTGCACCAGTGCACAGACCTGCACAAAGCACTGGTAGCACTGCCATCTGCTGCAGGAGAGCTGAATGTCAGCCAAAGGCAGCACCAATACAACATGCAGAACAAAATCCCCTTCAGTTCTCAGAGAGGGATGGTCAGCCAGAAAGCTAGTAAGGGCAATTGTCTTTGCTGTGTGAAGCATTATGTTGTTAACAGCATCACTAAACTTCAGTATCCCCAGCTCCTGGGCCAGGCTTTGAAAATAAGTGTAGGGCTCTGTCTGTCTGACCTCTGACTTTTTGATGGTTTTATTTCTTTCACATTTTAAAACTTCACTCACCAGTTATACAAAGTATATACCAGTTTATACAAAGTATAAAATTAATTTTTGAGACATGATCAAAGCAGCTTAGAATTTAAGGCGGCTTTTTAACTCTGGATTTAAAAAACAAACCAAACCCAAACCCACCATATGTTGCAGAATAGAAAACTGATACCACTATAACCACATGAAAAATACTATCATGACTCCTGCAAAACAGTATTTCTATCCGAATAGCTGTCTGGTACAATGAAAGCTTTCTAGCAAAATATTGCCAGAGAAAACTCTTGCAGCCCCATCACATCAGACAAACTCATGACAGGAAAAGAAAAAGTAAAGAATTATACTATAATTACGTCAGCAGATTAAAAAATCTTCTGTGGAGTAGAATTACATTAAAAAAAGAAAAGACCAAGTTCTTGATTAAGCACTGCAAAATTGGGACCAAATATCTTTGATTCACAGCAGAAATCCCCTCAATGCTATGGGAAGTCTGTCTCTAATGAACTGTTTACTGAAAAAAAAACTAGGTTGCAAAGTAACTGTGGCAATAAGTACCAATTCATTGGAAAAGATGATACTGATCATTTCCTGGATAACATTTAACTCTGCCCTTTTATTATGTGTTGTAGCATTGCAAATTCATATCCAAGAAAGAAAAAAGTTTCAAAAGGTCTAAAATGAACACACTGAAAGCTGAATAGAACTGCCACCATGTCTTAAAGCTACTGTTCAGAAGGTACGCTCTCAGTCACTGGGATGGGAAATGACTTATTTTAGACAAATCCCTTTATTCCATAGAACCTGAACTTGTCACAAAGGCTGCAGAAACCCATTGAGTGAGTGGTCCAGGCTTCTCAGAGTATTATTTTGCTTCCTTGGATCAACTCATGTATGTTTAAATATAATCCAGAATAAGCAACTGAATGTTATCACATTAACAGTAAATAACAGCGGTGCTTTTCAACTTAAATAGACAACCCCAAGTAGCAAACTTCTTTTGAAGGAATAAAAAAAACAGGAAAATCTTGTTATATTGCAGAACATTCTGCTGGAAACCTATTAGCACAGCTCCCTATCCTAAAAGAATCGCTGAACAACCAGTTACTGAAGGGAAAATCAATCACAGCTCAGTCCATTCTACAAGAAACCAAACCATCTACCTAAAAACCAGCCCAGCTATCTTCAGCTGGGGAAAAGTGCACTTTTACATAACACGCAGAATCCTAAAATTAAGCAATGCGCACGAGTACTCTGCAGGTCAGACACAGGTCAGAAGAAAATACTGGTCTGACTGATTTCCAGTGAGACCACTGCTGACTGCAAGGAAGCCATTCCAAAAATCACATCCTGGACCTTAACAGAAGGTTTGTTCTGTTAGTTCACACATAATGCACCTACCTCATTAAAAAATGTTATTCTAAGCTTCCTACTTATGCCTTTATCTAAAAACAAAGCTTAGCAAATGTATCGTAGCCACATGTAAGAGTTAAGCTTTGCCACCACACTCATTTGCTTGACCTAAGCTATGTCCCTTGCTGCCCTTGTTCTGTTGTGATTTATGGAATAGGTATGAGAGAGCAGGAACTCTCTCTTGTGCTTGAAATCGATCTAGCACATCAGGCCCCAATCCTACACGAGACTTTTTATACCATTAAACAAACAAAGATTCTTCAGTATTCAAATGACATCAAATTATTTGATGACCATAATGGACATATCACTGATAAAAATATCCTCAGCAACACAGTCAATACTTGCCACTTAAATCTGCATTGTTTATAGGACTGAAAAGTTTTATTTTTACAAATAAAGCTTTTATGTACATGATTGAAGAAAGATTTCTTCACAGCCATACTTACAAAAGAAAAAGCTTTTTAAAATAAGAAAACACTAAGATTGAAGCTTTCCTAGTCCAAGTCTCAGCCTGCAGCAAATTTTGCAGTTGAGTAATAAACCCTTTTAAAATACAGTTTATTATGGCAATACTGTCAGAGCCTTAATTAAAGTAGGCGCCACAACACTGGAGCTGCTTACACAACAAATGGATTCTGCAGAGAACATCAGGCACTCAGTGACCTCCGCATTAAGTGCTTTTATTTCAGCCCACCGTTTCAAACAGCATCGTCAATAAAGTCATCTGAATGAGATCACATCTATATCCCGCAGCACAGCCCATGGAGCACTTGACAGAAACGACAGTGATTAACCAGCAGCTAATGTCACCAGCAGTGGTTGGAAACCACGAACGCGCATACGTCTTCCACAACAGACCAAGGAATCGTTGTTGTCTGTGAAATGAAAAGGACCTTTAAAGCAGACTTTCAGGTCTGAGATTTAATTCAAGTTTGTCTCAAATCTGCTGCATAGATCATGAAGAATTACACTCCCGTGTCAAAATTATCTGTCTGATTAAATTTTAATAAAGGGTGAAATGCTGGCCTCACTGAAGTCACAGGAAATTCTGCCAATGGCTTCAGAGCCCAAGTTTTACCCAAAGTGAATTAGAGAATCACCTGCTCTTCAGGCGACTACAGCCTCTGCAGATGCTGATAAATACAAAAATAATCTTCATATCCTTCTATTAACGAAACTCGGAGCCTGTGTGTAAAACACATTTATTCCAATCAGTAGCTCAGGCCGAGTACTCTGGTTTGCCTGTCCCAAGCAGGAATGTTCCCAGCATCCAGCGCCTCCCATCTTACTCCAGCCTTCATTTCAGCATGCGCACTATGCGTCTAGGTTTAATCCCACAGTTCCTTATCCTGAGGCAAGAAGGATTCTTTCCCAGTCAATTAAGTTAATTGCAAAAGAACTTGTCTGTCCCTAGGGAAACTGTGGGAAGATGGCTGCATCATCATGCCAGAGATTCTGGCCACATCCTCAATGCCACTGCAAAGCTGCAGGGGAGGACGGGGAAGAAAGGCCTTCTGCCTCCGCCTTTAAGTAACACTGGCAGCTGTGCAGGCAAGCTGCTCTGAGGAAAGAAGCAGGATGCTGAAGGTTGTCTGAACAGATAGCGTCTCCGGACACAGACAATTTCGAAGGTTTTGTTGTGCTTGTTTGTTTGTTTTCTCCAGGCACATTCTCCTCTCAGTTCCTGCAATTGTCATCTGTGCATCAGCAAACGTCCCCACTGCTAACTTCCTTTCGTATTTGGTCTTTTCAAAAACATTTTAAGAGTGTGCTGGACACCAGATATTTTGTGACAAGAAAAACAGTCTTATATAGTATGCCTTGACATCCAGGTTTATTCAGTGACACAAATGCAGGGCTGGCACATGCAACAAGCCCTGTTCAGGAATACATGAAGACACAGGATTGAAAAACATGTCTTCTAATGAAAAGCTCACGGACTGTGCTCTATTCAGCCCACAAATAGAAGGCCAAGGAATAAGTGAATCGCTCTGGGATTGCATATTTACAGGAAACAAACATTTGATAGAGAGCTTTCTACTTTGGCAGACACAAGTCTAACAATATCAAATGGCTAGCTAAGGCTAGACTCATTTAAAGGCCTGACATTTATAACAGCGAGAGAAACAAATCAGTCAAAGGAAAGGAATAGAAGACCTCTTGCTCTTCCCAAAAGCCTAAAATCAAAAACCAGAGCAAACCCCACTAACATACCAAGCATCGTTTGGATCATTCATCGCTGAAAATGTTTATGCCAAGATGGGATATTTCTTTCTTGATCGGCCCCGACTAAAACAGTCTTACAGCATGCAAGGGACTGTTTTATCTGGTTACAGTGGTCCCACTGGGCTTTCTAATCCATAATCTAATTTTCAGTCACAGAACTGGACTGCTATGTACTGTCCTTGGTTCCATCTTTGGAAGCGTCATGCAGTGCAGGATGTGGTAAACGAACGCACATAGCACTTATTTTTAAAGCTGGCTGGGACAAGATAGGGAGGAAAGACTATTTGTGAGTGGTTTAAATGAATGTACTATATTTAATTCATGGCATTCATCAGATGACACAGCAAGAGGCACATAACAAGGATCAAACAATTAAGATTTACTGAGAAAATGCAGTAATTCTAATTGTTTGGAATGGGTAAAGATGCCCTGCTCCTTCAGCCAGCCACTAGATTTTTCTTTTCCATTCATCGGTTTCCCCCAAAAGCCTAGGAGTGAAATATATACCTACTGTGTTGGGTTTAGTGACATCATACTTAAGGACATACATAATTGAATGCAGGTCTCTGTTTCCCACTGACAAATTCTGGTGTTTAAAATGGGGACAGAAATGAAAAATAAACATGTCTGAGCGTGATCTCTACATTCAGTGTTTAACCAGCTCTGGCTTGCTTCTGATCACTTTTAATTCTTTGTGGATTTGCCAGAGTGGAGGTGGCTAAGTGTTTTTTCTACCTGCCTGACACTGTTGTGCTGTTTGCTGGCCAAAGAATGAATTCTTTCAGAAATGCCTGAGTCTCTCCTCATGATTAACAGACAAAAGATGCTTTTATCTTGCACGTTTCTTTGAAAAGAATGTCTATGATCAATCAAAAATAAATTTAACTGATGATAAAAAGTTAGCTTATTGGAAAACTGCAGGAACTGTGAAATGATCAAATTAATTCATAAAAACAGACACAAAAAAGTGAACATTTGCTCATGTTTTTCCAATGTGGCTCCAGAAAAGAAATAGTAAAGAACATTTTAATAGTATGTTTCACAGTCTAGATAAAAACTGTATGAAAAAAATCTAATTCCAAACCTCGGGCAACTTATCTGTAAAAAAGCTTTTACTTCTCATTCTGAATATAAATGGAAACACTTAGTACTGCTGTGAAATCATCAGTCTCCTACTTTTTATATGATAAGCAGACCTCTGTTTATTAAATATCAAGCAGCCAATTTTCATTCCACAAGAGCTGTATGTGTAATTACTTTAAGTTTTTCTGGAAGGCAGCACTGCAGTGCTCTGGACAGACAGCCATTCTTTTAATCTGTTGATGTCTGTACTTTATAAGCTTACGAGTGGGAGCTCCTTTAAAATTAACATGAATGAACTACACACACATAAAGAGTACACTCACAGCCAGACAAACAATAAATAGCTCAATGAGGTCAGATTGTGATAGCACAGCAAAGACTTGTCTAGCATGTGTGCATGTTATTTAAAAGTTCAAAAAGTCATACACATTTTTAACAAGTCAAAAACACATTATGTCTTTATTACTGTTGAGTTTTTAGAGCAGTAGCTTAGCAGATGGGAATAAACAACAAAGTTGAAGTTTGTAATGCCCCATGTCTTTTTGTGTCTGACAGATTTAAGCCCCATGCAGCTTTGTAACCAGACGACAATTCCCACTCTTTACTCATTCATTCCGGGCTTCCCGTAAACTACAAACTTGCTCCACTATAACTAAGAGAAACTAAAAACAAAAATTATGCAAATCACTCCCCAAAACACATATCTGTCTGTCTCAGAAAGGAAAATGAAAATAATTAATCTACTGTACTTTAAATTATGTATAATTATTTTCTCTCATTTCAGTTAGCACAAGAGAAACAGAAGAAGTCTGTCTGCTTTGTGGTTAAGTCGTAATGCATTTCACGAATTTACACAGTTCCTGCAGTAGATGTAAGGCTCATGAGCTCTGTTCACGTTAAATTAGAAATTCCACAGTTTCAAAGAAATTAATAACTCCTCGAAACAGAGAAGTGCAAATGTAGCTGTTTAACCACCCTACAAACCTGTTAAAATAAATCCAGTTCGTTAAGTAAGGAAAGGAAGTAAAAATGTCAGCATCACCCCTACCACATTTCCTCCGGAGTGCTGTATGTGGGGAGCATGTCAACATGAAAAGCATAGTGTCGTCAGCCCACAGAGAGAACTGTGGTTACCTGCACCTCTGAAACAGCCAGGTCCTGAGCTCAGTGCAGGTCCTGCTGACCCCAGCTTCCTGGAAGCCCAATTCGAAAAGGAATTTTTGTCACCAGATTGTAGTATTTGGGAAAGGCCCTGGAGAGATTCCATGGTAAGGGCCCAACTACGCTAAAATGCTGAACGACTTCCCAGGGGAAACTTGGCTGCCACGGGGTCAGAGCTCATTCTAGCTCTGTCTCACAGACTGTACATTTCTGGGATATTTAAGAGAAACCTCCACAGCACAGTCTTGCTGTTGGCCTCATTCCCCCTTGTACAGTTGCATCTCTTGAAAGCTGACCCACTAGAGCCCTCTCTGTAGATAGGCGGCTGAATTTTTCAGTGGGGGAGGCGGCTTAGCAGGACTCTTTCCCCTGTATTTGCAAAGGAAAAGGACCATCAAAATGCAGTACCAAAGGACATCACTTCATCTGGGTCTCTGTGACAGAAAGAAAGATAAAAACTGTATGGTTAGTGGTGGTTTCCACCACCACACACCTTCATGCTGTCACTCACAGCTCTGGGACTTGCAGGTATCGAGCTACAACACTATCTTCTCTGGATGAGGAGAGCCACAGAGATGGAAGAGGCCTTGTAATCCTCAGGAGCAGCTGCAGAACAGAGGGAAAATGCTCCTAATCGAAGCAAGTGGATCTACTGAACAAGGCTACAAAGACAGCTTACAAATTTTAAACTGATATAGTTGCCAGCTCCAAATTGAAGTTATTAATTCCCCAAGAAAACAACGTAACTGCTAAATTGTATAAAATCACTTGGAGAAATACCCAGTGCTACTTCTTTAAGATACACAATTACCTGTGGCAGCAGAAGAACCCGTTAAAACTTATTTTACCAGTCGAAATTATAGGGATTTTCATTTCCAAGGAACAGTTCCCACTTACCCTCCTCTGTACCTGAACCTACAAGTGCCTTCACTGCCTGCCTGGTTGTTTAACTTGCAGCTCGTGAGTCCCCTCGTAGCAGCACAGAAAAAGATGTAAAACTATAGCATGCTTTTACTTTACTTACTTTGGCAAGTCCCTGCCGATACCAGCCGTTCCCAGCAGATGCTCAGGGATGTCTCAGTCCTCTCCAGCAGCCATTTCAGCCTGAAAGGTCTGCAAAGGGCTGTCAGAACAAGCTCCAGCCTTCAGCAAGCTCCAGGATGTTTGCCAGATGCTGTCTATCAAGTCAAACTGCTAGCCTCATTGTCATCTTGAGGCAACGACTTCACTGCTTGCTTAAAACATTGTGGATGTATGCATTTTCTGTTTAATTGGTTTTAATGGTCCTACCAATCAAGCACTTTCATGTGCCCCCTTAATTTCACATTATATAGAATACCCAGCTAGAGGGTTTTGTTTTGTTTTTTAATTCAACAACCCTCCAAACTAAAGCAGATTGCTTTTTCCTAGTTGTTGGTGAAATTCAAAAGTATCTGAAAGCATTTAAAGAACTGTAAATTACACTAAAATCTGATTTTAAATTATTTATAAAAGTTTACACTGGGTTTAAATTTGAGAAAGAGATTCCATGCATTTATATTAATCAGTAACTCAAACATGAATGTTTATGGAACTCCTCTCATTTTTAAGGGTATGAATTGAAGATTTCAGCCTGACTGCAAACAAGACTACAAAAGCACAAAGCCTGACAACCAGGGAAGTGATTCAGGCTACCTGAAACACCACAGGCTTCCCTGAACAGTCCTTTGCATGCAACCCACAGTACTACTGCCAACTGAAAATTAAGTCTAAGGCCGCACTCACAGATAACATTGCTGCACCTCAGCTTTGTCACCATCAGACTGAGACTGCCAGCTGGCAACGTTTCATCTGGAAGATCATGCACATCACTGACAATTTTCAAGTTAACATGGAGCTGTGTACACATGACGGAGGGAACAGTGAAGCTGTTCAAAGTTCTTCTTACTTGCCCAAACAGGTCCGTGTTTAAAGCTACATGAATAAATGTGATGCTGATCTATGTGCGGTGGTTAGCTTATTCTAAACTGAAATCTCCATCCTGATGTGATCTGATCACTGTATTGTTTATCCAGTCATACTGGATTCACTCCAGAATTTCACATGGTCTGTTCAAAATTACCTAAGTTGAAGCTTGCTATAATCACATCTGGTTTACCCTACAGCTGTGTCTTACCGACTTGATTAAAAGAATGAAAACAAAGCCCCAGTGCAAACTGAAGTCACAAGCAGACCTCACCTTCAAAATACTAAGCCAAATTCTCCCCTCTCGTAGTTCTTGTGCTGACCAGCTAAAGTCACTAGTGTTACTTACGGTAATAAGGGTAGACCTTAAGGGAGGACTTCATTTAAAATGGTCTGCAAGTGATAAGCAATAGCCAATTAGTGTCGGCCTGATCTGCTCAAAACTCAAACAGCTCATCTCACTTGAGGGCTAAAGACAAAGAAAAACCAACAACCTTTGCATAAGAGATTTTGGTTTACTGGGCAACCAGAGCCCTGATATGCTTTAATTTGGCTGCCACAAACCTGAACTTCTCCCTCTCACCTTCTAGCTTATATCCTGCAAATATATCCCACTGGCAATCTTGAATCCCACCTAAAAGGGGTTCATTTATTTCTGTTCTCCTTTGAATCAGTGCAGAGAAGAGATGGAAACAGATGAGACATAGTAGATAAGAGGAAAGGAGAAAGGAAACTATATAACATGATTTGTGAGGAACCTTTCAGGGACAATCTTCCTATGAGAAACTATTGGCATTCCAGATGTTTCCATTCAAAACTGTAAGACTGTGATAACAGGCAATCTTCAAATGTCACACGCACACCTAGCCAACTTTGGGAAATTCACTGATGAACCAGTGAGTCTTACAATTTCAAAGGATATCATATATACAGAGACACATGCATTTGTGTACGTATGGACACATATAAACACGATGTGTACATATACACCTACATATATAGAAACACTCATTATATTATACACTCTCTTAAAAAATGTGCAAACCTAAAGCACCCCTAAAGCTAGCGCAAATCAACCAGGCTTTCTCCAAGTCTTTCCACGCACAGTCATCAGGGCCCAGGTGCTGTCAGAGAAACTGTTTACAGAACGAGCCTGCTAAGGCGGATCAATTACTTCACACGAACGCAGACTGAAAAGTGAAACAGAAGTTTTCTCTGAAATGGCCAGCACACTCCATTTTGCAGGAGTCATTCCTAATGCTCCGATACTGTGGTTTCCAACAGCCTGAACAGCAAACCACAGCAGGAAGATTTCTATCCACATTGCAGAAGTGCACAACTCTTACCAAGGCTCAAGGAATGTCTAAAGAGGGCAAGAGAAACCAGAGGCATCTGCTCCCACGCTCACACGTAACGACTGCTGGAGCATTGCTCTGCTCCTGTGCTAAATGCAAACTGTCACATCAGCCACTTGAGCTGGACATTAAACCCCTACATACTGCTGCCTGGACACAAGTACATGTGCATGATCCATAAAACAAGAATATGTGAGAAAATTAACCACAAATTCATTTTTGCTCTAGTTTCCAGAATGTGTAATCCCGTTATGCTTGTGCATATGAAGAATATGCAACATTCTCTTTATCATTCTGAAAATACTTAAAGGAAGTTAAAAATCATCTAGCAAACATCTTCAAATCTTGCGTAAGATTTGTAATCCTAATAAAAATGACAACTCATGATTTGTAGCCTCAGTAAGTGAAACTGCTGACATCAAAATCATTGCTAATGGTGAGCTGGCATGATAATTATGCCCATTTATTGTTAGCTAGCCAACCGCCTCCCCAAAATAGAACCAGAGATACAATGTCTAATTAGAAGTATCTGAATTACCAGGGTTCCTATATGAAAAAAACTGATGAGAATTCAGCAGAAGGTTTCCATTCCAACATAAGAATTCAGTAAAATATTCTCTCTGCAGTATTCAGAGTATTAAAACCCTAATTTAATGACTGGACCCATGAAAAACTTAATACCTGCAAGTTTTGTCCTTTGATTTACAGATAATTCTTTCAGTTTTGTGGGAGGATGTTTTAGGCACCCTGTAATATAAGCACATCTCACAGAGGATCACAGCCATCAGGAATTTGTAAAGGGAAGATACATGTTATAAACTGCTTTTAGAGAGTTTTTGAAGTACAATCCAGTGTAAACCTCAACAGGTAATGAACAATTAATTAGTGTGCATTTCTAAAAACATTTGAAATTTAGGGCAGGTCAGATTACACACAACCATTTATTATGAAAACATGCTTACCACATCTGTGCAGTACTGGTTTACTTCCTACTTTGTTAGAAAGCATCCTAAGAAAGTGCAGAACTGTATGTGACATCAGAACCTGTATCTAGATGCACCTTCTAGGTCAACACGAGTCCAAACTAATTCCTTCAGCAAGGACCTGGTGTCCCTTTCTGTCCCAGCCAGTTGTGAAGGAGTGGTGGGTCCCTTACTGAAAACCTGCATTGCCTGGTTTTAAAAACTTTAAGCACCTATGCTGTGGAGCCTTCTGCATTAAAGATGCTGAATTTTATCCTGCTAACATTTTGTTACATCCCCAGTGCTCCTGTTTAGAAGTCCACATCGTTCGTGCCATTGCACTTCTGACTCTGGCAATAATTAACATAGGCTCACAATCACCGACTGGAAGCTGTCCCTTTCAGTGCTCTTTGTAGCATCTCCTGTCTCTGTGACTGGTCTCCTTTTGAAAACCGTCTCCTGCAACTGAACGCAGCTCTCTGCATGCAGCCTGCAAGGTGAGAACACTTGAGCAGGTCAGTGCCTAGTATAAATTTAATAGAGACATTTATCATAAGAGGAACAGAACAGCCTGGATGAACAGTGTCGTAACAGGATGAACCACAGGTCGGGATATATCACCAAGGGCAGCTTCAACTTCGGGTTCTAGATGAGATATTGCCATCTGAATGGGACAAAGGCCTTCTGACAACCCTCACTCCAGCCTTTGGTCCCTCTCTTTATGGTCTGCTCCCATGTTCTCCTTGTTCTACCTCCATGTGCTCACACTGCTCATGCTACCATGTTCCATATTACATATTCCCATCAGGCTTATTTCTCTCTCTCCCATCTTTCTGCCAATTGTCCCATCATACTTCCCATGAAGCAGAGCTAGCATATAGTGCAAGGACTTTCAGACATCTCCCAGAAACAAAACATGGCACTGGGTATTACACAGAGGCATGAAAGCCTGGCAAGTGGCTGGGATGCAGAACAAAGTCTGGCTTCATACAGGAGAATCAACACTTCACTCTCATGCATGGGCAGGATTTATTTCTCTGCCATTCAGACACAGCAGGAGACAAACCACCACTGGAGTAGCAACCCATAGAGCTGAAACATACAGCATAAGAGTCTCTTCATACAACAGGATGTGATGTACCAAGATCTGTGATGTACCAAGGCGTCTTAGCAGTGAGACAGCAGCCAGGTTGGACGACAGGTAAAACGCTGGGTGCATGCTTCCAGCTTTGCTTTGTGTTAGATGCGCTGTGCTACTCACACTCTCAAAGAGCCTCTGGCTGTTAACAGTCATGCTTTACTCTCAGTGGGGCTCCCACTGTCATGAACCTGGGATTCTTTCTAAGCATCAAATTTCTCCATCAATGGCTACTGAAATTGTCAGGCTAGATCTTACTGGAGGTTCTCCCCCCGCCAAGCCCTGCCACACATTTAAGTGCTGAAGGTGATAGATGAGAGTGCAATCACATTAGTCAACATTTTGAGACGAGAAAGGATCTGACTCTCCTGGACAGTGATAGCCATTCCTTTTCATGTTACTGCAGTGTTGATGAGCCACACACACACAGAGTACAATCAGTACGTCCTGCTCACCAACCTACCGGCGTTTTCCTTTCCTAAGTTCTAATAACACTGATGTCCATACACAAATCCACCACTGAATCATGTGATGATTAGATTTGGTTTCACACATTGATGGAAGCAGAACTCTCTTGTACAACAGTGACTGAGGGTCTAAGGAACTGGACTGGAGGCTGCACAGTTCATTACCAGACAAGCTATAAAAATCACGAAGCTGAAAGCAGTAAAAGCTGTTAGTCGGCATGACAGCCTTCAAGAGCACTGCCTTTCAGAAATGCAGTTCTTATTTAAGCAGAAACTTCTGGTAAACCATCCAGGACTCATCCTGCAGACACCTGTAAGCACAGCTTCATTTTACTTGCAGACAGTAGACATAAGGGAAGAGCAAAACCTATCAACTCCTAAAGGTACTTGTTATTGCAGCCACTGCAAAATTCAGCAAATTTTTTCAGGCACTCCAATCCTCAATGGAGCCATTTGATTTAACACTTCCTTACAGATCACTCTTTTCTACAGCATAAAATACTACCATTGAAAAACTTTAAGTGAAGTACTAAAACCTAGTCAAGACACAGAAAGCAGTACTTGCACCACCCTGAAATGAACATTTATGCATATAAAAATGAAGCCAGTTTTGGTACCAACTGTTCCCACATAAAGGGAATACTCGCTATGATTTCCCCAAACAGAAAAAAAGCAAGGAAAGACATTTTTAGATCATACAAAAATACAAAGAACTGATATAACCAACAAGGAAGTGTGGTTTGTGTGTAACACTATTAATCTATCTTGACTGAACAATATATATATTTTTTTTATTTCACTCTTCCGCCTCCCATTTTTGTTTGCTGTTGAGGACAGATAAGTGCTGCCGTCAGTATCTTGGCACAGGCCTTTCACTAAACTCTAGGTACTGCAACAACAAAATCTTAGTCCCTCAAGTTTTGTAGAATTTTACCTCAGGCCTACTTGACTGAAAGTTCTCAGCTCCAGATACATGTTGGAAAAACAGCTACTTAGAGAACAACTAATGATTTCTCTGTAGGAAGTGTCAACCTGGTCAAACAAGGTATTTTAAAATTCTGATTAAATCCCATAAACTTCTGCCAACCATGTACTAGGAGGGCAAACATTAACTGAGACAAAGAACACCACTTCTGGAACTTGCAGGGTATTTAAAATCAGAAGCATGGCTGGTTAAACAAGGCACATAAGGGCTCCTAGCAGGAAAGTTAAAAGACCTGTGCTGGGGACTGCTTAATAACTGGAAATAAAAAGTAGTTTTGATACAAGCTAGCATTTGGGAGAAGCACATCCAGTGCAGAGCCAGAAACAGGAACTAGAATTTTGACACTGAGCAACAACGGTGGCTTGTAAGTAGCAAAAGTTGATTCAACTTTCTAGTAATGGAATTATTATTTGTCCTTCTCTGGTGATGGTATAAAAGATAACAGAGGACACCAAAAGCTTTGCTGAAAGTAAGGTCATAGTTAATGACCAACTTGCCATGAAGTTGACCAGACTCCATTTCTGAAAGATGACTCCCAAAGGGATTCAGCAGTGAATGTTGACTTTTCTAAATAACGTGTTATTAAATGCTGTAATAGACTCAACAATTGTACAGGCTATTGCAAAATTTATTTAAGTTCTGTATTTGTGGAAATAATGACTATACTTCAAGCTTCAGTCTCAAAATTAAAAAAGTGGGCATTCAAGGCCTGGAGCATCTGCTTGGATTTTGCAGGTTCGTCAGAGATGAAAAACAGCAGAAGTGGCATGCCACGGTGGCAAGACCTGTCAGAGCAATGCTCAGTGCTTCCAACATTGCCAGGAGTAGACAGAAGAGCAGGTGGAAGTCCCAGACCATTCTGCAGATGTAAAGTCAGAGTGGTTCAGCACTGACAGCATCAAAACAACCTGGGAGAAGAGAGTGCTTTAACCTCTGCCCTGTGGTAGACTGATCCTGGAGGAAACACGGATGGCTCAACTTCACACAGCTCTACTTTAGACGTAACCAGCCACTTGAGTGGTGCCCAAGAAAGCCAGCTTGACATCTAGATAGGTCTGCAGGGTATCTTCAAGGGCCTAGGAAGTCTCAGTCAACTGTAGCACGCCATGAAGGCAAGAAGAAGATGGACATCTTGCTGGAGGTGTTTTAGTCAGTCTTCCCTGGGGCAAGGCTGCATTGGAGATCTAGGAGGGACTGTGGACAGAGACTGAGATTACAGTGGATGGGAAGTTCCTCCTTTACTGATGTGAAACAAAAAAAGCCCGTCATCAGCATCTAACACATTAGGAATTTTCATATGGAAAAGAGATAGAAGGGACTTGCTCTTTCTGGTAAATATTCAGAATTATGGTACATAAGTTTTCTTCTTAAGGGATTTTTCAAAATTGGTTCACAGCTGTGTCATCTTTTGTGCCATTTTGTCAGGTCTACTGAATTAGCTTTTTATTTACTCCAAAGTGTCTATTTTAGGGAAGACTTAATACTGTGACTGGAAATAAAAGCGCTAAATCTTCTTAGATGTGAAGGTATGTTAAATAACTGTGCTGCTGTGCCTTTGATCGTTTAAGGGTATAAGTAAGGCATATGCTGTTGAGAGAAGTCATACCCTCTGGTAGTTCAGCAGACACAGCACAGAAAAAACAGACATGCTCTCAGGCTCACTAACCTTGCCTGCCTTTTTCAAGTCTGAAATAGAAGCCATAATTCACAAGCGAAATACTAATTGAGAGCAATTGTTCTGACTGTAACTTGATTAACATAATCAAGTAACAGTTTAGAAAAAAAAAGGATGATGGTTGATAGTAATTATCTTTCTCTTCTGTAACACTAACACATTTATCATCTTCTTCTTTGCTAACATCCTTTTCCTATATGGGTATCAACTACCCTTTCTTTCAAATTGTTTGACTGAAATACAGCTGTGCCTTCTATAGGCAGGATGTTGTGCAAGCAACATTCAGATTTGGTTTTAATTTTGCTAGTGTTCTGCCTGTAACAAACCCAACTGAGTTCTGCAAGGCAGTGTGGGGATTTCGGTCATTCTTCCCATAGCAAGAGGTATATGAATCCTATAAATTGCACTAGGAGTCTCAATCACATCTGAATGTGAGGACACATTCAAATCTGATTTGAATGTGTCACATACAAATGTGAGGATGTGATTCTGAACTATAATTTAGCTACTTGTTTCCCAGGAAAATCAACATCTTCTTTCCTTCCCACCGTCATCTGGATTTATTTATTCCCTTACCATTCTCGGCAGCCCTGCAAAATTCATTTCCTTATTCAGAAGATACAGGTCTTCATGTCTTGGCTTTCTTGAAAAAGAAGCATCAATTGCATCCTTCAACGCTCAATACGTTTGAAGAATGCTCTCAGCAAAACCTAGTTGTGATAAAAGAGTCAATGGGGACTCTGCTATCAACTTTGTGCAGGATAACTTGAACATACATAACTACGGGATCCAGCATCCTCTTTCTTTGGTTATGATTAATTTGTGACAGTACTATTTTAACGATAGATTTATTTTTTCTATATACTGTTCCAGGATTCTCTTACCCCCGTTTTATTATGTTTCTGAGAAAGTACACATTATTGCATATTCATGCAAATATCCAGCACATACTGGTAAATCCTTCTGGTTTTTGTTTGTTTGTTTGCTTTTTTAAGACACTCAACATTTTCCATCAATTATAATACCCAGAATTTCTTCTGCTGACTACTTCTCACTTCTTCCTTCTATTCCTGAGTTCAGGGATTCCATATTTTATTTCCTCTTTTTCTTTCTGTTGGGACTTTTTTTTTTTTTGTATAGGCAGTTCCTTTTTTTTTTTTTTTCATTTAACAAAGTTTTCCCCAAGATAACTACCTAAAACCAGAAATCCACAGTTACTCAATCTGTGTTGTCTCCTGCCAACTTGATTTCAAATGTTTGCTGCACAATTAAGGCAAAATAATTTAAAATTATTTTTGAGTGAAGCAAATACTTGTACCTAAATTGCAGCTAAACATGCACCAATACTTGTAGTGCCCTTTTTCAGTGAAGGGCATACTATAAAGCATGCAGAAGTGACAGAGAGATAAGAGGCTCAAAATACCTTCCCACAGGAACAAACATGTCAACTCTTTCTTGCAGTCCAAAAGACGTTGCATCTTTTGATTCAAAGAGATTCAATCACCTTAGACACTCAGTATAATGGAAATCCAGCACTAATTCTTATTAGAACAAGCTAATAACCTTAATAGGGAAAAAAACTCAAGTAGGGTAGTAGATTTTCCTATAGCTAAGCATATAATATTATAAAGCTGCAAGCAGTGATTGTAACAAAAGGTGAGGTGTCAAAAGTTTCAAAAAGAAACTGATAAGGCCTTCAAGACCCCATTAACACATCCCATGTGAGTAATTTCTAATCTGCTCTTCTTCAGGAAGGCAATGGATTGACTCAATTGATTTGAGTGTAAAAATAAATACAACATTTTATTTCACTAGGAGCTTCCTTCCCCTCCCTCCCCTGATTTCAAGGTCATTCAGCAGGTGCAATTTCTCCACCCTTCAAGCAGCCCCATTACTGTTAGGGACAAGGATTTAACTGATCACGGTATCGCACAAATTTCACGAGCCTGCAATCCTGTTGCTAGCATCAGTCAACACTATGCTCTTTAAAACCAAAGTTTGGACCCTGAAGCTCTTAAGAGGTGGAACAGATGGCAAGTCCCCCTATCCCACCGTTCTTTGGTGGGAAAGCAAGCTGGCACCCACAGGGTCCTTTCTTTTCTCCTTTCATTTCCATCCTTTTTCACAATACCACAGTTACACACACTTCTAATGTACGGTAATTTTCACTGACTTTAATGCTAGGCAATATAACAATTTTTAGCAGTATTGCAAAAGGTTGAGGTGGTCTTTGCACATGATGGCTTCAGGCATGTTATAACATCTATCTTTTATTGTCTTTTTCATGGATCGTATCCATAACACACTACTGGCTGCAAACCTGCATCCTTCAAATATGTTTCAATGAGTTGTCAGCTGCATTTCAAAGCAATGAAACAGAGAATTACACACCCCAAAAATAATTTTTTATTACTCATCACCTTGGGAGATGATATGCTTTGGACTTGTGAAAGCTGATCATTGTCTTCCACTTTCCTCTTTCATAAAACAGCTTTATGTGAGGTGCACAAGACCTGCAGACTGCTGACAGCCAACAACATTGCTGCAACTGAAAGGGAGAACCGTAATAACTGAGCTCAGAGAAAATGCGTGCAGGAGCATGCATGCCAAATCATATTGCAACTCTAGGCTTAAGAAAAAAAAAAAAAGGAAAGAGAGAGAGAGAAAAAAAAGAAAGAAAAAAAGAGAAGCAAGTAGAGGGGAGAACTTCAAAATCAAAACTGGAACCAGAAACAAACGGTACTAACTTTTCTGTAGCTGTCTGTTGTTCTGGAGTGACTCGGAAGAACAAAGGCTTTTGTCTCCATTTAGAAATAGAGTCCATATTGCACAGGAAGTGGCAAAATCTGCTCTCCGGAATGTGACCGTAGTTCCATTTGTTTTCATGGGGATGTAACACAGAAAGTCCCCAGCTTTATATAGACAGGAAATCATGACCCTGTTCCACAGAAGCTGATGAGAGCAGATTAAGATCCTGGTTGTCTTAAGCATGGAAAGGCATTCAAAAAACAGAAATTTGTAGGAAAAAAGAGAGTGAAACAGTTGACAGCATTTGATTTTTTAATCATATTTAAGGAATCTGTAAATACCTGTATTTATAAATTGAAATTGAAAGAACAACCTGAGAAGCATAGAAATATGTGACAAAGTTTATGCTACCACTATTGATCCAAAACCGCTTAACAAACACCATAAAAAGTACCACGAGGTTTAAAACTAACATCCACATTTGAAATATCTGTACTTCCCTTTTTATATCTGCCACAGACAAACATTAAAGAACGTTGAAAAAAAAGAACAAATATCAAATGGTTTCTAAATAATCAAACAAAAAAAAAAAAAATCTGTTTTAACAGTACTAAGAGATATTAATCACTTGGATGTGACCAGACCAGGAGGCTGTAGTTCACTAGCATTTTTAAGTTACACATCATGTAGTAGAAAAAAAAAAAGATTTTCCCATTCATTTAGGCACCTCAGTATCTGTGTTTGGACTAGTTTCTGTCACTCTCCCTTATTCTTCAAATACTCCCACATCATCAATCATCAGTGAATTTTCTGATGGAAATGCAGCATTATTCCACGTACAGAAATCTCTCAGGAATTACCTGCTCTCATACAAAGAAGCATATTTTCCATTAAGAAGTGTGGTTTTTTCTACCATACAATAATTAATTTTATTTACCTTAGTGAAATAATGTTTATCCTCAATTTAATAAGCTAAAGAGCCACCTACTTCCACGCTTTTTTTTTTCCCCCCTTAAAAATGTGAATGCACACATCAGAAGTTTTTACTTGCTTGCAGAGTGAATGAGTGGGAATGTACTGCCCAAGTAAGCCCTGTCTATGTACGTCACAATCATCAAATACGTTATAAATAAAACCATATGAGAGAAATTTTCATCTCTCTCCTTTTGCTGTATGCCGAAGGAAGTGTTGGGGTTAGATATCAATACAGGAGTGAGAGCCTGCACACAGACGTATATTAAATGCAGAGAAGCAGACATAGAATAGTTTCTCTCATTGTTGGGCAGGCTGACTGCATAAGACACTTCATGGTAACAAGAATTATACGATCTGGCTTCCTTCCCCATTTTCTCACTTGAAACAGTTGTGAATTGGTGTCAACCAGTACCTGTGGTAGATGTCTGATGTTTTAGTGCCTGTCTAATACTTCAGTGATTTTCAGAGCACATACCTGAAGATGAGGGGGCAAAAAAACCAAAAACAAAAAACCACAAAAACCACGCATTGATCCATTGTGCTAGTAAAAATCAGTAAAAATAACTCAACTAATAACAAATGTAGTCTAGAGTGGGTTAAGAAGCTCTGTAGTTTGACCTACCAGCTAAAAACTTTAACGATGCACTGTGTAGCATCAGCTCAGAAAAGCTATGAAACCAACAAACCATTTTGTTAATATACAGTAATGTTTTGTAAAACATGTCTCTGACACGCAGTGCTAACAGTTTCTTTTACTGAAGCCATGTTCTTCTTTTTCCTTCCTTATTTTCTTTTAAAATACGTGCTTTGGTGACAAAGGAAGACTAACACAGAACATGGTGAAGAAAGATAAACTACCTCATTTCTCTCTTGTATCATGACTTCTTTTAGTGATCTAAAACATACCAAAGGGGAAGTGCCATAACTCCTCTCAGTGCAATATGAGTCTATTTTATTTCCAGTTCTGAGTTATGCAATGATCTCTCCCATGAACAGTTTTCTTTCCTTCACTGGTACTAGATAATGTGCAGAGATATATGTGTTACCATCATGGTATTGTTCTACCCTTTTGCATCCCGCCTCGTGTTAAGGTTGCCCTTAATGAAAGAGCAAAATGAAAGCAACACTTTCTAAACAATGCAGTTCTGCAATGATGGAAAAACTCATATTGAGAAAGCAAGTCAGCAAGCCTAAAAAGTCAGAACGTTATTCAAATGCTTGAGAAGGACAGTGGTGTTCCTCGGGGTCAGCACTGGGACTGCGCCGTCTTTGTCAGTGACACGGACAGCATGACTCAGTGCACCCTCTGCAAGTTTGCCGATGACACCAAGCTGTGTGGTGTGGTCAACGCGCTGGAGGGAAGGGATGCCATCCAGAGGGACCTGGACAGGCTTGAGAGGTGGGCCCCTGTGAACCTAATGTGGTTCAACAAGGCCAAGTGCAAGGTCCTGCAGCTGGGTCAGGGCAATCCCAAGTACAAATACAGGCTGGGTGGAGAATGGATTGAGAGCAGCCCTGAGGAGAAGTAATGGGGGTGTTGGTTGACGAGAAGCTCGACATGAGCCGGCAGTGTGCGCTTGCAGCCCAGGAAGCCAACTGCATCCTGGGCTGCATCAAAAGGAGCATGGCCAGCAGGTGGAGGGAGGCGATTGTCCCCCTCTGCTCTGCCCTTGTGAGGCCCCACCCGGAGCACTGTGTTCAGCGCTGGGGCCCCAGCACAAGAAGGATGTGGACCTTTTGGAGTGGGTCCAGAGGAGGCCATGAGGATGATCAGAGGGCTGGAGCACCTCTCCTGTGAAGAGAGGCTGAGGGAGCTGGGGATGTTCAGCCTGGAGAGGAGAAGGCTCCGGGGAGACCTTACAGCTGCCTTCCAGTGCCTAAAGGGGGCTACAGGAAAGCTGGAGAGGGTCTCTGTCAGGGAGTGTAGTGATAGGACACGGGGTAATGGCTTTAAACTAAACAAGGGTAGGTTTAGATTAGATATTAGGAAGAAATTCTTCACTGTGAAGGTGGTAAGGCACTGGAACAGGTTGCCTAGAGAAGTTGTGGATGCCCCGTCCCTGGAAGTCTTTAAGGACAGGTTGATGGGGCTTTGGCAACCTGGTCTGGTGGGAGGTGTCCCTGCCCTTGGCAGGGGTGTTGGAATTAGATGGTCTGCAAGGTCTCTTCCAACCCAAACCATCCTCTGATTCAATGATATTGAATTAGGAAAAACTTCTTTACCGAAAGGGTAGTTAGGCATTGGAATGGGCTGCCCAGGGGAAGTGGTTGAGTCACCATCCCTGGAGGTCTTTAAAAGACGTTTAGATGTTGAGCTTAGAGATATGGTTTAGTGTGGGCCTTGTTAGAGTTAGGTCAGAGGTTGGACTAGGTGATCTTGGAGGTCTCTTCCAACCTGAACAATTCTGTGATTCTGTGATTCTGTGATACTATGAAAACACCTCAGAGATCCTGAAAACATAAATGGCCGCAGCATTATACAGGGGAAAGTGTTTCTGAGATTAATTCAAATATACCTAGTAAATCTTGTGTATTTTACTAAAGGTTATGCTATGTCTCCATGTTCTTTACTATCTAGAACTGGGCTGGTCTGCAGTGCAAGAGAGCAGAGAAAGCACCAGACATGCTTTCTTGTCTCAAAATCCAGGCCCAGTCAAACCTACCCTCAGTGTTTATCTGCATGGTAAGCGTTAACCCCCGTTTGCACAGGTTGATATACCAATAAAGAGAAGTTAAAGCCTTCCTCAAAGCTGAAATAGCACAGGCATACAAACCACATTCACACTACGGAGCTCACAGGTCCATGTTCTGATAACAGTTGTTGTTAGACTACTTCTCCATTAATAACAGGGTTTTTCCTTCAGGCGATTTCCTTGCCTGATATTAGGATATATCTAAAATATAAACCACTAACAGAAAAGAGCCTGTAATGGCTGAAACAATTAAATCAGCGTACATCTGTAATGCCTCACCCACAATCATTAAGTTGCTTCATATGGCTTCAGCTGTATCACATGCTCTGGATGTCTTATCTATTTAATTTCTTTTGTTTTATCACACATTCTTTCAGTCTGCATGTGTAAATCCTTTGGAAAGTCTGAGATGAGAGACGGGATGCAACCAAATATGCATAGCATGTGTTATGAAAGCACAGATAAATTAAGCAAGTTGTACATGATTGCAAATGGCCTCTCTGCCATATTTTATCCAACTTGCATAAATTAGAGCATGTATATCATGCACACAATTCTAGACATACAATCAAGTATACAATGTAAAAAACTGGTTTCCCAGTCTTTAAAAAAAAAAAAAAAAGCTTTTAAGAAGGTAAGTCTCTGCTGAAGTGTATCAGAATTCAAAATGCAACACAATAAAAAAAAATTCTTTCCTTGAAAGTTATTGACAGATCAGCTACACCCTTCCAGAGGATGAAAAAATACCAGATGGAGCAGAAAACAAAAGAATTCCTTGCCATTAGTACATCATACCAAATGCTGTACTCAAAAGCCTAACTCCCCTCCCGCTGCCACAACAAGCCCTTCCTTGGAAATTTGTTTTTCAATTATTGATGGTGACTATTGACTATAATAGCTAACTCTGACAAAGGCAAGAATAGTCAAAATTCTGATCTCATAAAATGTTGCTCAGACACTTGCTTATGTGCCTTGCAAGTGCCATTAAAAAAAAAAAAAGAAAGAAAAGGCAGGTACTCACTGAAAATTGAATCTTAGAACTGTTATAATACTTAGTATTTTGATATCTAACTTTACAGCCAAATGAAAGTACTGCCAGGGGGATGTAAAAAAAAAAAAAAAAAAACAGCAGGAAGATGGCATTTACGGCTAAAGGAAACATGACAGAAAAGAATAAACATACATTCATACTTGGTTTCTTTTAAGTGCGTCTCATTGCCTGTAAACACATGAATATCAGCAGCAGTTTCACTGCCAGGAGATTTACAAGGGCTTACAAAAATCCAAAGCCAAAAACCTTAAAAACGGTGTTGATATGAAATCCAGGCCAGCAAGTCATCTGAAAATCCTGCTTAGGTTGTTTCCAAAGCCCCACACTACCATAGCATTTTTGAGCACGTACAAAGTGTGAAAGTTAACCATTTTCTTTTACAAACCTTGAACTGAAACTGTCCACAAGAAACTCTCAGACTTTTTCCCCATGCGATTACAATGGCATTTTACCACCTCCTGAACGTTTAAAAAAGAACTGAAGTGTTATATTTCTTTTCTAAAGATCTAACAGTGTTTCTACTTCTTCCACTGTATGTGAAGCAGAAAGCATGGCATTGTGACTGCTATCAGAGAGGAGGGCTAGAAGAAACCACACATACTTCTAAACAATGAAGGGACAAAGACTTTGAGGTGTTGAAGGTTTTTGTTTTTGTTTTTGTTTTTGTTTTTTTAAATAAAGAAAAATGCTACCACCTTTGTTTGCCAAAATTATGACCTTTCACAGGATTTTAAGCAATACATAAATTAGGAGTAGAATGCCTTCCTGGAAGAATTCTGACAGCATCAGTCTACCTTTTTGCAGCCTAAGAAGAGTTCCTCTTGCCAGGGTCCTGTAGTACAGGCATGATGCAAACAGACTTACATTTACCTAAAGGTATCTATTATGTGATGCCTTATGAAAATATTTGGGAAACACGAGCAACCTATCAAGTGCTAACAACGCAGAGATGAAGAAATGTCAAACTACACAATTTTTATACACAGGAGACAATTCCCCTTCTCTCTCAGCTTTGAGATGCTGTTTGAAATTCCATGCCATACTCTGACGAGATAACTTCCTGTAAATGCAAAGGAACACTGACATACAAAATATTAGAAGTTACCAGAAATTTGTTGTTGTTTTTTTCCTCCCCAGATTTAAACAAGCATTTACTTCATAAAGTATGTTAGCTGAAATGCAAGTATGGGAAAGGACACTGAGGCCCCAGGAATTTCGATTCAATCAGCATTTGATTCTTCCAATGATTCTTTGCGGATAAACTTAAAACAAACTTTCAAAACCCACAGTTGAAGCAACTTTCCTTGAATTGCAAGGCATTTTCTTCAGAGTACAAAATTAAGCTCTTGTTTAGGCAATTGTATCTTATGGAAGCAACAAACCTTCTTATCCGGTCAGTCATAAATTCAAAAGTAGTTCAGCTATTTGAAAACAAGCGATCATTTCAAAGTTAATTTTTCTGCCTGCTTCCAACTTGTCTTTGAGCATAACACGTTATAAAATGGGAATGTTGGTTTTGAGCTTATTTTTGCAACAAGCATTCCTTAATTCAAAATAGATGAGTGTTTTTGATGAACAGACATCCTACTGTGCTGGTGAGAAAAGAATATGCAAACAGCCAGAAAGGCTATTTCTTTTATGCTTAATAAAAACATACATCGCTTTCTTGTTCTCCAGGACACTTAAACCACTTGCTGTCTGCACATTGTACATTTAATAAAGTTTGCTTCCCTATATTTCCATAGGTAGCTATTCTGTTCAGCCTTTAGCTCATGCGCTGCTCATTGCCGTTCCTTTCTTACCACTGCTTTTGCAGACACTGTCACAACGCAGCAGAGACTTCACCACCACATGCAATTTTAGAAATACTATGTTCAGCTAAACTTCAGGGTTTACTTATTCTGTACAAGACAAACACTGAATTTAAAACACATCCATTTTATGACTGCAGTTACTGGATATCTAAGCAACCAACAGCTTGGGTCAGGTAGTCATCAGATCTTGAAGTCCACACACACTTTGTTGCAGGTCAGTGCTCAAAAGCAAGAAATACTCACAAAAATTATTTATTTACAGGTCTTTTAGCTTTTCTTAAAACAAAGCAGAAGCATCTCCTAAAGTTCAAACCAATAAGAAAAGATCAATAAATCCTTCTTTATGTACAGGTACACACTTAGCCTTTTGTATCTGTCTCAGAGGAGCACCCATCAGCCACATTTCAGTCCAGCTGTATTTTTAAAGCATTACTTCTGGGAATAGCTTTCGAGGCTACTGGTACAACAGGACCTACTCAGGACAGCCTTATCTGCATATCCCTTGTTCTTCTGAATAAATCAAGTGAAAGGATAGCTTTAATTCCTTTAAATAAGATAACACGTTCTTTACATTTTAATAACTTGTAGCAACTGTGTCTGTTGCTGTAACATAGGGTACTTTATCAAAGTCAACAAAGTCAACCAATCACATCACCTTTTCTCACCTACCCTACTTCATTTCTTACATTAATTAAGTGTTGGGATTGTGAGACTGCCTGCTTACCCCGTTGGACAGCAGTGGACTGGGAAAACTACGATGCAAATAGTGCTTCCTAATCTATACTTGAAACGTAACCAACATTCAAGCCCACCCTGACCACCCTAAGAGCAAATCCTGACCAGTGAGATCCAAACACTCAAAATCACCCACCTGACAACTGCTAATAAACTACGAACTAGTGTTTTACATTTTCCTGCCATCAAGTTTCACATACGTGATGGCTTCTCATCTGGAGGCAATTCATAATTTCAAAGATCAAAATTTCAGTAGTCAGTCAATAAAATCGGGAACGAAAGCAAAGCCTAAAACAACCTTGGGGCAAACAGGAAATGCTTGAAGCTTACTACATTCAACTGCTATACTTTTATTAGCTAGTCCAGCCATTATAAATAATAGGAATTAAAAAGTGAAGCAATACTTAAAGTTGTTCTGCCAATCACATCTGAAATAAAGTTCTCAACCCCTTGAAACATCCCTAAATGAGGAACTGATTGCAGATGCTAGAACAGTTCCTAAAGAAAACAGAAATTACGATAAATGAATGAGACCTGAAGGGCTTTGGGAAGTCTCGCATTTGATTTTTATTATGAAGCTCAAACAATAGTTACATTTTTCAAACAAACTATTAACGTACATAACAAATGCAAGACCTTACCTCCAAGCACTCTATTTTACAAAGTGCACTCATTAGCACAAACTTCAACCTCCATTCCCTGTCATCTGATCTATGAACAAGTCAGGTGACCACCAATGGTCATCTGCTAGCTTTTCAGGAAACTCGTGTGGGTCAGAACAGTGGACTTGGTCTTATGATTAGATGATGGTCCTGGAACAGAGTTCATTCTCACAAGCGTACCACAGACATTAACAAACTTTTGGAGACAATTGATGTTACAATGTACTGGAAATAAGAGTAAACCTGAAGAACGCAGTATCACCAGTAACTTCTGAAACAGTGGGTTGTTAAGCCAGATTCTGTCTTGAAATGAGGGGAGAAGTACACTAATCTGAACAAAGTTCATCAGTTTTTTTGTTTGTTTTTAAAGGATACAGCCACAGGAGACCCCCCGCAGTGCTTTGAATCTCTCTGGAAAGGTGGATTTGACAGAGAATTCAAATAACAGAAGTGCAAGGCAGTCATAGAATCACAGAATATCCAGAGTTGGAAGGGACCCACAAGGATCATCAAGTCCAACTCCTAGGTCCCTAAAAGGCAACCCAAAATCAGACCACGTGTCTGAGAGCGTTGTCCAAAGGCTTCTTGTCAAAAGTAAATGCGGGCTTCTAAAACAATGCAGGTAAATCCCACACAATACAGTTGAAATACTAACAGATTATCATATTCTGGATTGAAATTAGAGAAGAAAAGGGCCATTGTTCAAGAAGCAGAGAACGAGGCAAAAGAAGGGTCGTGAGGCATTGGAACAGGCTGCCCAGGGAAGCAGAGGAGTCACCATTTCTGGAGGTATTGAAAAGCCGTGCAGATGTGGTGTTTAGGGACATGGTTTAGCGGTAGGCTTGGCAGTGCTAGGTCAACGGTCGGACTCGATGATCTTGGAGGTCTTTTCCAACCTATGTGATTCTAAGGAAACACACCTGTATCCTGAAGTTTCAGCTTCAGCTGACCTGACAGCAGATTTCTAACTGGAGAGGGCATTCCCACCTCTCTCAGGTGGTCTCAACTAGAACAGTCTCAACTAGAGTGGTGTGAATGGCCAACAGCTATTAAAACTCCCAGAAATCTGTGAAAACCCATCTAGTCTAGAGGCACTGCCTGAGCTATCTGAATATATTAAAATGCACATAGCATTAAAAAAATGTGTTCCCAGCGAAGACTTCCATCTGCCTGATTGTACCACTAACTAAAAAAAAATAAAAAAAAACACAAAGCATGCAATTAATTAAGACTGTATGCAAACCTGCACTAGACTTAAAAAGATTTTCAAATACATAAAAGCAATAGTTCAAGTTGTAGATTTCATATCAAAATGAAAGGCAGCCTAGGGTCGATCACCTTAGCACATTTCTCTCCCACGTATGCTGAGCAGGTGTGGAAACAGGAAAGGAGAGAGATCTTTTTTATATGCATTTCCACACAAGTTTAACCACTCCCCCCACCTAAAAAATGAGCAGAATTTCAAACAAAAAGAGATTTCACTCAAAGTGAGAGGTGAAGTATATTATCACTACCTCCCAGCAATCGACCATAAAAAAAAAAATTACATTCAGGATTTAAAAATTTAAGTCCCTTAGTTAGACTTACTGAAGAGCAAGTTCTCAGTAGCGCATCCAGGCTCCTCACAACACAGAAACCATCAGCTCATTCTTTGTGTCTCATGGTACATGGCGTTTAAAGAAGTTGCACAATTGCTCAGTTTGTTCACATTTTGTGGCAGGGAAACTTTTTTTCTTTAGGCTCATGGCAAAGAACAGCTTTGGAAAGATTTCTCTGTCTAAACACAATCCCTGGACAGTACCAAAGACTGTCCGCTGTTGGGAAGAACTGAGAGGTATCTGTGTTTATTGTTCAGATAAACAAATTTTAGAGCATTTATTTCTTCTATTCCAAATATGTCCTGTGTTCAAATACCATCACCTTTATTATTTAGAAAAAAGCTAACGTGTGCATACACACATGGGCTCGTGTTTAGCTGATCTGATATTCCTGGAGTGCCATTCTCCATTTCGAGATACGCTACCTGAGTGACATAAAGTTGCTAAACAGGCGTTAAATAAAGGTCCCGTGATTACGTCCCCTGGTGTTGGAGCATTCTGCCAACCAGCACAGACAGTAGGGGCAAGAAGAGAAGTATGTTCAGGTTACAATAATTACAGAAAGCCAGAGCAGGCTGAACGACATGTGTCAACATACAAAAGCAACATTGCTTCACATGTCAGAAGCAATTTTTTGTGCTGATTTAGCTAAATCAGCACAGTCTGCCGCCAGTTGAAGGTGCAGGTGCTCCGAATCTCCCCTGGGACTACACAGGAAACCTAAGCTTAGAATTCAAACCACAGCTTCATGAGCATTTCTTTGCTCATAGGGTTCAATCAGTTGCACAGATCCTGTGCTCCTCTCCTCCCCTTGCTGAAAGTGCACATTGTGCCAGTGAGTCTGTGGACCACATGGTGAACTGAAGATCACACAACCGATCCCACTAAAAATAGCCTTTGGGTAGGGGGGAAGCTGCATTATTGTGGTCCCACAGGCAGTTGTGCTGATACAACTGACTCACTGGAGGTAGGGTAGAACAACCGATAGGGATTGCTGAAGGAAATGCTTCTGTAACATTACGAGGCACTAGGCAAAGAGAGATGCCCTGATGGTCTGCACAGTCTGATCCTCAGACTTCTCAAATGAAGAGGGTCACTGGAATCAGTGTGGTAGCCTATTTGACCTTTAACAGGCTTTCAATGTGTTCACTTAATAACTCTAGGAAAAAAAAAAAAAAAGGCTATTATAAACACTCTAGATACAGGAACACCTAAAAATAGGCTAGGTGAGTCAAGCACACACTTACGAGCGTGCACAGCCTACCGTGATTTTTTCTGACATGATTTCAGCTTCAGCAGGTTTTTCTTTTTTGTTTTTTTAAAGTATTCCCTAAGCAGGGAGGCTATACCTGAGCTGCAGAAGGCAGAGAGCACATAACAGCACAGCCTGCTTTAAAGCTGATGTTGTGCTTCCTAACTCCTTGACCCAACAAAAACAATCCATACATACGTATTTCTATATACTCGCTGGATTGGTGAGCGGGATCTACTCACAGGAGGGTACAAAATGCTGCAGTGGAAGGTAAGCACCAGAGCTGGCACTTGCAGAGGGAGGTAGGAACAGGATGCCATTCACTGAGTAATAGGTGAAATTCGCAGCCAGAAACCAAACACATTTTAACAGGGATGTTACCGCTAAGGAGAGCCGTATTGTGTCCTGGTGCATCATGCAAACAGCTCTCCTATGGGCAAGGGCAGAGGGTCTCGTGCCAGAGTAAGATGTCCTGCATTTCTGCCAGAGCACCGAGAACCCAAACAGCCACTGTCACACCTCTATCAGTGCTCCATCTGATTTTACCAACACTGATCCTTCCATTACGGCAACGTCAGTCAGTATTGGGATGCACCCATTTCAAATGAGCGATGTGTTCTTTTAAAAGACCACATTCATATCAACAATTACTCTCATGTAAAATTAATAACTACTTGTGTTTCCAGAAAGCACAAATATTTGCACTGTGTGACCTCAGCTCCTAGGGTCCGATAAGTAACTAACAATTCAGTGTACGTGTTTACATTAGACATTTTAGATATGTTAGGTAATGAAAGTAAACTCAAGGTCTCCTAAGATTGCTTGGAACTGGAATTATAAAACTGAGAAATTATCATCATCCTATCCAAAAATAAACACACACGTTGAAAGTGCCCAGCAAGAACTTGGGACTCATGAAAAGTTATCAAAGTTTTGCATTCCTGATTCACATTTTAAAACCTCCCTAAGTAAATGTAGTCCTATTTTACTCATATCTTCTCATCAGCTTGTATTATTTATAACATGTTGGACATTCACACAGATGGAAAAAAAAAAAAACTAGGTCAGGCTTTAAACAAAAATGACGACATTCCTTTTTATTAGCAGATTAAACATGCAGAATTGTAATTTTAACTTTCAAGTAAAGCAACTTAACAAAAACATTCCAAACACACAAATAAAAGCTACTTGAGATTGTTGAGATCTTTAATTGCCAGGTTGCCAAACGTCTTACTAAAAACAGAACTGATAAATAAACTTGTCGATCTCACTTGAAAATGCACAAAATTATTGTGACTGTATTGATTAGTGATCATGTGGAATTTCGTATATAAATCTAGGATTCTTCTAACGTTGGCAGCCAATAAAACAGTCCAGTATATCTGGATGATATTACATGATAAATATTTGTAAAATCTCGTTAGTTTAGTTTCAAAGATTCTGCTTTTAAGAAAGTTTATTCTTTTTTTGACATTGAACTTACATTACAAAACTCAGAAACACATTTATTCATCTTCCTTTTAACTTCTGCATAACCACAATAATTACTACCAAAATACGCAAAGTCCAAGTAAGTGCAATAGATACAGTCATGCAAACCGAATGTCCTAAACATCATTTGGTTGCTGCCACCTATTGTTGTTCCAAACACGTTGCAAGGAGCTAACCATTTTCCCCTTCTGCCTCAACCTAATAGTAGAACTAAACTATTTAGAAAGCTTGGAAAGTCACCAACTCCTCCCATGCCACATGTTATGTGAAGAAGAGAAAGAAGAGAAAATGATGACATTGCAAAAAGACTTTCTTTCGATCAATTTTGTTTAGCGATTCTACTGTAACTTCAAGTAAACACAGAACACATACAATTTTTGAATTGAAACCAACCAAAGCAAATCGGTGAAGGGTAATTTCATCAGATACCAGTACCAAAGAGCCCTAACAATGTCCATTTCACAGCCTACCAATCCAAGAGATTTCAAAGCTTATGACTTCCAGTAGCATCACTATTATTTCTCTCTGCTATTTCTAAACATGCAACTCATATGTCCATTTAGGCACGATAGCTGCAGAAAGACTGAATAAAGGTTGAAAATGAAGATGAATAAATCTAAAAAAGACTGACCATAGCAAGTCACCTTCTTCCCTGCCCAATTCCATGAATACAAACAAACAGAAGAATACAAGTAAACAGAACAAAATACATACATACATATATATACACATATATACACACATACATATATATAAATACACATACATATATATAAATACACATACATATATATAAATACATGTGCACACACACCTATATAAATATAAAAGGTTTGCATACACACACACTTCTCCATTAATCAGACTAAGTTTTGGCATGACACCCATTAAAGAAGCCACTCTGGAACAGCCATTTCTCACACAGTTCATCTTAAATGGTAATTCTAGGTTGCCAAAGGCCACCTGATTTTGTCTCCTCCTAAATGCATACAGCTTCACAATGACATAATGTTCAGTCTCATCTGAAAGGTTAAAGAACAGGAAAAAGACCCAAACTAACATACCAACCTAACAAAAGTTCTAGTCTGCAGAACTTTGAGCATTTAGTCTGCAAACCTTTGGCACTACACATAAAATTGGGGGCAGGAGGGTGTAGGGAAGGATGCATCTCCTGCCATTTCAAAATCTTAATTCTCTGAATATCACATAAATAAATGAAAGTGATTTTCAGAAGAACCTGGGAGAGAAAAGAAGACCTCCCTGAGGTAGGCTGTGGTTTCCCCTGTTGCTAGACTTCATTCTTAAAGCCAGAACACTAATGCAAGAACTAGTAAGTCACCTCACTAAAGGTAAACTCTTGCTGTTTCATATTTATAAACCTGATCTCATTTGTTTTCTGCAACATAATATTAAAGATGTCTAAATAAAGATGTCCAAAGAATGACACAGGACAACATTCGCAAGACCATATCAGCCGCTGGACCCAAAGGCACCTATGTTAAGGTTAAGCTCACTGCCAGGTCCCAGCCATTCAGCGCAGTCACGCACAGCAGAGGACCCCACAAGGCACACACGTAGGATGCATTTGTTGAAGCACTTAACTACAAATAAAAGAGCCTAATTTTCAGGACACATCTCTGAAAGCATTGGCATAGGTGTCCAAACTGTTTTGTTATTAAAGAAACATACTGAATGTTTAAGGCAATCATTTATGGGACCACTGATTAAAAATATAATGTTCAGACACTTAAATATTCTTGAGCAGTGGGAGAGCACCAATGTGACAGTTACCTCCAGACTCAAACAGCAAAAGGGTGAATTTCCGCAAGGGTTAAATTACCACTTCTGATTAGTCACGTGAACACTCCAGCTCAGGTTCTTTCACACACACATATATATCAAAGGTTAATTCCGATGTTTGCTAATGAATCAAAGCCTCGCCTACTCCACACAGCTGTTCCTATGGACCATCACTTATTTTACAGCCTTTATCTATACGCTAATGCTAACAATCCCTCATCAAAATACATTAAAAGCTTCATTTAGCTTTGAACTGCTAGATCCAATTATACCTAAGTGGCTAAAATGGAATCTAGCACAGGTCCGTGGGGGGCAGTTCAGTCTCCAGTGTGCAGCAAAACTGATGTGAAAAGATTTCTCTGACAGAGCAACCTCAGACAGGAAAAGTGGTGGACGAAAACAGTGGAGGATATTGAAGATCTTTAAAGAAGCTGCCTCTAATTAAGAAATTGTCAGAATAGGGACGGCAACACTGAGACAAAGCAGGGTGCATAGTAAAGGCTGGTTGTTACATGGCCTACAATCACTGTTGGGGAAATGGCCAAAGCGCTCTCTATTGACATTGCTCATCACAACCACAACAGTGACAGAGTTAAAATCACCACAAGGTAATGGCATGGTACCATGCCAATCCATGACTTTCATTTATTCTCAGTGTCTGTCTTCTGTATAATAAAGGCATTCAGGATCAGCACTTAAGGTGCTCCTAAATCCCACCTTCAGTTTAATCTCCTTGCCTGCAGACGAAGGGGGGCTACGCCTCACAGGCTGCTGTTGCTAGAAGCGGAAAGCCATCCCCTTCCTCCAACTCCAGGTATCCGAGGCATCTCCCGTTTCAGCTGTGGCAGAGCACAGCAGCGCAGGGTAGTGATTCCTCCCACCCCGAGTGACAGCAAGGAGGAAGTTTGCAGTGAGAAGCAGGAACCTCCCCTTCCAGGAGGAGATGTAATTGCCAGTTTGTACACTGTGAATGTACAAATACATTTTCCATTAGAATCACAACATTTTGTCTCTGGATTTGGAACATCAGAGCACACGTATGACTGACCTACTTTCCTTGCAAGGAGGCAGGCTCAGAAGATTTGCAGGCTAACAACACTAGCAACCAGGCAGTCACTCAGCAAGTCGGATCAGTGCATACACCCAAGTGAAAACCAACATACTCGTTTACACCTTCACAGTCGGTTAGGGTCAGAGCTGGGAGCAGATCCGACTCGCAGTGTGACACCCGCTCACTGGTGCTAACGGGAAGCAAAAGCAGGACCATGTCAGCGTGGAGAGGAGAGGACTATTCCTTTCTGCAGCTGTCTAGCTACACCGGCCTAAGCTCACCGTGAATGCTAACTCTCAAGGGAGGTGGATCCAGGAAACCCTCCTTCTCTGTCACCACAACGCACGCTCTTCAACATGCAGTCAACATAAGGCTGATATTTGGAGACACACTGATGCACTCTGACCCTTCCTAAGTCAAAAAGGATCCGAAATCTACATCTTGTTCAGGCGCTGAAACATCTTCCTTATGTTCTCCTCATTATTTTCCCCTCACTTCTTGGGCTAAAGAGACAGTAGTAAAGAAGCCAAGAGATCTAATGCTGGGGAACTCCAGGGTATGGGGGGTCAGCCCTGTTGCTTGAAAAATTAACAATTGGTTGGGAATCTGTATTTGGCAAAGAAACTAGTCTCACACAGAGTAAAGGCAGAGAAAGGGAGAGAACTGGGGAGAAAGGGAGGAGAACACAAGACTTACTGGGTTCCCTCGGGTAGAAGTTAATCCTGCAGTTATACAGAAGATAAGGATGAGAAGATAAGAAAAAGATGTTGTAAAAAGCATCTGACAGTTCCAGCACCTAGAGAGCAAGTGAAGTGAATTGCTCACCTTAACTATATCTTCTGAGGAGGATCTGCCTGCTTTTGGGACATGAAAGGATTCAATCACCCCAGAAAAAACAATTTGCCATGACAATGTTTTTAAAAGGGGTTAGAAATGCACAGTTGGTACATACTTGGAAGTCTTTTGCTTCAAATGGTTTCTGGTAAGTTTTATGATTTTTTTTCTTTATATTACCATTATTTCAAAATGTTTTAAAGCATTCTCTATCCATGTAAGAGCTGCAAAGTGCCCACAAAGTCATATGATGAACATATGCCACAGATACTTAATCATCATTCAGTCCCCATCCATTGAAACTGCATGGGAATTAAATGTGTATTAAATCCAGTTTATTTTGGAATTTAAATTTTTTACATGGTCATGTGAATTGCAAATTATTCTCAAGATGCCAAGGAATGTATACCTACTCCACTAAATCAGTCTATCTGCTCCCACATTTTCACTTTAAAATGTGAAGAATGCAGTCAATACCTGAGCACATTCCACTAGATACTGCTCTCAAAGTAACATCGTGCAAGTAGAGTACTAAGTATGTAATTTTCATGGAATGATACACTTTTACCTTACTATATTATCATTTAACGCTTGTTCAGTCCAGCTTAAGTAGTTTTAATGATGAACATTAAGAAGGTACAGGTCCTACTATCATATACAAACTGAGCAAGTAGCAGAAATAGTTTTCAGGAAGACAGATCTACTTTGCAAAGGAACTTGAACTTCAGCAGGACTGAAGCTAAGCACGTGCTTTGCCAAATTGAGACGCTATGTGATATCTCTATAGGGAAGAAGTACTGAAAGAAAACGTTTTCCCCTTGGAAAAAGGATGTATAACGCTTCCCAGATAGTGTGGGCTATGCATAATGCTCAAGTGCATGTGCCGAGCTCGGTCATCCTAATCTCCTTTCACAACTAGTGAGGAGGAGACATGTCATGGAAAGTCAGAAAGAAAAAAAAAAGCAGAAACAGAGACATTTTGTCTGAGGAAGATGCTGAGATGCAGACTAGAGAAACCCCATGCAGATTTTGAGAAAACAGTGCTACCACTTACTCTGTTCTGTTCCCAGGACATTCACTATCAATCCCTGTTAGAAGGGACACTGGACAGACCCACCACCTGATCATTTACCCCTTTAATCGCACTACCAAGCAATCAAACTGCTACCTTGTTAGGCCTGTCCCGATATATTCATAGAGTCCAGGCCGTTGAGGTGGTTGAAGCCCCAGCACACTGTGAGCTGAGCTAACTGAATCGGAGTAGCATGAGAGCTAGCCATGACAGCAAACACCTCCGAAGCACACTCACATATTTAAATTCATTAAATCACAGAATCACAGAACCATTTAGGTTGGAAAAGACCTCCAAGATCATCCAATCCAACCTATACTTAACACTGCCAAGTCCTCCACTAAACCACGTCACTAAGGTCTACATCTACACGTCTTTTAAATACCTCCAGGGATGGTGACTCAACCACTTCCCTGGGCAGCCTGTTCCAATGCCTCACAACCCTTTCAGTGAAGAAATTTTTCCTAATATCCAACCTAAACCTCCCCTGGCACAACTTTAGCCCATTCCCCCTCGTCCTGTCACCAGGCACGTGGGAGAAGAGCCCAATCCCCACCTCGCTACAGCCTCCTTTAAGGTACCTGTAGAGAGCGATCAGGTCGCCCCTGAGCCTCCTCTTCTCCAGGCTAAACAACCCCAGCTCCCTCAGCTGCTCCTCATTAAAATCCAAGATACCTCAGAACACAAGCAGCCAAGGTCAGCTCTTCATCTTTAGACTGCTGGCAGAGCTGCTACAAGCCAGGGAGCGGAAAGCCCACACATTTTGATGTGTCTACTTCAGGAGCTGGCAGCAAATAGGCAACAAGCCCTGTCAGACCAGAACTGACTCAACAGCACCACGTGGCTGCCCCTGCGCTGCTGCCAGCACACTCAGTTCAACGACAGTTTATTAGCCAGATGCAGCGTGTTCGTTGTACAACACCGCAGCTGAGGTGATAAATCCACAGTCCAGTGCATTTCACACGGCTTTGCCAGAGCCAGCACAGGCCTGGCTAGGCTTCCTGGCCTCCGCTCAGCATCAGCCCTCGGAGCTGCATCGAGATCCCTGCCCTGGAAATCCTCACAGGGCCCTTCTGCAAGGACTTCTAAGCCTCCATAGCACTGTTAAACACATTTACCCCAATTAATCACGAAAGGCTACTTGAGACTTAGTCATATTTGGGGAATACAACCCCCAGGGGGCAGCCAGAAACAGCAAACTAGCTGGAGGGTCTGAGAGGCTTTCATCTTCTAGACTAGGGACCAAAAAGTTCTGCTCCCATCTTTTTCCTCCCCTGTAGGTCATACCATTTTAGTTTCACTGAATGCCCCAAGGATTTCCCACACAGTGCAGACATTATTCAAGTCTTACTCCATGGATCATCCCAAGTGCAAACATACCAAGAGCAGCACCAAAAAAATCAGACACCCACAAAGAGGTAGCAACAAGGAAACCACCATGTGGGGACTAGCTGAGGATCTTGTCCAATTTGATAACTGTTTTCAAGTTACAGAAAGACTAGTCCTGTTTTGGAAGCCCCCCCGAAATTAAAGCTCAGATGAAAAACTGACTCACGGAAAAAAAGTCTCTGCAGATTTTTGTTATCCACTATTACTGCTCACACACAACACATATGGTCTTGAAATTACCCATCTCCTATCAGTTTGAGATTCAGCCCATTCTGGCGGAAATTAACATGTGGCTCAGACTACTGAGTGCTTTTCTGCTATACCAGATACTCAATCACCATTTTAGGCTTAATAACTGCAGTTTTGAAGTATATACTTACTGTTTACAATGTCACCTTGTAGCTGAAGAATTTGTGGAACAGGCATTGTGAGAATAACTATATCAAACAATTCTGGTGGTCCCATTTTCCAGGAGACTTCCCATTTCCCATCTCGGAGAGAGATGTGAGTTACGTGGTGTTCATAGAAGACATCAGCACCTGGTTCAAAAAAGAAAGAGTTAAATACATGTAACTGAATTCCATGGAGAAAACGCACAGTAGTTTCCCTTAGTAACTGGCTGACTTGCAAACAGCGAAGCACACAGTCTTTAGGCAAAGTTTCACAAATCAGATTGCTGAATTTAAGAGCCACCATAGGACATTAAAAGAGGGGACCCTCATTGGCTGAAAAGTTCTTGTCACTCTCTTGTGCTAGGGCTGGCATTCATCTGACTCCTTACCGACACGATTCAGCTCAGTAAACTCTTTCAGCTGCTCTCTTTGACAGGTTGGTTTCCTGTGGCTGTAGTGAGCTGAACCAACTCAGAGTGAAACCAGATAAGCACAGGACATGGCACACGGTAAAGGATCAAAGCATACCCCCAGGAGCCGAAACAGAGAATTGTCCCGTGTCCCCCCCAGGAACATAATTATTTGAAAGATTACGGTCTAAAAAAGAAACAGCTAATTAAAAAAAAATAAATAAAAGTCACATGACAGGTGCAAAGCTTGACTGTTCATAAAACTAACATTCTTCAAGCCAGAGTTCAATTAGTTCACTAAGCAGTATAATATGGTTCTGCCACATTCCACCTATTGCTGTAGTTACAGTTTAAACTAGCAGATGATCTTCTCCTCAAGTCTTTTCTAAAGAACTTTTAACACAGGAGGTTTATATACTAAGTGCTCATTTCTTCAAAACACAGGATGCAGCTCACCACTGCGCTCCCAGTTGCTCGTGGAAAAAAAACAACACTCACTTTATTCAAGTTGTATGCAACTCAAATATCTTCTCAATCATCTGTGCAAACACAGCATCATCTCACTCCCACATTATCTCTGTCCTGATCGCGTTAGGACTGACTAAACCAAAAAGGATAAATATAAGCTTGGCCCTTGGTCCTACAGACTTTGTATTTGTAGGCATTTTTACATATCTGCAGTGCAGCTGAAGTCAGCGAAGTGCCTGCAGGACTCGGAAATTTCCAAAGCTCACATGCATGTTTAGCTACTTAATTAACTTCAAGATATATAAGGAACAAGGAACTTAAACTGTTTTTCAATTTTAAATCTCTAACTAGAGCATTCAAGAATGCCATCAAAACCACAATTACAAACTCTCATTTCAAACAAACGCATGCAAAAATTACCTGACTGTTTTAAATAATATTTGACAACTGAGGAGATGCCCTGGGGTGCCACGTAATTGCAAGAGCCTTCTTTCTCTACCATCCCTTCAATGGGCGCAGTCAGCGGTTCCAAGACGCCGTGAGACAGAAGCTCCTCGCAGAAGCTTAAAAGGACCCGAACGACAGAGATGAAGCCCGCTGCATGAAAACCGGCGGCCACCGCCTGTCGCCACGGAAGCTAAGGGGGGCGGTGGCGCTCACCTGCCGCGCGGCCCCGCCCGCAGGCTGACGTACTGCGCCCCCAGGTCCGCGGTGCAGGCGGCGTCCCGCGCGCTGCGGCTCGTGCTCATGCGGCCCCCTGCAAGCGGCAGCCGGTCAGCGCCCGCCGCGCGCCGCGC
>VXAA01006867.1:50557-73461 GCA_013399115.1 Anseranas semipalmata | reverse complement strand
CAATGAGGTCTCCCCAGAGCCTTCTCTTCTCCAGGCTGAACATCCCCAGCTCTCTCAGCCTTTCTTCATAGGAGAGATGCTTCAGCCCTCTGATCCTCTTTGTGGCCTTCCTCTGGACCTACTTTAACAGGTCCACATCTTTCTTGTGCTGGGGGCCCCAGACCTGGGGCCTTCTGTTGTATCAACTTCCTTCTGTTGTATCAACTGCACCACTACAGCTTGGTGTCATCTGCAAACTTGCTGAGGGCGCACTCAATCCCATCATCTATGTCATTGATGAAGATACTGAAAAGCACTGGTCCCAAGACAGACCCCTGAGGGACACCGCTTGTCACTGGCCTCCCCCTGGACATGGAACCATTGACCACTACTCTCTGGGTGCAGCCATCAAGCCAATTCCTTATCGACCGAATGGCCCACCCTTCAAATCCATATCTTTGCAATTTAGAGATTAGGATGTCGAAATGTGCAAATTAATCTCACAAGTCTTAATTCTACGCATATTGTCAGAATTTTTATTTTCTTTGTACTGCAGGTGCTCAGAATTTTTGGAGTTTGGTTTATTTTTTAACTGTGTTTCCAAACGAACATCTAACCTGGCAAAATTGCAACCATTTATTACAATACTTCTGAGCCACTATTGAGACAATTAAAACCTTTTTTATTTCAAAAAATAATTAAACCGGTTCTATACCAGTATCTCGTCTCTTCTCTCTGGTGACAGCAACAGGACCCGAAGGAATGGCACAGAGCTGCGACATGGGAGGGTCAGGGTGGGTGTTAGGAAAAGGTTCTTCACTAAGAGGGCGGTCGGGCACTGGAACAGGCTCCCCAGGGAAGCAGTCACAGCACTGAGCCTGCCGGAGTTCAAGGAGCATTTGGACAATGTGTTTGGACATAGGGTTTGTTTTTTGGGTGGTGCTGTGTGGAGCCGGGAGTTGGTGATCCTTGTGGGTCTCTGCCAACTTGGGATAGTCTGTGATTCCATGATTTTCCTAAAACCTTCAACTCTTCAGAGCACTGTGGGCATCCTTTACTGTGTGCAGAGACTTGCAAACAGACTTATGCACAATTCTACAAGCAAATAATTAGTGCATTTAGTAAATAAATGGGGCTAATATGCTATTAGGCTGAGCACTGAATATGCTCACCACACCTGATGCAGGCACTGATAAGTGTCTCTGCTGGCTGAGCAATTATCAGTGAGGTGGGGAAATGCTGGTTCCTTGGAAATCCTTGATCTTCCAAAGCTACTGTATGTAATTATCTATCTCTTTGATCATGTTTTCATGCTGAGATTTCTCTCCCGAGTCCTTGAGTTGCTGAGAAGTACTCTAGAAATAGCTCAGTTCTGATCGCTGGGCAGATCATTAAACATCATTTAGCTAATTCTTCTCTTTCTAAAGTTTCTACCTCTATTTTTTATTACTGAATTTGTAGCAAATTTGCAGACTCTCTGGGACCTGTTTCTGCGCACATGTATACTCAAAACACACTTGTAAGCTCAGCAGGGGCTGAGAGGTGATGAGATTGTTCTTCTTCATCTGTGGCCAGTCACTCAACAAAATAAGCAACAAGGGCCTGCCATTGCCATTAGACCACTATTTTCTCAGTGCTCGTATAATAGGATCATTGAAGCATTGCCTCTGGAGGCCTGTATTCCAGACTCTTACACAGGGAGCACGTACAGGTAGATGTTCATGGCGAACAACATGGTGTTTATTCAAACTCGTGACAGGTTTATATATAAAAACACAGAGTCGCGAAAGTGCTATATATTAACCTCTCACTTCACTTCTCATTTCTAATGGTATTGCACTTGGCTGTACCAAACACCCACTGATCTTCTCTCTGAGACCCACAACACTTCCCATGGTAGACCTGCCCTTCTTGTTATTTACTAACCTACTGATAGTGTCTGGTCTGACAAATAAATCAATGGTGATATCCCATTTCTTCCTCCCATTTCTTCGCTGCTAATGGTACAGAGATGGCTGTGGGAGTCCTGCCTTTGGGAAACCCCGGGTGAAACACCTTCTCCAGGTGCTCCTCTGCAAATGCTGTGAGGACCAGCAGCCAGGCAGCTCTGGTCCCTGATAGCCACACTGAATGTATACAGGCTGGGCTTGATCAGAATCACTGTTGTGCACCCAGCTGGTGCCAGGAAGCATATTAGCAAGCAATGCCACTGCACATCACCTGGGAGCAAAAGGAAGCCAGAGCTGAACAAAGGGGAAGCCAGAGGCCTGAGGTGTTTTGGCAAACCTTGGGCAGAAAGCCTGCACGGAGCCTGCAAAAACTCCCTTTTGTTATCTGTAATGCCCTGCCACATCTCACACCACTGTTTTTATTGTGCCCTAGCTCAGCCTTGGCCATCTGCATATCCGTTTCTCCACCAGTGCTATCTGCAGCATCCATCAATTCATCATGCTCCTGTCTCAGTGGTAGTGTCCATAGCCAGGGTTAGACGTTGCCATGCACTCCCTAACATAATACCTTCACCATCATGAAGCAGAGAGTGCAGAGCATGACCCTGAACACCTGAGGACAGTATCTTCTGCTCCAGGCTGTGGCTCGGTGTGGAGTTGCAGCTCTGCACCGGGTGGGCATGTCCCCCCCCAAGGGACATCCAGGATGTCTGGTCATGAACCTCCTGGTACACTCATTGCCTTGTGCCCAAAGCTTTTTGTCATCTAACCCCTCAATTCACCACACTACAAATTCTTGCCCTCTTTAACATTGCTCAACATTTGCAAAAAAACTTTGAGATTGTTGGGTATAATTTTATGCTGGGGAAAGAGCCATGAGCTAGCTAACACCTCCAGGGTAAATAGATTTGCTGGAATTTGCTCTTCTTGTCTTGTTTGTTTAGCCACTGAGAAGCTAAACAGGATAAGCAAGAAAAGCTTGGCAAGAAACAATTTGAATGGAGTGGGATAGGAAGGTGGATTTATGAGGTGATGTAGGGCTCAACCACTCCTACCTCCTCTTGCACATCCTATCAGCAGAAATTCACCAGTTTTTGGACTTTGCCGGGAGCAGTGAGCAGGCCCTGGTGAGCACTATCTCCTATTACTTTGACCTTTGCAAAGATTTGCTTTGAGTTAGTCATTTTGAGAAAGGCCAGCCATTTCCTGGCTATCCTGTTTGCTTATGTTGTATGAAGATGAAACCTGTGGCTGGTGGAAGAGCTAGTGCTGGGGAGGGGTGGAGGAAAACTCCCCATGAAACCCACAGGAGGAAAATTGCTCCACAGAGGCACCTCTCTTTCCTTGAGCTGGCCCTGGGGACACTAGGGACACAGCACCACACTTTGCCGATGGCCGAGCTGCCCAGGACAGGGCAGCGAGCCCCAGCACCGGCTGAAGGAGGGCCCTGGTGGTTCCTTCCTCAAAACAAACCCATGGCCATTGGTCAAGGTTTCCTGACAGCTCAGGGAAGGAGATTGCAAAAATGTTCCAGAATGAAGAAGAAAATGCAACAGCACAGAGAAGGAACTACAAGGGAATCTATCTCCTCCCCTGCCAAAAACTTTCCGTTTGTGATGTGAAAATATGATACTCCTGTGGACTGGATGTGAAGACAGCTCCCTTCTCAGTTCCAAGTACTCCCATCAACCAACCAACCAACTTTTTTTTTATTTTTTTCTTTCAGGACCCAGGTTACCCACATTGCTCCAGCGTGGCTTGGTCTTAGATGGTAGCAACTGGGTTTCCAGTTTCACCAGTACCAGCCTGGACTCCATCCTCATAGACGTGGGGTACAGTGGCCTTCATTCTGCAGCACACTGGGCAGGAGAAGCTGTACTACGTTGGCCATGCTCAGGGCAACTCTGTGGGTGAGTGGGGATGAGGAGCAGGCTGTATGTGGGGGCTGCATTGGCCCATGGGACCACTTTCTCCACTGACTTGTTGGCCCTTCTGCGTAGGAAAGGATTGCCAAGTCTTGCCCTGTGCTCAGACCCAGCAGTGCTGCAGCTTTGTTTTGTTCAGACCCTGTGCCTCAAATGGGAGATTTCAGGTCAGAGTGTGAATTCATGTTCTTGGGTCCATGTGGCAGTTGCTTGTAGAACCTCTGCAATCTCTTGTGTTTTTTTGTTGTTGTTGTTTGTTTTGTTTTGTTTTGTTTGTTTTGTTTTGTTTGTTTCAGGTTTTATAGCATTTTATAGCACATCTGGATGAGAAAATCAGTTCTTCTGCCTACACTTTATGTACTGGTAAAGGTCCAATAATAAGTCATTTTTATCTTCCTAGTGCAATAATCGAGGTATGTATTGTGTTCTGATTTTCTTACCCAAAACAGCTCATCCTGGAGGTCATCTCCAAGCATGTGGAGGAGAAGAAGGTGATCAGGAGTAGTCAGCATGGATTCACCGAGGAAAAATCATGCTTCACCAATCTGTTAGCTTTCTATGATGGAATGACTAGCAGGGTAGATGAAGGGAAAGCAGTGGATGTTGTCTACCTTGACTTCAGCAAGGCTTTCGACACTGTCTCCCATAACACCCTCACAAGGCAAGGGTTGGATGAGCAGACCGTGAGGTGGATTGAGAACTGGATGGATGGCAAAGCTCAGAGGGTTGTGATCAGTGGCGCTGAGTCTAGTTGGAGGCCTGTAGTTTGCAGTGTCCCCCAGGGGTCCATACTGGGTCCAGCCCTGTTCAGCTTATTCATCAATGACCTCGATGATGGAATTGAGTACACCCTCAGCAAGTTTGCTGTTGATGCAAACCTGGGAGGAGTGGCTGATACACCAGAGGGCTGTGTTGCCATTCAGAGGGACCTGGACAGGCTGGAGTATTGGGCAGTGAGGAACCTCATGAAGTTCGAGAAAGGCAAGTGCAGGGTCCTGCACCTAGGGCAGAGTAATCCCATGCACCAGTACAGGTTGGGGGCTGACCTGCTGGAAAGCAGCCCTGCAGAGAAGGACCTGGGTGTCCTGGTGGACACCAGGTTACCATGAGCCAGCGGTGTGCCCTTGTGGCCAAGAAGGCCAATGGCATCCTGGGGTGCATTAGGAGGAGTGTTGCCAGCAGGTCAAGGGAGGTGATTGTCCCCCTCTGCTCAGCCCTGGTGAGGCCACCCCTGGAGTATTGTGTCCAGTTCTGGGCTCCCCAGTACAAGAGGGATATGGAGCTCCTGGAGCGGGTCCAGCGGAGGGCTACGAAGGTGATGAGGGGACTGGAGCATCTCTCATACAAGGAGAGGCTGAGAGAGCTGGGCCTATTTAGCTTGGAGAAGAGAAGACTGAGAAGGGATCTTATCGATGCATACAAGTATCTGACGGGAGGGTGTCAAGAGGATGGGGCCGGACTCTTTTCAGTGGTGCCCATCGACAGGACTAGAGGCAACAGGCACAAACTGAAACATGGGAAGTTCCGGCTGAATATGAGGAAGCACTTCTTTCCTGTGAGGGTGACAGAGCACTGGGACAGGTTGCCCCGAGAAGCTGTGGAGTCTCCTTCTCTGGAGATATTCAAAACCTGCCTGGATGCGATTCTGTGCATCATGGTCTAGGTGACCCTGCTTGGCAGGGAGGCTGGACTAGATCATCTCTAGAGGTCCCTTCCAATATCAACCATTCTGTGATTCTGTGATTCTGTGATTAGTTAGGCAGTTAACAATTGACAGCCAAAAGCAGGACGTGGAGTGGCTTGCAGCACTGCAGCCAGCCTCCCACTGAGCTCCCACCCCACAGATGCTGGTACTGCATGGATGCATGAGGAGATGGGGAGGCACCTGGGGAGAAGTGCTACAAAACACCATGCTCGTCCCCAATGAATGCCACAAGCTGCAGCCCCTAAGGGTCATGGAGATTTCAGGTCTGACACCAGATTTGCAAAAGCACATCACAGTCCATTGCCCATCACAAAATGAATCAAGAATGATGGAAATTCAACAATTTCAGTTGAATTTGTCCAACATTCATATGCAATGGTCAAGATGAAGACACTTCAGAATAAACAGTAGGGGAAAGAGCAAGCCAGCAAGACCCTAATTTGGAAGTGAAGGTAGCTAATAAGGGTGAAGCCATGAGAGTTGTCACAGGCTGACAGAAGTTATCTCAGAAGTTATGTCAGGTCCACATGGATAATTCCTCATTGGATAGTCTTTCTTCAGAGAATAAGATCATTAATTTGATTGTAATTCAAGCATAGTCCGAATGGTCACATTGGGTGTCTTGAGACCAGGAGAGTGGATGCACCTTGCTTTTCTTGCTGGTTACAGGGAGCTCAGTCATGGTTTGTCACCTTCTTGGCTGGAAGATTGGTCATCCCCACACATGGTCACTCCCAACACTGTGGGTCCTTAGGGATGGACACCAGCAAGCACCAACCCAGCCATGAGGGTTGTGCTGGAGCAGAGACAGCTTGCCTAGACCCTGCAGCCACTCCTATTTGGGCCTGCTAGTCCTGACCCAACTTTTGGGGTTTTTGTGCAACTCTGCACGGATGAGTCTTGCAGGACTCATTTGCTCCACATCACATTTGTTCATGTTTTCTAAACACATGTTCCTCTAGGTGGATACTCTGGGCCTCTCAGCAGCTCTGATGGCTAAAATCTAGCTGATACCTTACTATTTCATGCACATTTGAACAACCTGACCATTTTTTCCCCCAGACGTCACCTTCATTTTACAGGATAGAAGACATGATGGTGTCCTATCCTTGCAGGGAGTGGTGGTGCATGATGGCACTCTGTATAGCACCCTGTCCAGGGACAACGTCTCCCCAGCTGATTGTGGCTACATGCGGTTTGGTTTCCCTCCCAGTAAATCCATCCATCACTGTTGGCAGGGGGAGGAAGGACAGGTCAGAAAGGGGGGCAGAGGGTGTGGAATGAACCTGTACTAACACAGGAGCAGATTGTGAAAGCAGCATCCTGTAATACACACAGGCAGCTCAGCTCACACATCCTGCACACTTGAAGTTTCATCTGCCACCTTTACTCTTCAGCCTCGTTACTCAGGTGGACACCAGTGGGACCATATGGGTACCCCCCTGGCAGGAAACAATTCTTTTCTGGGAAATACCTTGAATTGGGGATATGGGCTTTTTAACCACCTTTTTTATTTTTGCACATGCTGTTTTTATGCACCCATGAGGTGCCAGCTCTTCCCAGATTCATTACGGAGTTGCATTGAGTTTAGGGGCTGCAGTGTGGGACACACGGGGCGTTTACCTACAGCATGAGCTCAGGCCATGCCTTCACTCCACATCTGGATTCAGTTGCCCACATGCAAGCCATGCAGTGCTGCGCCTGTGTGCATGCACAGTCCTTGCTGAGAGTCAGCCTTAAGCGTCACCGCCCTTCCTGGGTGCTGCAAAGCATGTTCCCCCTCTGGGAAATGAACCCCGGCCTTCCTGTGATGGTGTAGGAGCTGCCCTGGCTGTGGGGACATGGGAAGGGAGCAGCAAACTCAGGGGACACATCCCTGGGGAGGCAGGTTGTCCTCAGGAGCCAAGCAGGGATGAACTGCCACAGCTTGGGTTGCATGGCATACCTGAAGGATGCAGCCAGCATACCTGAAGGACACAGCCAACAGTTGCAGCAAATGCTACCCACCATAGTGGAGCAAGAGAGGGGTGCAAGGCCGAAAGGAGACTTCTTAGAGGCCAGAAAGTGGGTGCCAGGGAGCCAAGACCCCAGGATGCATCAGAGGGGAACCTTCTCCCATCTCCAAACAGACGGATGGTGTGTGGTGTTGGGGGGACACACAGCCATGTCTGCAAATGCCATACTGAAATCACCGATGATTTGGGTGATCCCTTGCCTTGAGCCCCATGAAAGAGGAAGTCCTGCCCTCTCAGTACTATGGGGCTGCCAGCCAGGGAGGAGAATTCCACCCATCCCGGTCCCACAGCAAAACCCGGGGCAGCAGCAGTGCCCAGCAAGAGCACAGTTGAATAAAATCTCTGGGGAATCATGCCCATGTTCTCCCTCTGTGGAAAGAAATTCTCTTTTCAATCCTTGCCTTTTGCTCACAGTGTTCTTCCCATCCAGCTTTGGCTTAGGTAGGCTTCATGGCTGAGCATCACACAGCTCAGGAGGTTAGTATGGATAGATAGATACATAGATATACAGAATGGATGGATGGATGGATGGATGGATGGATGTATGGATGGATGGATGGATGGATGGGAAGACACTTCACGCTAGCAAGAAGAGGGATGGTCATCAGCGTTGCATGTTCCTCAAGTTCTCCAAGTCATTGTGGGGACTCACCTGCAGCCAAGGAAGAAGATTTGTGGGTGTTGGTAGGAAGTCTGGGGCCAGCCAGATCCCAGTATGTCCCCAGAGGGTCAATGCCTTGAGCCAGGAAAAGGGAAAATAAGAAAAAGCAACCAGGGTCTTCTGCACACCTCAGCCCAGCAGTGGGGTGCAAACACAAACCTGGTGATGCCCACCAGGCAAAGGGTTGGAGTTAGGCTGTGATACAAGAGTTTATTGCAGTCTGTAGTCACAGAGAACAGGCACAAATTAGGCAATTATATTTAACCCATTAAATCAGTGTGGAATAGGGTGATAGGAGATATAGAATCATAGAATCATAGAATATCCCGAGTTGGAAGGGACCCATAAGGATCATCGAGTCCAACTCCTGGCACTGCACAGGTCTACCCAAAATTTTAAACCATGTGACTAAGTGCACATATTTTTAAGAAGAGAACAGGAGAGTGGCAGACTTCACACAAAACTTGTGCCCCTGTGTTTGTGGGAACGAATGGCTCCTCCACCCCAGGGCAGCACGTAGACCATTCATGGATTTTTCTCCATCAGAGTGACAATCTGCCTGTACATGCGCTGTGAGGCATCCTGGCCCCAGTGGTGGTCAAAGTGGTTCCAGTCAGGAAAATATTCATGATGAACAATGTTGGTGATGCGGGGGAGCAAACGCTGGGTCTCTAGAGGTGGATTCAGCCAGTCCTCCCCGCCGCTCCACAGGGCAGTCGGCACCATCATGTCTTCTATCCTGTACACGGGAGGGGTGGCCTGGGGGGGACACTCCAGTTATTCACAGCTCTGACGCTAATAATGTACTAATAATGGGGTGTGCTGTCCCTGGCATCCTGGTGGATTCTGGCCACGGCAGCCACTAAAGGATGCAACCCTCATCCCAGTCAGCCAGCCTCATCCTCTCCTCCTCCTTCTGCAAGTGTCACTGACCTGGTTGTACTTCTCCTGATTCTTCTCCCCGTAGTCAAACTGCTTGAACTCCCCGGTTTTGGCGGTCTGAAAGGCAGGAGCAAAGAGTCAACTCTGTGCAGGTAATGAGTGCCCCGGATCAGTCCCACCACAGGGAAAGGGCAGCTGTAAGGTCCAGGCGAGAGTGCCCAGCACAGCCCTGGTGTCCAGCCTGGTGCTCATCCCACATGCTGGAGCAAAGAGAGCGCCCCACGGACACCTCCACTGGGTGCTTACCCAGGACTGTGGCAGGTATCTGGGTGGTTCTGCCTTGGCCAGCCTGAAGCAGCAGCTAGCAGCTGTGACTTTTGGGACACTTTGGTGTAGTAATTTCAAAATATCTTTTATTGTCTTTGTCTGACTTTACCTCCTTATCTGTCTCCAGGGTGAATGAAGCAACATTGCAAAATATCATATTCACAGATTAAAAGACATTGGTTAAAGTCATTAAAAAGTCAGTCTCTACCTGTCCCCAGTGGAGAAGAGTTTTTACTGATGTATAGTCTGGAAAATGAGCTAGGTATACATCCAGTCGGCTCTGCAGGAGAAAGAAAGTTTTTTCTAAGTCATTTGAGAATGATTAAAATCCATCTAGGAAAAAAAAATTCTCTTTTATAACTGCAATGTAATTTTTTATATGTGAAAGAAGTTTTATTCCATTTGGAGCTGAGTAGCTTTTAAAGGTATACCAGTTAACCATCTTTTTAAAATGGAAATACAACTGGTCCAGTCAATTTTTTGTTGTGTGTGTTGTTTTCATTTTTTTTTTCTACAAACTTGTTACAAGTCAGCAGAAAATAAGACAGGAGTTACCTTGCCTTTGCAGACAAAATCACAAGTGATTCTCCTCTACAGCATCATTTCTTGGATTTAACACCCCAACACAGTGAATGCCACTGAAAGAAAACCCCCAAAACCCTCTGCCTTGAACAGGGATTTTTACAACTTCATTTTTTGAGGTTTTAAACTTTTTCCTTATCCTTGCATTGCTAACGATGCAGATCATACATTCAAGCATAGGTTCATCTTACATGAAGAGAGACATTTTGGTGAGTAATTGATACCACTTTCCCATGCCATCGTCTTTCCACTTTCCCATGCAGAGCATATTTACTCCACAGCATCCAGGTAAAACACTTGTACCCAGGGCAGGCTGGGGGAGAAGCACCTGTCAGTGCTCTCCAGGAATGAAGAAACCCTATTTTTTGTATCTCATTAGCTATTTTCACATGTCTAGGAAAAGCTCAGGGAAATCGGAAATGGCATGTGCATGTCACTGTGACCTGCAGGAGCTAATACACCTACCATGTTCAAGTTCTTCTTATTGTATCCACCAATAAGGAAGATCTCGTTTTCACAAACTTCAGCTGTTAGCAGGCTGCCACACGCCTTGGCAAGAATGGCTCTCTCCTCCCTTCCCACCAGGGTCAGTTGTTTTGTTCCAAATATTGTCTGCAAGAGCACAAGGAAACCGGTCACCATGTATCCTGTAACATGTCGCCTCTTCACAGGAACTGCTTGTCCCCAGCCAGCACTGACAAGTAATTCTTCAGTATAGTTGACCCATGGTCACACATGAGTCTCAGAGCAGCATGAACACATCACTGTCCTTTCCACCCCATGGTGTTGTCTCCATCATCTTGGTGTACCGCTTCAAATGTACCAACATCAAAAGCTCAGCTCATCTGTGGTCTGTCTGGGATAGCCAGACTCATACATCTCATCTGTCCCTTCTGTTTAAAAACAGTAATGATGGACAGGTAAAGGTGTTTTAGAGTGAAATCTGGCTGTGCTCAACTCGAAAGAGAGGGACATCCCTGCTTGGGGGATGTTTGGGATCTTCTCTCTCATATCTCCACACACCTCTTCAAGACCTGGTGCAGGCATGGGCTCACTGCACGATGGCTGGAGAGCCATTGCAACACAGAGGATGTGACTTGCTGAAAACTCTTGGATTTCATTAATTCAGTGGTAGTAGGCAGGGTAATAACATAAAAAAATATTCGCATACCTTCAGCACTATGTCTGGTAAAAATGCTATCTTTAACACAGGGCCTTTAACACGATGAAAGGTGTAAAGAGGAGCCAAAGCAAAGAAGAGTTTGATTTTCTCAGCCAGGTGTGGCATGCTCGAAAATGCTATGAAACCTGAAAAACAGCAAGTGATCACAGCAATAACCCCAACAGCAACAGCACTGATGCAGCATATGTCCCAACACCCAGCCTGACTGAGGAAATCTCTGATATGGGACCTAACTGAATGTATTGTTTTTTTGCTAGAAAATAATCTTACAGAGGGAGATGGTGGCTCCTTGGTTTGACTAGCGGCTCAGAGCTGGGGCAGGTTTGGATACAAGATCTCTTCCTTTGAAAAAGTGAACTTTTGCCGGGAGGGAGGGGAAAGGGGAGCCTATCTGAAGGCATCTGAAGGTTAGGCATAAAATTTGCTGGTTGTATCTTGCCATTACTGTTTCTCCTTCACTAAGAGGTTTGGGAAAGTTCATCTTGGCCCTCCTCAGGTGTGGCGGAAGTGAAACCTCTTGAATCACAGAATCATAGAATCATTAGAATCATAGAATGTTTTAGGTTGGAAGGGACCTTAAAGTTCATCTAGTTCCACCCCTCCTGCCCTGGGCAGGGACACCTCCCACCAGACCAGGTTGCCAAAGCCCCATCCAACCTGGCCTTGAGCACTTCCAGGGATGGGGCACCCACAGCTTCTCTGGGCAACCTGTTCCAGTGCCTCACCACCCTCTGAGAAAAGAATTTCTTCCTTATATCTAATTTAGTTTAGTTTAAAGTTTTGAAGGCATGGGGGGACCTGGAGATGGCAGAACCCAGGACATCCCCACCAGCTGGAGCCTGGTGTGAACTTGCAGTGGCTGAAAAGATCCAACCTGCCTGATCTAAAGCTCCTCCTGAGGGTGGCGATGAACCCAGCACAGACCCAAAGGTTGCCTTGACCTGGGTGTACCATGGGCCAACACAGCCTCCACACACAGCCGGCTCATCCTCCCTACTCACCCAGAGAGCTGCCCTGAGCGTGGCCAATGTAGTACAGCTTCTCCTGCCCGGTGTGCTGCAGAATGAAGGCCACCATGGTTGGGACGTCATACATGGCCATCTCATGGAAACTGGGAAGCAAGGGGACGAGCTGGGGGGGATGCCCGTTTACCACCTGCTGGCTGTCCGCAGCCTCTCATGGATGTGGGGTGGGTGGTGCTGGCAGCCCCACATCCAGGCCCCATCATCGTGGTCCTCCTCACCTGAAGTCCCAAAACTCCTCCTGGTCGACAGAGAGGTTCAGGTGCCGCCGGGACCAGCTGTTGCCCCGGCAGTTTCCAATCCACACATCATACCCCGCATCTGCTAGGATGAAGCCCAGGCTGCTGTTGGGGAGATTGTCCACCCAGTCGCCACCATCTAAACTGAACCCATGCACTATCAGCACAGGTGGCCTGGATCCTGAAGGAGAAGAAACTGCATACTTCACACAAGAAAACCCCACCCCAAATGGAAAGAAAAAGTCCTCATGCATCCCAGCGAGCATTATTTTCTGCAGGCTGCACATTAAATATTCCCTTCTCCCATCATTTGCCTTGTTTTGCTGGTGATATTTCACTCTGAAACATTTTGCATTCCCAGGACCTGAGCTGTCAGGAAACCTTGACCGAGAGCCATGGGTTTGTCCCAGGGAAGGAGCCACCAGGACTCTCCTTCTTCTACCAGTGCTGGGGCTCACTGGTCCATGTTGTTCCATCCTAGGCAGCTCGGCAATCAGCAAAGCATGGTGCTGCGTCCCATGTGTCCCTGGGGCCAGCTAAAGGCTGCTCACTCCCCACCGGTGTTCCTCAAAAACTCGTCTTTGCTCTTAGTTGCCAAAACCATCTATAAAAGTGTGGGTGCTTGCACTGGTTTCCTCTTGGACAGTGCCTTGTGTCTGAGCAGGGTCACAATACTACTCCATACTTGGTGAAACTGAGCCCACCTGAGTCCCCAGCGTCTCCCTTGCCGTGGGGAATTCGGTTCATGCTGAGGAAATAGCCATCATCGGTCAGCACATCATACTCCTCGCTGGGGTACCCTTGGAAATGGATCTTCTGGCTCTGCAGGTACAGAAGGCCGATGGGAAAGGGTGACCTGCTGGTGTCCATCGCGCTGCATCTGCCCTGAGGCTGACCCAGTGCCACCTGCAATGTGCTACCATGCTGTCTGGTGTCATTTTAACATGCACACACAAGACCTGGAGGCCCATCTATACTACAGAAAGGCCAGAGAGTGGCCAATTTCAGGCTGAGGGCATGAAGTGAGTGACACCATTCGAAAATACGAAAAACTCAGTTCCTGTGCCCTCCCCACCATTGTCCTCTGGGTGCTGACAGTGGGCAAGGGATGGGGAGAGGCTGGTGGGTCTACCCCGTGGTACTTACGATGTTCATGAGCTGCTCGGGGTTGTTGCAGATCGCTCCTCCATGCGGAGCAGTGTCACCCAGCCCCTGGGCCAGGCCCAGGGCTACCAGCAGCAGCCACATCTCGCCTCTCTGGGGGATAAAAGGGCTGGTGTGAGCAGGCCAGGCATTGGAGACCAACCCACACCACCCTGTGGTGTATTACTATGTCAGTGTCGCTTCTCACCATGTCCTAATGCTTCCCAATCCACCCTGCAGTCAGGAGTCCACCCCCAAGCATCTCTTGCTGACCTTTACTCTGACAGAGCTCCTCTGCTCTGTCCCTGCCTTGGACGGTTGATAGCTCGTCTCCACGTGCTCCTGGGGTGCTCTGCTGTCCCCACAGCCTATGTCAGCACAACGGGACCTGGACTTCAGGACAGGAAGGAAGGAAGGAAGGAATGAAGGAAGAAAGGAAGGAAGGAAGGAAGGAAGGGATTACAGTGGCCTTATTCTCACCTGGCTCGAGTGTACACAGGTGCAGGAGAGACATTGATGACCATGCCTGAGGGCATCAGAGACAGCTCATATTACTGAAATAACCACCTCAGCAAGCAGTGTGGATTACAAGGGACTGAGAAGCCTGGCCTGCATAGGAATTAGCAGATGTCAGACAGGTCCTCCCTACGCCATTTGTAACAATATGCTTCCCAGCACTATTGTCCTGTTGCAAAACTCACCCTGAGTTTTCATACCAATGACATTTTCCTGCTGCACGTGCCACTTAGGAAACAGCTTCTTTCCCTTGCTGAGGTGGACAGCATTGATTGTATTCCATTTTTTTTGCGGTGTGTATTTATAAAAATAATAAAATATGACACAGTTTGGCAGTGAGTGAGAAGCAGTGCTTATCCCTTGTCGAGTGAGTTTGATGTACTACGACATCCCTTGATGTATCTTTAAACGATGATGTTCTGTTTGTAGCCATTGACACAGAGATGGCAAAAACTGCCAAAGATCAACAAAGCTGTTTCAGAAATGCTGTGCCAAGATAACCTGCTTTTCTGTATTTGTCAGAAGCAGTCCCTTTCTGGTCCAGAAGAGCCATGAGCTCAGTACTCCACCTACCATCCCCTCACCCAGCTCCTGAGAAGTCAGCTCTGGCAACAAGAAGCACTAAGATTTCCCACATATCTTGGAGGACACCACCATGACTGAAAGCTTTGCTGCCCAAGCTAATGTCATCCAGGTATTACAGTGGCAAACCTCGATAGCTCAGACTTAAAACAGGCTCTGCCACAAAGCCCACAGGTGTCAGTGAGAGCACTGCCACTCAGCCATTTACCGAAGCAACTTGTCCTGCTACCTCAAGAGAGTAAAGCCTCTGTGGCAAAGGAGGAAGGCAAGAGATTAGTCACTGCACATACCTGTGGCATTCAGCAAGCACTAATAGGCACCAGGGTTTCAATATAAATACAGGGTAAGATCAGACCAAACAAAATGACAGTCCCCACCCACCTCCTGCACCCAAGCCTTGGGAGCACGCAAGTCATCCAAGTTGTGTCCGTGCCCCTGGAAAATTCCCCAGCTACCCAGAATGGTCCAGAGCCAGCCTGCAGCACAGCATCCCCTGCACCTGCCCGAGAAGGGGAGGACTAGCAGAGGGGAATTCACCTCATCTGGACCTTCTGCACCACCTGATAGCACCGCCAGGCTCAGACCCTGGGTGTTGTGGATCCCTCAACTCAGCTGTAGGTCCTGCCAACATTTGCCCCCCAGCACCAAGCCAAAGTACCTACCAGAGCACACCAACATGCTTGACGAGAGCCCAGCAGTGCCTTCCTCAGAGGAGACACTGTAATGCATCCAACCACCCAAACCCAGAACTTCTATCTAGCAGCAGGCTGCTGCTCAGCTACAAGTCCCTGGGCACAGGCAAGCAGGATCCAACCAAGTCAAAGCTATTGCTGTGGGGACACCCATGTTCCCTCAAAAAGGACAGAGAAGCAGAGAAATGTCTAAACAGAGCCATGAGGACTTGCATTGCTCCTAAGCTCACTGGGAAGCGCCAGCGCTTACGCTCTCAAAACCCAAGGAGCTCAGATGCAGAATTGCAAAGCAGAGTCTCCAAAGGAAACTTTAACAGTTACAACAACCAAAAAGCTCGAGTTCTCCATGCGTGTCTCTAGAAACAGAAATGAACAGCCAGAGAGATAAACAAAGCCTTGTGACTCAGTTGGGAACATTTCTTTCAGAAACAGCCGGGGCTAGAAGGAGAGTACACGTTACAGATTGACCTGACCTTCTGCTCCAGGTCCGTCCGTGCAGTCGGGAGGGACAGCGGCACCAAGTGAACTGGTCGTCTTGGCTTATAAAGAGGCACGGAGAGGCTGGGACTTTTCCGTCAAGCACCTGAAAGACCAATCTCTCTCCAATCACACTGCCCTCTCTTCCTCTCCAGCCCTGTGATTCAGGCACAGTGTCCTGAACCTCAGGGAGCAGGAGCAAAGCATTGAAGGTAGATAACAAGCTGTTGGGTGATGATTATGTCACTGGGAACACCCAGGCCTTGTGGCATCCTGCAATTGGGAATTGCATTTTTGGCATACCTCTGCATGGGGATTCCAGCCACCTCATCTGTAATCCAAAGGGCAATGTGCTCTGAGGTTGGCAGAGGTCACCAGCTGCTCATGCTTGGCTTTCCTGTTGCTAGCAATGCGTGTCAGCTCTGCATGCCAGCAGCAGGCACAGGGATGACCACATTACACACAGAAGGCGAAGCAACCATGCCTGTGATGAAAGGGAAGAGGCAGAGCTCACCCAGAGAAAGAGGAATACCAGTGTCACACAACGCTGACAGCCTGACTTTTATCAGCGTGGAAATCCAGAGTGCAAAGCAAATCTCATGTGGGCTGACATGACCATTAAGCCCTCTGCGATGGCTCTACATCCACAGGCCCTACAACCACATGTTTTCCAACCTTACCACCACTCCTCCTGCCAGGAGAGCAATGGCGGCAGGAAGGAAACTCTGGGGTCTACAGCCCAGCCTCTTGCTCGCAGCAGGACTGTTAACAGCAGCCATGGCTCTGGCTGAGGTGGACCTGTGTCCTGTGTGCTCTGCTCTGCAGAGCAGCACCCAGGCAAAAGCCAGGTGGAGGAAAACAGGCATAACCAGCCTGGCACAAGTGACAGTTATCCCTGAGCCAGCAATTAATGCATTAACAGTTCCTGGTCTACACTGTGCTTCTCCCATGCAGTGCTCACTGAGATTGGAGCACTGGGGTCCCACCTCGGGGTACTTCTTCCACCTTTCTGATAGGTGAGATATTGGACTTCTTCCATTCTCCAACAGCTGAGGAAAGTAGGACAGTCAGCATGGGAGCTGCAGAGACTCATGGCCCAGATCCTCTGTTCCTTGCATCATCCCATAGACCCTCAAGAGTTTGCTGCGAGGCTAGGACCCCCTCTTCTGCTGGGACTCAGGAACTGATGCACAGACCCAAGCACAGTGGGACATGTTGCTGCTATCGGCTCAGCTTCTTCCCCCCTCTAAACCTCCTTGAGACCTTTGGCTGGTGCAAAAGCAGCTGCCCAGCGTTAATATTTTTGCCCTCTGAGCTGGGGCTGCACTCTGCTTTCTCCATCAGTCTCTGCAGTTTTATTTCTGATCCAAAGATGGAGAGATCACTACATCTTCTTCAGGGAACTGTTTTGGCCAAGGCTGGTAGACAACCTACCCATTCGGCGTGGCAAAATCCAGTCAGTGTCAGATTTGGATTTTCATTTCATTTTGATCTAAATTCAAATAAGAGCTGAACATAATCACTGTGATGTTTGAAAGCCTTCTGTCTGTGCCACAGCCCGACTCATACCCATCCTGGGTGTTTGCTGCCAGCCACCACTGGAGACATGTCTGCCCTGGACATGCTGATGTGCCCTGGTTTTTGAACTGATTTTGGTTGTGTCTTTAATGGCAGCAGAGACATTAAGTGAGATGGGTTCCTCCTGCAGATTGTGCAAGTCCCAGGAACCACCAGTCAGATGGGGGAGTTCCAGTCAGTAACTTGATCCGAACAAGCAACAACTGTGTTTGGCCAATAGTAGGTCTCCACAGGACAACCAGAAGGTCAGGCCCTTTGCAGCAAGCTTCAAGCCTAGAGCTTGTGTTGCAATGGTTCGTCTGGTTTAGAAGAAAGCCCAGACCAGGACTAAATTTGAACGCGCTCATTTCACAGCACAGCCATTTGATACTCAAGTCAGGCTGCATTGTTTCCAGGGCCAAACCTGCCTCACTGGAGAAGGTCCCTTTCATGTTCTGCTATCCTCACCGCAGAGAGTTGACCGTGTTTCGTACTGGCTCAGAGATATGCAGACCTAGGGTCTTGGAGGTTTTGCTGTGTCCCGGTCACATCTCTTTTCCCATTTCATCTTTCCTGTACTACACCAGCTGTTCTCCAAGTTCTGACTCATAAGCATTAAATGGCAGAGTTTGTATGAGGAAGTTATTCAAGGCCATTGCTTTGGAAAGCAAACTGGACTTGTGTGGCCAGAGAAGAAGTGGTAAGTCTATTGCAAACCACTGCCTGCAAGTTTGCCTGAGCAGCTTGTTCTTCCCTTCAGCCAGGCACTCTGTCGCATACCACACAAGAGCCAAGGAGCTGCCCAGAGTGGAGATTTCAGAGGAGGGATGTGGCAGGAGACTGTCCTGGCAATCTGCAAGGTTGAGCCTCTCCTGGGGAGCACAGCCCTAGAAAGACCATAATAGCTTCTCCCTCTTCACAGGGTGTAGAGCAAGTCTTAGAAGTGGTAGGAAAAAGGTTTTGTGCACAGGACAGGTGCTGAGGAGCAGAGCCAGGAGGGCAGAGACAATAGAGCTATGTTGTCCTCAGTGGCTCCTCCTCACCATGGGAGTGCTGGAGAGGCTTGGACAGGACACAGGTTTCTCAGCCAAGGCTGATGAGAGATCTCCAAGTCATTAATAGCTGGTTGGGTAGCTAAGATATGGGAGAAACCCTGAAGCACAAGCAGAGACACCACAGCCTGTCCTGGCTGAAGATGTAGCTGTATCACACACACAGTGGCAGCTTGGTCAAAGACTAGAGTTTCCACTCCATGGAAGCTTATTTCTTGTTGAACTAGGGTGCCAGCACAAACCCCACTATCCTCCCTGAGAGACTGAGCAGCCAATTCCCATATACCAGGAGGATCTCCACCTTAATGACTGTTATGTTTGTTCAATACTATCAGAACAGTCAGTTTTGCTCTTGCTCCAGTTTGCTCTGAGGACGTGACTGCAGGCCACAGAGATCTCCTGCCCTAGTTTTCCACAGTCCAAGCTTATCCACAGCTCTGGAAGGACAGTGTCACCTTAATTGAAAGAACTCAAGTAATGATCATCCAGCAAAGCAGAAGACAGAATGGGGCATAAAACGCTCCTAACTTTTTTTGGGGTGGAATCACCAGTGATAACACTTTTTCTTAGCACATTTTTCTCTGTCAGCTTGAAATACCTCTGGTTTGGATGTACCCAATGCTTATTGTGGTTTTCACCAACAGACTTATTGTTTGTTTGTTTTCCTAAATTGAAACACACCTGCAAGAGCAGGATGTGGCACTTTGCAGGAGATTTGTTTAATTACAGGTCCTTTTCCCCACACCCAGCTGAGGTCCTGGAGGAAGCAGACTGGTTTGGTAACTCAGTGGGAAGCTGTAACTGCTCACATGGTCTTTTACTGAGCACAAATGTCAGGACTCAGATCCAGGGCTGACAGCACAATCGAAGCAGTCCAAAGGGCAGCATTTATTTACCTGCAAACTTGTAGCCTTTTTCCAAAGTCTGTTACACTGGTTTGTGCAAATCGGAGTATGTATCTCCAGTGCTTCTGGTGGATATAGCATGTAGCAGAGGAGATGTAATGTTGTGAAGAATGTAGAGAGGACACAGTGCAAAAATTGTTTGTTTGTTTGTTCGTTTTGAGTCACCTCAGGTATTGAAGAAAATGCAATGAAACCCAAGAAAGTTTAAGAAGTACAAAATATTTGCAGGAACTCAAGCACCTACAAACATGTACAAGAAAAGAGAGTGAAAACCGTGCTGAGAAGTGCCATAGGATTAAATAGGTATTTAACTATCAACTTGATGATCCAAGGCTCTTTTTATGCAAGATGATGTTACCTTGCACTGAAAGACTTAACCACAGGTACCCAACAAGAACATAAATACAAGTAAAAGGTTAAGAAGTGGCAGGAAAAGCCACTGGCATGCAATTGCTAGAGCAGAAGACATGCAAGATATTACTGGATATCAAGAAGGGGAAACTTTCGCAGCAGCTTCCCATCTGGGGCAAGATGCTTTTGTACGGAGCAGACACTCTAATGACTTCTAATGGCCCTACAGTGTTACATGAATGGTATTTCTTGTCTCAACACTCTTAAAGTGTTGTCCCAAGAAAGGCCACCATAATAAATAATCTTTTGTCCAGTGCCCAGCAGAATAAGATCAAAAGTTGGTGAAAGGTCTAGCAATACAGCAGATTTTAGGGGAAAAAAATTCTAGTAAATGTAATTAAGCAATAGAACGGGTGTCTAGAGAGTTAGTGGGATGTCCATCCATGGAGATGCTCAAAACTGCGCAGGACAAAGCACTGAACAGCCTGATCTGGCTGGAAAATTGTCCTGCTTTGAGACTAGCTAGAGATCAGTGACCTCCAGGGGTCTGTCCAACCTAACCTATGTCTGTCTCAGGAAGACCAAGGAGCAGAAGCACAGCAGGAGAGACGCCCCAGCTTGTGATTGACATACACACTGTTGGAACAGAAGATCACAGATGAGGAAGTCTCCTGAGCAGAGGCTTTGGTGGGACTAACCCCGCAGGGTCAGGAGCTTTGCAAGGTGGGGACAGCCCTGGGCAGTCAGGACTGTTCTGCTGAGCCACCCAGCTTTGTGAAGCAGAGTCCTGCAGCAGCTCAGAGGCTTTTGGAGTGATGAAGGAAGGCATGTGGCTGAACATGTCTGAAGGTACCAATCACAGGCATTAAATAAGCATTTGTATATCTGAACTCCCCAAGCTCCTCATGCTCAGCAGAAATGTCCGGCTCTCCTCTAGACTCACCATTCCCAATTCAGGCATCATCCAGGGGAACAGGACCAGGGGTGCTGGTTTTCCTCTGGGAAGCCTGGTGAAGTGAAGCCAAAGAGGGAAGGGCTACAAGGCCAGAGTGAGTACATTACCTGTGAACTGCTTGGGTTTTACATCCGCCTCTTCTCCTGAGATCTTCTGTACCTACAAGGCCTCCTGTAGGGCCCCAATTGTGCCTGTGCAGTGTGAAGTACTTGATGCAGAGAAAATTTTGAGTTTTGTCTCCTCGCTGCATAAATTGCAGGTGTGACTTCTTTCAAACATACAACATAAGTAATGCCGGGTGTGTCTGCGTGGGACTCTGCAAACCCTCCAATATCCGGTGGTGTTATAGGTGGTTCAAAAGTGGTGGCTGTTCCTCACAGCTCCCCAAAACCTATAGGGCAGCCATGTCTGCCCAGTAGCTACATTCAGGTGTCCATGTCTGCTGAGACCCACTTTTGACATTACTGATGGCACCACTCCTGAATCCCATGTCTTCTGTGCATGGCCCATGCTAACTCATGATGAAGCTTTGCAAGAACTCATCACAGCACAGAGGCCCAGCAGTAATGCTGAGACCTCTGATACATGTTTGCCTCCAGCACAGCTCCCATATCACGGCCTTCCTACAGCTAGAGCAGGTGACACTGGCTGCGCTTCGGCCCAAAGACCAACTTTCAGATGTCTCCAGGAGCCTGCACAGGGTAGGGAGGCCCCTTTCACCAACCCACTGATCCAGCAAGGGACCATCACAAGCCATCTATCCCAGTAAGATGCTGTAGCACCAGGTCAAAAGGCCGCTTCCTTCTTTTGTTCCAGGAACAAGAGTGGCACCCAAGAAAGAGCAGGTCATAGTAGCTTGACATCTATGATGGATCAACAGTTAAGCATTTGGGTGAGACGCTGGCAAGGCACAACCAGTAGCTTTCACCTATGGGGACCAGGTGTCCTTAGCAGTTTGGCCATTGAGAAGAACCCCCTGGGAACCCTGGTACCTTCAGGCCCTGGAAAGATGCCCCAGTCCCTGTCCCTTGGGTGGCTCAACCATAGCCACAGCACAGCAGAGACCATGCTGAGACCAGGCTTCTCGTGATGCCCACGTCTCTCTTCCCCTGCCTCCAGAGCCCTTCACAGCCCTCCATTGCTCCCTGGGGACTCCAAGGTTTTTGGCACATTACTGCCAAGCAGTTGATCTCCTTTTCAAGCCAGCCAGCCATGGCTTGGTCTTCCAGGAACCTGTGAGCCCTGTGACAAAAATGAGTTTGGTGTCCCTTTATCTAGGGTTCATTAACACTGGTTGCCATGGGTGTGTCATGCAACAGATTGTGAGAAGGCTACTGTGGATAGCACTGCACACTGTTTTCTGCTGAAAAAAACTGAAAACCTCATCCCCAGCACACACGGACTGGGCTTGGGCCACTGGGAATGACTCAGAGATGCATGGCTGTGGCTGGGGTGTGAAGGACTGCATCTGAGCATGGCTTCCTCCCAGGCAGACGTCAGAAGCAATGAGAAGAGAAGAGACCAAGCTTGGGAATTACCTTGCCCACTACATACCGACATGTTAAAAACAGCTTTTGCATTTGGTTGCTGTTCAAAGACCAGAGCACTCAGTCAAACCCAGATCCCAGCCTTGTCCCAGCCCAGAGCTGTCTTTCCCCAGCACTTCCAGCATCAGGGACAGCCTCCACCAGCAGATGTGACATGAGAGCCTTCCTCACCACCATGGCTTGAGGGTCTGATATTAATCCAGCCTTACCCCCTCCTTCCCACAATCCTGGAGCCTGCAATGGGATTGGAGTTAGCCTCACAATCACTGACCCTGGTTCTCATGGGGGATTTCAACCACTCCGATGTCTGCTGGAAAGACCATACAGCTAGGCACAAACAGTCCAGGAGGTTCCTGCAGAGCATTGATGATAACTTTTTGACACAGGTGGTTGAGGAGCCAATGAGGAGAGGTGTACTGCTGGATCTTGTGCTTACAAACAGAGAAGGGCTGGTTGGAGATGTGAAGGTTGGGTTAGCCTTGGCTGCAGTGACCATGAGATGGTGGAGTTCAGGATCTTGAGAGAAGGAAGCAGGGCAAGAAGTAGGATCACAACCCAGAATGTCAGGAGAGCTAACTTTGGTCTCTTCAGGGACCTACTTGCAGGAATCACATGGGTCAGGGCCCTAGAAGGAAAGGGGGTCCAAGAGCTGGTCTAT
>VXAA01006867.1:24972-41540 GCA_013399115.1 Anseranas semipalmata | reverse complement strand
CTGAGGGGTGACCTCATTAATGTTTATAAATATGTAAAGGGTGAGTGTCAGGAGGATGGAGCCAGGCTCTTCTCCTTGACATGCAACGAGAAGACAGGGGGCAATGGGTACAAGCTGGAACACAGGAGGTTCCGCTTAAATGTGAGAAGAAATTTCTTCACGGTGAGGGTGACGGGGCACTGGAACAGGCTGCCCAGAGAGGTTGTGGAGTCTCCTTCTCGAGAGACTTTCAAAACCCACCTGGATGCGTTCCTGTGCGACCTGATCTAGGTGTTCCTGCTCCGGCAGGGGGATTGGACTAGATGATCTTTCAAGGTCCCTTCCAATCCCTAACATTCTGTGATTCTGTGATTCTGTGATTCTGTGTGATAACTGTGCAGGTGGAGGTAGCTATGCACAGACACCAAGCAGAGGAAGTCACCCCTTGCTGTGCTCCTGGCAGGTGTCCTACACACAGGGTGAGAAAGGGCATGTCCTCCTGCCAAAACTGCACCAGTGGGAGTGCAAGGCACTTTCATCCCCAGCCCTTTCCACCCCAATACAGGCGGGGAGCAGTCTGGTGGCAGAGCCCCATGGAGGCCACCGGTAACATCAGATCACAGAATACTGCATCAGGTGGGAATATCCAATTTGCCACAGCTCTCACCGCTTCTGGGAAACATTCCCACGCGAGCCTGGATAGGAAGGGCGTCTCCTTTTGGAGCGATTCCAGTTCTCAGGTAAATTACACGTTAGTGAGNGGGGGGGAACCTGCGACACTTCTGGGTGCACGGAGCAGAGAGGATATCAGCCTGGCGTGTTGTGGGAGAGAGCGGTTTGGAGACCGCCCTGCAGCCCCTCCTGCTCAGCGGACCCGGGGAAGGAACGCGCCCATCCTGCTGCGGCGGCTGAGCTGACGGGTAACCCTTCTTCCTTCTGTGTTCGAGCTGCCTCCGCGTGGACGACGGGAGAGAGGTGCAGAGAGCTGAAGAGTCCTCCGTTTGGGGCGGGCAGGGACAGAACAGTTGTTTCTGCTCATGGGAGGGATGGTGGGGGTGCTCAGAAGTCAGGAATGTGCTGCTGCTGCAAGAGGTTTCTCCCTGCTGCTGAGCAGAGGGTCCTTTGGCTGCCACTTTATAAACGGAATATTTTTCCAGGTTGGCAGTTGCAAGGAAAGGGCCATCCTGAGCCAGGCTCTTCACCTGAATTTCCATGCTATTCCCACGATGTTGCGCCACAAAAATGCTTTCTGTACCTTTCTGTCTCTCCTTGCTTTGCTTTTCAATACAAGCAACAAGACTGGCCCAGGCAGCTGCAGGAGTGGAGCTGGTGGCAGCACACGCAGCCGCTGCCCTGCTGAGCCTCCCACCTCTGCCTGCGTGTCCTGGTGGCCCCATGCTCCTCATGAGCACCACAAGAAAGGCCCCACAGCTGCCTGTGGCTGACCTCAGCTGCCACAGGCAACACAACCCCTGGCGGCCCCAGGGGCTTGGGTTGGATGCGGGGAAGCCTTCTCCTCCAGAGCTGGGAGATCCCTGGGGAGGTGGGGGTCTCCATCGGCTGGGCCAAGCCACAGCCACCAAGTCCCAGTGCTAGTGATAGCCCTGCTGTGAGTGGGAGGTGGGCAAGTGACCTCCTGAGGCCCCCTCTACCAGCACGGCAGTGCCGGTGTGATCCTGCCTGCATCCACTCTAAGGACAGAAGAGGGAGTAGGTGGCCTTCTTCCCTGCTGTGCAACCACCTCCTGCAGCAAGGAAAGCTGGTTACTCCAGCCGGAGAGAGATGATGGAAGCCTGCTTGCACTCTTCCTTTCCTTGGCCAGCAAGTTATTTTGCATGGAAGCAATGGGGTGGATTGCAGAGCACACAGCTGCCATCTGGCTGATCCCTCTGCAGCCCAGAGCAGACAGCATGTTTGGCTGGGGATCGGCAGGGTTTGTTGCCAGATCTCCACGCTGCCCGTTTGACCACAGCATGGTCCAAGATCCTTTCCAGCCCTGAGCATGCAGACTCAATGCCTGTGCTGTGAAAGCCACCCACATGCAGGAGCAGTGGGACCCCCCGTGCAGGCTCCCCAAAAGGTCTGAAGGCTCGGCACAGCATTCTTGCTGTCGGGGAGAAGAGCAGGTCTCCTGGGACGGTACGTCACACTGGTTTGCAAACAAATCCGAGGTGTCCTGGGGTATCTACAGTCTTACCTCCAGCCATAAAGAGAGTCCAATCAAAAGTTCATATTGTAAACAAAACCTCCATGATCCTGAAATTTAAAATTGGGTGATTTACTTCTGACTAGTTCAGCTACCAGTTTAACCAAATAATATATTATTCCGACTGTCCAAGACATTATTTAAAATGAATAGTCTATAATCCTCTCCTCAAAGACCAGATTTGCTTAGGTGGGTGCAGATGTATACATGTATGGGCATGTGCATGTAAATGCTTTTTCTAAATACAAGGATCTGATGGAGAACATGTGATTAAAATGTGATGGAGTTTGGATGGTGGCATTGTTCAAGATAAAGCAAAATGAGCAATTTTTAGAACAAATTGGAGGTTTTCAACATGAAAATTATTTCACCTGCTGGGTGGTCAGGTTAATATACTAATAAAAGTGCAGCACATGTCAAATGCCATCCCTGCCTTCTGTGTCAGCAAAATTAATGTCTCTTATGCTCATCATATTAACAATGTTTTGCAGAGAACCATGATGTGGCTGTTCATCACCATTGCTTATTTAATCTGCAGCACTGAAAAGTGCAATGCGAGCCCCGAGGTGTCCATGGATGTTGTAAGTCTTGCCTTCTCTCTGCTCTTTTCCTGTTGTGTCATCCTTTTCCCCTAAAAAGCTCAAATCTTGGGCATGCAAGTTATTTACTGTCATGCTCTAAGCAGGACCCATGGTCTCTGCATGTGTATCTTTACCAGAGTTTGGTGCCAGGGGTTTATTAGAGCTTTTGTCTACCTGTGCATACATACACAGAGATTTACAGTAGGCATTTATGGGCAGTCTGGTCTGGGTCAACAGGTCTGGCCCAGACAGCTGTCTCAGGCTTGGAGCTTCACTCTCATTGCTGTCTAGCTCTTCACAAGCATTGACTGCAAAACAAAAATCAGCCCTGGGCCTTTCTTTATCAGACCTGAGAGAAACTCACACCTGCCAAAACTTTTAGCTGAAGTCATGGTATCTCCACAGCACCGGTGGAAGGGACGTGGCAAGGTCCCTACTCCACCCTCCTGCTGACAGCAGGTGTCACCAGCTCTGGGTCAGGCCGTGGCTTGGCGTGGCATCTCTCCAGGATGGAGACCCCCCCACACCTCCCTAGGGACCTTTCCCATGTCGTCCTTCCCTTCCTGCAGGGTGAAATCGTTCGCTACCATGGGTACCCCTACGAGGAGCATGAAATTGTGACAGATGATGGCTATTACCTCACCATTCAGAGGATTCCTCACGGCAGAGACAACCCAGGAAGCTCAAATACCTCCCATGAAGCAGAGACATGGGGCTCCAGCATGTTCTGCATCCGTAAGTGCCACAAGAAGTCTGTCGGGTCCTGGGGCCCTGAAAACTTTGCTGGGCTGGAGGAGGCCATGGTCTGGGTCCTCAAGTAGGCATCCTTCCCTGTAGGATTAGCCTCAGGAGCGGAAGAAATGCAGGTACCCACCATGCCAACCCTGTTGTTCTGGGAGGATCTACTCCAAAGAGGAGAGGAAAGTTAAGGAGACTGAATGAGGCAAAGAAATCTCACCCCAGACTTTACTCCAGTTCAAAGTTAGAAAAATCCATGACCTAAAGTACAAGGGAAGCTGGAATATGGACCCATGTACCCAGTAAAGGTGTCCTGGTGGAGCAGCTAAGAGCCATTTATTAGCAAAAATAAACCACGTGTCCAATCCTATGCCATCTCACCATTTTAACCGCTTTCTGCTCCTGATTTGAGCCACCTTTGCATGCTGCAGCTTGTGGTAGACCTCCTGTATGAATTCAGATATCCCTATGGTGACCTATCATGGCTGTGAAGTTGGACCTGCTTTGACCAAGGGATTGGATTGGAGTGGTCCATTCCAAAATGAATCTTTCCATACTCTCTTCTACTCTCTTCCTGTGGCAGTTCAGGCTTTTGGCACTTTGTCAAAAAAGATCCTAGGTTTCTCCTGGGGTGCTGGGACTTGCCCATGTGGCTTGAAGTGGGTGGAGGAGATGTTTTTGGCACCCTCCAGTACCTGTGTCTCTTGTGATGGGGCTGTGCTGTGAGAGATAGATGCCAAGCCTAGACTGTGCTGCATTTTCAGTGTCTCCTGCTCAGACACTGAGTACCTGAGCCAAACAAAAGGCACAAGGAGGAGGGTGGTCTCCATATAACAGGCAGACTCAGTGTCCAGACAGACATGGGGCACGGTTTCCTTCTTCCTGGGGGCATGATTTACCATGCTTCATTCAGTGTGGAGTCCCACCTTATTTTTCAGCTGCATTATATCAATTTTCTCTGCTCTGGGATTACCAAACAGCTGACACATTTACCAAAAGCACGTCTCCAAAGAGGCTGAAGGCCACAGTAGAACCATTCTCCCTGCACTGTAGTCAATTCTCCAGTGGGGTGCTGCCAAAGTGGTATCCGAAGTGTGAATAGTAAGTTATGTTAGCAGTTGGAGAAAATGATCCTTTTCTTCTTTCTTCAGCTCCAAAGCCTGCAGTGCTCCTGCAGCATGGCCTGATGTTGGAGGGCAGTAACTGGGTTACTAACCTGCCCAAGAGCAGCCTTGGCTTCATCCTCGCAGATGCTGGCTATGATGTCTGGATAGGAAACAGCAGGGGGAACAGCTGGTCACGGAAACACAAAGAGTTTGAATATCACAACGAGAAATATTCAGCTTACAGGTATTTTCAATGAAGCTACAGAAATGCCATTAGATCTGCCCAGGAGTGCTTTCAGAAGGGTAAACAGGTATCTGGTACTCTGTTAGGCTCCGATCCCTGGCCCTGCAGTTTCCCTAGGCTGGAGAAGCAGCTCCACCAACAGTCACACAAACTGCCATTGGGCATAAATTTCCACCACCAGGACATGAACAGGGTGCCCGTATCTGCTAGAGCCCCAGCCAGCTACCCAAATAGTCTTTTCCCAGTGTAGCCGTGGATTGCTCACACAACTGTTTTAGCCTTTTCCTGCAAACAGATTCATCTTCAAAGGTGCTCATGAAGCTTCCAAGGATCCTCTAGAGGATAGGAGCAGATGGTACTTTCCAGAGCAAAAGTACTAATCTTTTATGGGGACAAATAGCAAATAAACTCAGAGGTGGCAGCACAGATCCTGCTATACATGCTGGTGGGAATGCTCTGTGGCAACACTTGTCATGTCATGCTTGTTACTCTCATTGTTCTAGTAGTTTAGTTACATGCCCATCTTCATTGCAGCTTTCATGAAATGGCCATGTATGACCTTCCAGCAACAATCAACTATATTCTGCAGAAAACCGGACAGGAGCAGTTATACTACGTGGCTTACTCTCAAGGCACCACCATAGGTACTTATGAGGACATCAGAGTAAGGTTGGCTGTGCACCCCATGTATAGGAGTGTTCTCCTGAGAGCCTGGAAAGGGAGGGTAAATCCAGGTACATCCTAACAAAGGGAGAAGAGCAGGTAAAAATCCCAATTTGCTTTAACAGAACAGTTTTGATCAGTGATGGTCCAAAAACGGCTGCAGCAATGTTTTTTGATTTATCCCATTGTTGCCAGAGCCTCAAGAAGGGCTTGTGGGAGCTGCATCAGGACTCAACTGTCAAGCTGGGAGCTGAAATACATCAGCAGCAAAGGGTCCATGTCAGGTCACCAACATGCCCTCGTACTTGCATGTTAGAGCACTCTCTCGGGGCTCTTCAATGGCCACATGCATCTGTGGGTGAAAACTCACGCATAAATAGCAGGGCAGGGTCTGATTCCTTCTCACTCCCACAGGTTTCATTGCATTTTCTTCCATTCCTGAGCTGGATCGCAAAATCAAGATGTTTTTCGCCTTGGCTCCTGTCACCGTGAGCTCAAACATAAAGACACCCTTGGTCAGGGTGTTTGACCTTCCCGAGGGTCTGATTAAGGTAGGTTCTCACCATGCACTCACCTGGTTCCCTGGTCTGACTGTTGGTCAGTCTTTGGGTTAGCACTTGAGAAAGGTCCCACAGAAAGGAAGGTTTGCAGTAGCCCATGAAACACATGAACTGAGAGGGGAAAGTGAAGGTCTCTGTTTATCACTTCCATTTCCCTGCCCTCTGTGTGTCCCCTTGCATTGAGCAGGGTACATTTCTACCTGTAGTCTTAAGCCTGGCGAGCATTAAACTGTGTAAAACTTTGTGCTGCCCAGCCCTAACAAGAGAAGAGCTATTTCTAGATATTGTTTCTGGATCCTTCCTTCTAGAAGAAACCTCTTCTAGGAAGATCCTGGCTCTTCCAGGGCCCTGATCTTTTTGGAAAAGGCCAAATTACAAAGCACAGCAAAGCTGTGGGAAGGCAGAGAGCAACTTTCAGGGGCGAGCAGAGAGCTGGGGAACATCTGGAGGAGAAATAGGAGCATGGGCCTTTCTGAAGGGTGGGGAGAGGGCTGCCAACTCACCTCCTGGCTGTCCCTCACTCTCACGCAGCAGGCCTGGGGGTGTAGGGATTCATCGCTGATGGCCACCTCCATGTTACATCCTGGCAGTACAGCATGCTTACAGATGCCAGTCCAGGGCAGATGCATGGCAACTTCAGGTGGTTGGAGATGACCCAGTAGACAAAGCCTCACTGCCTGTTTTCCTGACCTGCATCACCACGCAGAGCATGTCTGTGCCAGGGTCACCTGCGCAATGTAAGGGTCCTGATCCCCATCTTTGGGAGCCAACATCTCCTGAGGGCTGTCCTGATCTTGCGAGCTCTCCTCTGAGTGCTGCTGAAGCATTGTGAACCATACTGAATGATGCCTTTGAATTTCATAGCTCATTTTAGGACACACGGTGGTCTTCAATAAGGGCGAGATCTTACAGCAAGTGACTTCCCATCTGTGCAGCTACACACTCTTTAAAAGCTTTTGCTCCTTGGTCCTTTACTTGCCTGGTGGGTTTACCAACAGCTTAAATGTGGTATGTACGCTCCAGATTACTTTTTAAGTGATCCAGTTTCACATTGCTTGAGCCTGCTGTGGATGTGCAATCAACATCAGGAAAAGCACAGTATCCTGCTCTCACTGGCTTTCAGAAGTGGGGCAGACTGCAGGGCTGGCCACCTGCACTGCAGGCCCCCCAACACAGAGATGGGGTGGGATGCTCTGGGACCCTGGGACTCTAAAGTCAGCTAAAACACTCCAAGACTTGACACACGTAGTGCCTCAAAGGCAAATAAAGCAGCACTGTCAGCTAGCTGCCTTCACCCGCCTTTGCATCTTTCATTCACTGAAAAACCTGCTCCCAGCAGGGCTAGCACCTCAGCAACCCAGGTTGCTCAGGGCCATGTTCAGGTGAGCCGGGGCTGTCCCCAAGGACAGAGACCCCTCACCACCTCGCATGGGGAAGGGCTGTTTCCTCAGAGCCAGATCCTGTCACAATCAGCTCCTGCAAATAGAACTGGTGACAGTTCTGTGGAGAGTACCAAGGCTGGTCATGGATGGAGTCAGAGCTTGGCCACTGTTTCTCAAGGAAAGTGTTGATGTTATTCCTTAATTTTCCAAGGAGGGAATGCTTCAGAAATAACATGTAGAACTACCGTGATATGTGGCACACTGTCTTTGCAACAGGGCCCTGAGCACAAGATACAGTTTTACTTTGATTTGGAAACCACATAGACTTGTAACATGTCCCAGCATCCCATGAAAATTGCAAGGCTTACTGAAGGGAGCTCTAGAGCACCCTTCATGCTGTTGTCTGCAGTGTGGGTTTGCATGGCATGGGGCTGAGCTGTGCCTTCACAGAGATAAGATGAAGCAGTTTGTGCAAATGAGAGCCACAGCTAGCCTATGTGAATCAAAGACATTGTATGGATACTGAACAGGATCAAATTTATTTCTAATGGGATTTCACCCCGCACAGAGAATAAATGTTTCCATGGTTTCTTGCAGAGCCGCATAGATGTCTACCTGTCCCGCTACCCTGATTCAACATCCCTAAAAACCTTATTGCATTGGCGCCAGGTAATATTTCCTGCTGTGGAATAAAATAGCATGCAGCCAGGGGCCATGTCCTCCTTCCTAGGCTGTCAAGGACCTCTTCTCCATACTTAGGTATAATCCGCTATTGCTCTCCCTGCAGAGCTCTGTTAGAGAGAAGGGGGAAATTTGACAGGAAACACTTGTGCAGATGCAATTCTTTTGGCCATGACTTTCAACAAAAGACAACCAGGAATCTTTAGAGATGCTAGGAGATGGAGACGGAAGCAAAAACTGGTAATAAACCAACACAAGAGATGTTAAAGTGAAGGCTAAGAGCTGAGGGTCAATAGATCCAGTATCCACAACAATTAATCATTGAAAACATGCGCTTATTTCTTTCTGTTGTAGACATTAACCATGACAGACAAGGGAAACTTGCCCAAAGGTATGACTTGTGTCTTCTTTGAGGTGTATATTATATCTCTTGGGTGTATGTTAGTTGCACTCTGTGTTTCTGGGGCTTTAGCCTCCAGGCATCCACACTCTGTAGCTCACCAGTCACCCAAGAGAAGAGGGAGGAAAGAGATGAACAATGCCAGGTGAACTTGCAGGCCATGCTGAGATCTTCCTGGGAGTCAAGCTCTCCTTGTGGATAACAATATCACATGTAACGAGTAGCATCCTTGAGCCCTGGTGGCAGGAAGAAGGAGCTTATTGCACAGAGCTGGTGGAATGTCCTCCTTCTGCACCACCGTGCAGACCCACATGTGGGACAAAAGACAAGCCACCTCCTCCGGTAGTGCTGTCCACCCTCAGGCAAGATGGGAGTTTGATTCCCATTGATATCACAAGTGTTGTTCTGACTAAGTGAAAACAAAGCATCCTTGTGTGACAGCACAAGCATGACAGGAAAATACAACCTGGGTACACACAGAGAAAGTAACATCGTTTGGATGGATGCAATTCCCCCTTCCATCCCAGAGGAACATGAACTTTGGTCCCCTACTGCCATTTGAAATGATGGCACACCCAGTGTTTCAAAAGAAAACCTTCCTAAAACATTTCTGTTCAGTTAGTCTGTCAGTTTATTACCATTTAGAAATCAAATACATAATTTCCAGGGCATCAGCATGCTTAATTTGTCCAGCTTTTGTGCTCTTAATAGAATAAGCGATCAGAAAGAGCTTCTCACTGATCTTTGAAGCTATGCAGGGGTAAACCAGTCATCCACCCTTCCTCACCTGCTTTTATCTTTCTCATGCTCTCCTGTAATGCATAGAAAATAAACACAGCTCTCCTCCTCTTCTAGCTCTATCAAACAGGGGAATTCAAATGTTATGATTATGGCAGTGAAAACATGCTTCATTATAACCAGGTAAGAGAAATCCATTCTCATTTGTCAGTTAAAAAAAAAAGAAAAGTCAGTTTTGAAAAAAGAAAAAGAAAAAGAAAAAAAGAAAAAAAAAAGAAAAAGCAAATGACAGTGAAAATATTGCTGTGACTGAAACTGAATTTTATGAGATTTAGGGAATTTAGCTTGTCATATGGGACTGTATCTTTCTTACAAAGAAGAGTTGGGTGATGTCATTCATTGATGACTTTTCAACCCTCTGGTGAAAAGCGCGGGAGTCCAAGGTATAGTCAGGATCGCCGGTGATATTTTCTGGACCGTTTCTCCAGATAGGTGAGAAATTCCAAGCAGCAATCAAGAATACTTTATATTTTCAACCTGTCCATGACTTCCCAGGCTTTTCTTTCTCAAGCAATATTATTTATCTTCCAGAGCACACCTCCCTTCTATGAGCTGGAAAATATGAAAGCACCACTTGCTGTATGGTATGGAGGCAAAGACTGGATTTCAGCCCCCAAAGATGTAAATTTAACACTGCCTCGTATAACCAATGTGCTGTACAAAAAGTATATTCCCGAATTCGTCCACTTTGATTTCCTTTGGGGTATGCAAGCGTATGAGCAAGTATACAAAGAAATTCTTGAACTGATGAAGAAGAATGCCTAGAGTTGGAACAGTGGCAGTAATTGCTGATTTCTCCTTTGTCTTTGGGGGCTTCTTTTATATGAAGAAAACAAAAAGTGAAGAAAAAAAGAGGGGGAGTAGGTTCATTAAACTGCTGCACTTGTTGTGGGATTGTATTACCCTGGCAAGTGAGGAAAATAGGCCAACCCAATGATTAGAGACTCACACAGGATTTAGGTTAAGTAGGAGGAGGTACTTGCAGAAGTTGGGCATGGACCTTGGACTCTGAGTCTCCCACGTGCCTCACCCACGTAGGTTTCTAGCAACAAGCAATTTCTGTGGAGCTTGGCTCCTGGCCACTGCTGTGGGGTCTGGCATCCCTGTGCCTGGGTTCCCAGCTGCAAACAACAGGACAGCAGCTCAGTTCTGTTGTGGTTGCTGGTGTTTCACCAGAGCAGGTGTACTCAGATGGGGCCACACTGTTCATTGCTTTACAGACAGAAGGAGCTAAAAACTTTCTGTGTGGTGACAATAAAAAGAGCTAGTATTGCTGATTCAGATGACACAAACTTGATCATACACAACAAGGTTTTCAGTAAGCTCTACCAAGAAAGACTGTTTTGCACCATTTTAAGTAATATTCCCGAGGAACAACCCAGCTGGAAAAGTCTCTTTTTGATGAATCTCAGGAAATGCTTTGGTTTTCTTGATGTGTGTGAGACAAGTAGAGTATGGTGGAAGCCTGTAGTGAGTCTAACTCTGTTCTCAGCTTCTGGATTACACTTCATAATAAAAAATCGATTAGGAGAGGTATGGTGAATTTGCCTGTTTGTGTAATGATATTTTTTAAAATATGTCTAGGAGAAAACAAGGCAAAGGATAAGGCCCTTTTTCCACAAAGATGTACAAAAAAATGATAAAGTAAATAGGGTCCACTGGGCTCTGTGTGGTTGTACTGCCTTAAGCCTCTGGAGGAGCACAGGGATTTTCAGCACAGACCTCTTGTTGCATGCAAGCAAGGGACTGCAGCTTGTCCAATCCTCCCCCTGCTCAAGGACAGCTTTCTGTGGCTTGTAATGCTGGCAAATGCCTGCTGCCCACAATGCCACCAGCATCCCCGTGCCCTGAGGGAAGAGGTGGGTGGCAGAGGGCAGGTTGGAAGTTGAGGAGAGGTGCAGAGGGCAGCACTGCTGCTCTCTAAAGGCAAACTGTGGGCCCTTGCAACACACTTCCATCCAAGTGTCAGGAGGTGGTGGGATGGGGCTGCTGGTGCACATCCCTGTAGGACAACTGCAGCAGGCTCTGCTTGAGTCTAAGGAAATCATCAAAGGAGACTGACTGTAAAGACATTCACTTTCCATCCTTTCAGCTAGAACTGACCACTGAACAAAACAGGACTGGGCAAAGTAATCTCAGGGTATAAGAATCAAGCTATAAGTTAGATATGATCTATAGAATCATAGAATCACAGAATACTTTGGGTTGGAGGGGATCTTAAAGCTTACCTAGTTCCAACCCCCTGCCATGGACAGGGATACCTCCCACTAGAGCAGGTTGCCCAAAGCCCCATCCAGCCTGGCCTTGAACACTTCCAGGGATGGGGCACCCACAGCTTCTCTGGGCAACCTGTTCCAGTGCCTCATCACCCTCATAGTGAAGAATTTCCTCCTTACATCTAATCTAAATCTATCCTCTTTTAGTTTAAAACTTCTCCTTGCTACTTCATAATTACCAGCCTGAAAAACCACTAACGGGTAGTAGTCGAAGGGCCGTACCAGGCGAGTGACTTTACTGGCAATGTCTCTTACCCGAGCCCCAAGGAGGCAGCAGACTTCCCTGTAGGTAGGGTCCGGACGGCAAATCGGGCCCTCTGTCCCTTTCAGAGGGGAGTCCCCCATGACGATAACCCTTCTTTCTTTCTTGACAGAAGATGTAGAGATGCAGGGGGTAGGTTGCCTTGCCTTAGGCACCCCTTCCAACCAGGATGGTCTTTCGTCTACATCGTTGTTTTGACTGTCACGTTCTAGAACCTCATACCTGTTATGTAAGGGTAGTCGGGAAGGTGGGGTGGGCAGGGAGAGGGCTCGCCTACCACCCCGAGCAGAAACCTGCTTCCATTCCCCCCCTTGACCTAGGTCCCCTCCTACTGCCTGGCGGGATGGGGAAACCTTTGTCATTTGTGTAGCGGTTGCCTGGTGGGATTGGAGAACCTTTGGTTCCTGTGTGGTGGCTGGCTCGTGAGTCTGCCTCAGGGTAGGTAGAGTATGCCTCCACCAGTCAATTTCCCTCTCTGACTCCCTGATACTCCTCAGCCTACTCACCTCCTCCCGAAGCTCCGCCACCAGGCTGAGCAGTTCTTCACCCTGGGCACATCTCCCACAGACATACCCGCCACTGCTGCTGTCAGACACTGACAGAAGACTGGGGCACACCCTGCAGCCCAAGACCTGGACGGCCGCGTGCTTCCCCGAGACCCTTGGGTAGCCATGTCGGTAGCTGTGGCTGGAGAGGCCACAAGAGATGCAGAGGGGCCTCCCATTTATTCTACACCTCTCATGTCTCTTCACAGTGCCAGACTAGAGTCAAGCTCAACAGGGTCTTCTTTCCCCGCTGATTCCGCCAAGCCCGTTCCCTTGGCTGTGGTTTTGCTGGAGAGTAGATAGGGACAGTGGGAATCTCGTTCATCCATTCATGCGCATCACTAATTAGATGACGAGGCATTTGGCTACCTTAAGAGAGTCATAGTTACTCCCGCTGTTTACCCCCGCTTCATTGAATTTCTTCACTTTGACATTCAGAGCACTGGGCAGAAATCACATCGCGTCAACACCTGCTGCGGGCCTTCGCAATGCACCATGTTTGCTGACCTATAATTTTCTATCATTGTCATAGTCAACGTAAAAGAAGCAGCACGCTCATGTGCCTTTGTGTGAAGCATACAGTCAGCTCACAAGGCTGTGTCCACACTGGTGAGGTGGTGAGTGCACCTTCTACAGTCATTCCTGCTTGAGGATTATGCAGAGGCACATGCCTGACGTGAAGATGCGCTTTTGCAAGTAATCCTAGGATTGTTCTGGTATCTGCTTTAAGCAACTTACTGGCCTACAGCGTTATTTAGAAACTGAGTTGTAGTATGGATTAATCTAGGAGAGGGTTTCATTGAGTCATGTCAGATAGTGTACTGGCTTTTCATGTTTCTCTGATCCTTAACAGCAAGCCTGAAAAACATCTCCCACAGTCACTGGCATTGCTGAGTAGATTCAGAGTTTTATTTAGTTGAGGACATGTAGCTTTCTTGTTTTAGGAACTATGAGCAATTTCTGTGTTATTTCCTAAGCTATTTCTGAAGTCTCTGAGATTGCTAGCTGAATGCTTGGAAGAAAGACCAAGAATTGAAAGAAAGAATTGGAAGAAAGACCAAGAATTGAGATTGCTAGCTGAATGCTTGGAAGAAAGACCAAGAAAGACAAAGAATTGGTCCTTGAGACTTGTATTTTTGTGTATTGGTACTTTAGGCAGATGGGAATGGTATGAGGCCATGGAAAGTTATGGTTAGCCAAAATCATGATCAGATATAACTACCTCCAGCACTCTTCATTAGCCTGAGCTGGTCTCCATTCCTGACTGCTGCAACTCACCCTGGACTGTGTTGCATGGGACATGTTACTGCTTCCTGAAGGTCTCTGATTGCCTTGACCCTAAGTCTGTCTTTCTCCAGTATATTGAAAAAAAGGTCCAAGAGCACCACAACACCAAATTTGAAAAAAAATATATATATAATAATATTAATTATTAATATTAATTTTTAAAGTTTTCTGAAGTTGCCCAGGTCTGTTCATGAACAGACCAAACTATTTTAGCTTTAAATATGCTTTAAAACCAATTGTACAATTAAGAGAGATCAGAGAAGTACAAGAAGTTCAGAGTTCTTCTGGGGTCACCTGGACAAAAAAATGGGAAGAAAGAGCTGAGATAAATCCTTGGTCACCATATCACAGTTATTTTGCAATAAACCTTAAGAAACATGTAAGCTTTTGTTGATTCAGTTCCACTACTGTGTATGAAATGATTGCATGAACAACTCTAGCAAGGTGTTGTGAAAATAACTTTTTTGCTTTATCAAGCATGACTATGCAACTCTAGCATGGGTCAAGTCCCTATTAACTGTGTAATCAGAGATATTGGAGATACCCCAGCCTCACAGAGTGGCTTTAAACTAGGAGAGGTACAACCAGATAATTACTGCTTTTCCTTGTCAGATTTTTCACTTGAGCAAGGTTCTTCATGGTTACTGTGACAGCATCGTGTTTGCCTGGCTGGGACTAAACAAAAATTGATGTTCTCTCATTGTTAAAATCAGAATGATACTGTCTTTCCCAGCTCAGGATGCCAAGACCAGACGACAGCTAGTTAAGCATCTCCCTACCTGTGACTTGTGTACCCTCATGTTTGGCAAGTGTCAACAGATAGAAGGTGACAACCAGCACATTGGGCATACTGTCTGGCAGTTTATACATGTGTGAAAGCACCAGGAGAAACAGCAGAACAAGATTTAAGAGGAATGGTATGCATTGATCATAAAGGACGTGATTAACACCAATCAAACTGGTAAGCTCTGAGGAATGTGTTGCTTGCACCTTGATGTGCCACAGAGAAGGTGATTCATTGGCAGAAGACAAACACCTGATAACAGAACAACAGTGGAGGGGATATAGTGCATCTTATGGGCTGTTCCTCTTCCTGTTATCCCAAGAGGAGGATAGATTATAATCCCAAGCAAGAAAGTGAAAGACACCCGTCAGCAATGTTGCCTAGCATTTACGAAGCTTGAAGTAAATAAGATGCAGAGGCAAAACATCACACCACAATAACTTTTGACTCCTAAAAGATCTTAGAGGCCTGTCCAAGAACAAGTTGAGCTTGGGACTCAAGAGGAACCCAGAATGCATAGTGAGGACTCACCAGCTAGCAACCCCTGCCTTCCATGTCACACTCAGGTGACCTTGGCCAGACCACTTGGATACACACATTTTGGCCCTGCTGAGAATGCGTGTGTGAGTGTGTTGATTGGTACAGTTTACTTCCTTAGAAAGTCAAGTAAAATGTCTTTACGTTTCTAAACGGTCTTGAGTTTTCTTACTTTAGTTCCTACAACAGTACTGTACAAATATTCCATGAGTGTGATTATACAGTTTAATTTTAAGATGCCCATGATAGTCTACCTAATATTTGGTTATGGGCCCTACCGTGTATTATGAGGCCCTGGCACTGTAGGTTAATACCAGTGATGAATCACAGTTCTATCAAGTGCATATGCACAGCAATATCACGATAGTGTTGTTCTTTCTATCTAAACTTGCACCTATAAGCCAAAATGTCCAGCTCTGGTCTCCTAACCTCAGAAACCTCTAAGGTCTGCATTTCTTCCTTTGACTAAGATACACAAGATTTTCTCAGTAAAAAGCTAGCTGCTCTTTGTTGGCAACTTCTCTCCCTCCTACTGCAGATATGATAGGTACCAGTGCTAAAAGTCACTCCAGCCACAGTGCTGATACACTGCTCCGACAGCCTCATTCCCTGGCCTGAAGATGCTGGAGAATTCCCTGCCGCCTTTCCAACCTCTACTGGTAACTACTACTAGCATCTAGTACCTCCACTAGATAGCTAGTACCTGGTGGAGGTAGAAGGCAACAGATAGAACAGTGGATGAAGTAGCCGACCATACAATTAAAAGGTGAGGTCTGTCTTGATGCTGTTGAAGGAAACCAGAGGCTTTTCTACTCTAGTAGAAAAACACAGGCCAGGTGCTGGTTTCTCCATCCACAGGGCATTGTTTAAATACTCTTAGGATGCACACATGAACTGTCCTCTACACAACCTGTAAAGTCCATCTTATGTAGTGGGACTTTGGTGTTCATAAGAGGGGGAAGACATTTAAAAAGCCTGAATTAGGCACAGGGACAGAAGTAAGGTAATGAAACAGCAAAGGTTCTGGCCATACTTGTTGTCGGGAAGGTAGCGCCCATACATGCAGTTCCTTTAAGACAGTGGTTGAGCACTGATAAAAATAAAATAAAATTACAGTCTGGCAGATAGAATCATAGAAACACAAGGTTGGAAAGGACCTACAAGATCATCTAGTCCAACCGTCATCCTATCACCAATACTACCCACTAAGCTACTAAATCATATCTCGTAGCGCCTTGTCCAGACGCTTCTTGAACAGTGCGAGGGACAGTGACTTCACCACCTCCCTGGGCAGGCCGTTCCAGTGCCTGACCACTCTTTGCGAGAAAAAGTTTTTCCTGATATCTAACCTAAATCTCCCCAGGCGCAACTTGTGGCCATTTCCTCAAGTCCTATCATTAGTTATCTGAGAGAAGAGGCCGACCCCCTCCTCGTCACAACCTCCCTTCAGGAAGTTGTAGAGCGCAATGAGGTCTCCCCTGAGCCTCCTCTCCTCCAGACTAAACAACCCCAGCTCCCTCAGCCGCTCCTCATAAGACT
>VXAA01006867.1:13572-24411 GCA_013399115.1 Anseranas semipalmata | reverse complement strand
GGAGATGAGGTTGGACAAGCACGACTTGCCTTTTGTGAACCTGTGCTGGCTGGGCCTGATCCCCTGGATGCCACACAAGTGCCGTGTGATCTCACCCAAGATGATTTGCTCCATAACTTTCTCTGGAACCGAGGTCAGACTGACAGGTCTGTAGTTCCCCGGGTCCTCCTTATGGCCCTTCTTATAGATGGGAGTCACATCAGCAAGCCTCCAATCCTCTGAGACCTCTCCAGATAACCAGGAACACTGATAGATGGCGGAAAGCGGCTTGGCAATTACCTCCGCCAGCTCCCTCAGCACCCTAGGGTGGATCTCGTCTGGTCCCATGGACTTGTGACATTCCAGATGGAGGAGCAGGTCTCTAACTGTCTCTTCCTGGATCACAGGGGGGGATTCCCTGCCTGAATCACAGCGGACGTCCAGGTCAGGGAGTAAAGTACCCTGAGGATAACTGATCTGACTATTAAAGACAGATGTAAAGAAGGCGTTAAGTACCTCAGCCTTATCCTTATCCTCAGTGATCACATTTCCTGCTGCATCAAGTAAAGGATGGAAATTTTCCTTGGTTCTTCTCTTGCTGCTAATATATTTGTAAAAGGATTTATTGTTCTCTTTTACTGCAGTGGCCAATCTAAGTAAGATGGAGTAACATGTGCATGTTTTGAAGAAGTGTGTCAGCTGAGTGTGTTTCACAACTCACAGATTGCTCCTGGACTATGGCTGGTATGAATGCTAGAAGCCAACCTAATCCTCGTCCAGGAAATGTACACATAAATACAGCAGACCAAAGGTTCGGTCTTTTAGGTGGCTACGAAACAGCTGCAGAAAAGCATAGGTTATAGCATCATGGGGCTGCAGGTGGAGAAAGAGCACCTTTACTCTGCGCAATACGCATCACTTCAGCACAAGCTCTCCTCCGCTCTGCAGTCCATCAGCAAGATGCTAAGGTTGGTGCTTTGCCAGAGAACATTGCAGAGGTTTTGCAAGTTGCCAGTTGCAAATGCAACACCCCTTGGGCCTAAGGGGTATCTGGAGGCTGCCTGGGCCACTGCCACTTGTGAAGGATGGTGTAATGGCCCAGTGTTTCCGCTAGCGTGCCTATGGAGAGGCCAGCATGCTTGTGTGGTCTTGTGAATGTGGTAGAGAGCCAGATACAACTGCCATTTGCCCATGCCGTTTCAGAGGGACTTGGAACTGTGTGCACAGGCAGCAAGAGCAGCCCAAGTCCTCTCCTTGCTCCACAACCTCTTCTTAGAGGCATTCCCAAGGGCGCCTGGGAGTTAGGAAATGACCCTTTCCAAATGAAACATTTTGATGTTTTTTTTACTGTGGCTATCATGACCTTGAGATGAAACTCCATAGCTGAAATTCCTTACCGCATCACCCTGGCTGCTTCTGGAAATGTAATCCATTGCAAGCCTGAAAGTTATGACCACAAGACCAAGTAGAGGAAGTTATTGAAGATATGACTTGTGCTCACATCCTTTAATTGAAGGACACATGATGTGGTCCAGCATGGTGCCGACATAGCAGGGCTCTGACACAACACGCTCTTTTTAACGTTGGTGTTGGTAGAGCTGTTGTCATTCCCACCACCAACCTGATCGGATACGACAGTGGGCTCTGCCCGGTAATGTATTTTCCTCTGTGTAATTCAGATTTGTGTTGGAGCTATCCTGGGGTGAAAAGCATTGACTGCTTTTTTCTCAGTAACTTGCCTCTTGGTATTACCATAGAGAGAGTTACTGTGAACACTGGGAATATTTCAGAGGGCAGATATATCTCGTGGTGTAGGAGACCCACTGGGAGGAGGACAAAGCAAGGTAGCGAGTAAAAAACTTCAAAAATGGGTCTTGCCTGGTACCCAAACCAGTCTGTGTGGAGGAGCATGGCAATCCCTGCATGAACTCTAAATGGGAGCTGGAACTGGGAATCCCCTCTGCTTTCCCAGCACAGCCTGTCATTTGTGGTCTTCAGATACATAGGGAACTTAACCCAGCATAACCAAATAGAAACAGGCATTCGTAACAATGTTATTAATGAATAATAATAATATTTTACACAGGCACAAGATGTGGTTGTTCATTGCAATCCTGTTTTTGACACAAGCAGCTGCAAACTCAGAAGATGTCATTGAGCAGACAAACGGTGGAAATCCCGAGACATTCATGAATGTTGTAAGTTCAGGAGAAGCTTGAATTTCCTCTCTGAAAGTTTGCAGATGTTTAGCTGGGTGCGAGAGGGTCACAGAGGGATGGAGGATGTGTGGAGAGGGCTTGGGTAGCTGTGCGTGCTGGGTTTGTTGAGTAGCCTCAAGTATTACTTAATTAAGCTGCCTTAGTATTACGCTGCCTCCGTAACACCATTAACAAGCCCTGCTTCCTGAATGAGTCCTTTTCTTCCTAGCAGTGTGCAATTATAAACAGGTCAGTTAGAGGAAGCAGTAATCCCAGCGTGGATTGGATCAGACTTTTTCCTTGAGGGTAGAAAGTTCTGCATGCTCCATTTCTCCTTGTTCAAACAGTTTGGCATTCACCCATGCCCCTTAATAAGGCAGGAGCTCAGACAGGAATCAAAAACCCCACAAGTGAGCCTAAAAGAAAGCCAGTGCCTAAAAGAAAGCCAGTGCCAGTGGTGCTGCACCAGGCATGGACTCACCAGCACACCAGGCTTGGGCTGGAGGTGCTGGGGCAGGAGTCTCCATCCAGACTCCTGTGGCCCCACTCCCAGCAGGGCCAGCACCATGGCTCCAGCAGGCTGCACATTTAAATGGACCACAAGTTTGGCAATGAAATTGCTGAAACCAACCTCTTCCAGCAACCGTGTGAAAAAACAACTGTGGCGGTCTGTAAGCTTGATTTCACCAGACTGAAATGTCCCGATCTGTTGAATTTTCAGCATAGATAAAGCTTAGGCAGAGCCATGTGGGTCCTGTGACAAATCCTATGGAGCTTGTCCTGTTGCCACAAGAAGCCCATCTAGTCAGCCCAGCTCTGCAGGTTGGATATGCCTGTGATCGTATCTGCTCCACCAGCTGGCTCAGAGCGTGACAAAACATGTTTTGCTGCTAGTGTCAGGAGCCAGGAAGCCCTTTTGTTTTCAACCCTCGCCTTTGGAGGAATCCAAATGCATGTGCCAAATTTCGTGGCGGAGCCCTGCTGCCTCCTGGCCCTGAGCACCTCCCCTCCTGTTCAGTCACTGCTCACAGGCACCAGCTCCCAGGCAAGTGTGTCCTCGTCCCATGTAGGCCTCATAGTTTGGTATTTTCCTGTGGTAGAAACATTTAATCAGGTTTTCCACCTTGGTTTTTGTTTTCTCAGAGCCAAATGATCTGCTACAGAGGGTACCCCACTGAGGAGTACGAAGTCCTGACTGATGACGGTTACTATGTCAGACTGAACAGAATTCCTCATGGGAGAGAAAAGTCTGGAAACGGAGGTATAGCTCTATTTGGCAAGGAAGCCAGCAAAAAAAAAAAGAGTAACCTAACAAACAGCTACTGAGATCCAGGTGAAGGGATCAACTTTACCTGGCTAGGGGAGTATTTACTGTTAAAGCTAAAATACAAAATCCGTGGCACTTCTCAAATTTGCAGTCAAGGCTTTACCAGCCAGCATAGGAAAGCGTGCATGCAGCACAGGAACCTTTTGTATCAAGCAGCAACTCGGTTTTGAGGCTCAGAGGATGCAGACATATCTTAGGAGAATTTAGTTTTACTTTTCCTCATAAATTTATGACTTTGGGATCTGTACTATCTCACTGACAAGCCTGTAGGCCTGAGCTTTTACATGGTTGCCACGAGTTGCTGGTGGCCGTGGCGCTGAGGGGATGGGCATGTGGGGTCAGAAAGGGTTGGGAGAGACGACAGCAGCTCTCCTGCCTGAGACAACCAGGGAAACAACCACAAGACAACTACAGCAAAGATTTCTTAGTGTCCTTGATTTGTTGCCCTTTCTCCAGGCTTCCTGTTCTCCAGGAGATGTCATAACAACGCGCATTGCATGTTCTCTGACTGTGCAACGAGAAGGCTGTATTAGCCTGAATTTGGGTTAAGTAGAGGGATTTTAGTTTAATGAAAAGTGCTGTTTCTTTCACATCCAGGCCCCAAACCAGTCATTTTTCTTCAGCATGGGCTACTCGGTGAAGGCAGCAACTGGGTTGAAAATCTGGCTAACAACAGCCTTGGCTTCATACTAGCAGATTCTGGCTATGACGTCTGGCTGGGAAACAGTCGGGGAACACGCTGGTCCCAGAGACACCAGCATCTTTCTGCTGACCAAGTTGAATTCTGGGATTTCAGGTAGGCTGGAGTGGATTACAAAAGCTGGCAAACTTTCCTGTGTGTCACTAACCTCTAGGCCTCCATGGGTGCCTCCATGCAGGCAAGTCATGGCCTCCCCCAGGCCTCCCAGTGGAGGCTGGAGGCAAGGAGGACAGAGGCACACATGCAGACCCACCTGGTGACATGGTGCCAGCACCTCTGGGCAGCGGGGCACTGCAGCCTCCATGGGGCTCCACCCTGCGGAGACACTAGCTTGCAGTAGAAAAGCTAATAAAGTAGGTCAGCATTTCACCATACCACTCTAAAAGGCACACAGGCAGGAACTCTTATCTCTAGGAGCAGGGCAGGTGCTGGTATCCTGACCTGCAGAACCAAGCCCTGGGTCTGCAGAGTTGTTGTGTGTTGCACCTGAAATGCTATATTGCACTGCTGGCCAGGGTCTGCACAGTTTCCTAACTACGGTTATTGGAGGACCTTCCTTCCTTCCTTCCTTCCTTTTCAAGGAAGGATGAGGCCATGGCAGGAGGGATGCCTTTGGACCTCGTGTAGTTTCACCCACCAGAGCTCTCCTTGGTCATGGGAATTTTCTATTGGAAAATCACCCTCAGATGTCAAACCCTTCTGTATATATACCTTGTAACTAATGCGCTATTCCTGTATTGCAGTTTTCATGAAATGGCTATGTACGACCTCCCAGCAATGATCGACTTTGTTCTGCAGAAGACTGGCCAGAAGCAGATATATTACGTGGGCTACTCTCAGGGTGCCACTATTGGTGTGTTAGAAGGGGTTGGACATCATCTTTCTCTCCACAGCAGGGAAGGCTTTGCCTGGACCACCTTGAAAACATTCATTTTGCCATTTGGGAGCAGAAAGTATAGAGAGGCCCTACCTTTGTGGGGAACTGGGCAGGCACACTAGGCAACGTCCAGAAGGTCTCTTGCAGTGAGAAGTCCCACAGCAGCAGTGCTTTCCATAAAGGAGAACTGGGAGGACCAGCATGCTCCTAGAGCAGTAGGAAAGTTCTTGGTGACCTCAGTAAGCTCCTGAAAATCAAATTTCAGCCTAGAAAAGTGAATTGCAGTGTTCTGCACCAAACACAAAGGCGTTATGCATGGAGGTCACAGCTTGTGCTTTCCAACGAAGCACACAGTGCTATTTTTCACTAGACAGGCCACCACAGGTACGAGATGACCTCAGTGAAGATGAAACCCTTTAGCAGTGGCTTGTGGAAGGTGACAGGACTGTTCTCCTTGCCTGGTGAATGGGACAGGACTTCCCATTAGTGGTAGTCATTACAGTGTTTCATCAGCCACTTATAACCATAGGAATAAAGACGTAGTCTCCTTTTGGATATGCTAACACTGAACACTGAAAGGAGGCACGCATGCCACATTTCTAATTCAGGCTAGTGTTGGCTAAGCCGATGTAGGCAGTGGGTCCATGCGAACCCCCTCAGAGTAAGCACCCGAACAAACACCAGCAAGTCTCAGATTGTTTTTCTGTTTCCTCAGCATTCATAGCATTTTCAGCCATGCCAGAACTGGCTCAGAAAATCACAATGTTTTTTGCTCTGGCTCCTGTATTGACAATTAAGCACGCCAAAAGTCCTGTCATGAAAATGTCGTTCCTTCTTGACAGACAATTCAAGATGTTACAGGTACGAGATTGATCCCTGCTCTACTCCCCTGAACGCATGGAGGCTAGAAAAGGGACACAGTCCCTGGGCGATTGAAGGAGCAGAAAGCAGTTAACTCCCACTGATTTATTAGCCCAGGCGCAGCTGCACCTGCAAGAGCACTTCTGCACAGCCACTTTGTGGAGTGCATGCCTCCCTCCTATCTGTAGGCTCTTCAGGTGTTGACACTGGTCTTTCCACAGGGCCCTTGTTGAATTCCTGGCCAGACCGCCTGGAAATGATCAGTTTGATTTTAATGATAGTGAGAACCAAATCCAATGCTTGGGAGAGGTGGTGTGAAAGAGGAGAGGTGAGAATATTGATTTCCCTGGTGTGCATTCAATCAGCACCTGAGCAGCACACCCTTCAGCGACCTGCACACATCCCAGCAGGGCAGGAGGGTAAAGGGAAGTGGGTTTCGCTCCCACAGGCCCCGTGCAGCACATACCCTTGTGAGACAGCTCGCAGGGTCACCGTGGGACCCTGGCCAGCTGCGGGTTGGGGAAGGCAGGCTGAGCATTTGGTGCTGAAAGGAAAATGCAAGCAGTTACCTCGTTTCCGCAGCTCCTGCTGGGCCAAACAGACGCCTCACTGCGAATGAGGAAGCTGTGGAGATTTCTTCCTCACCTGTGCAGGCACCCAATCCTGTACAAGCCCTGCGCCAGCCTGTTCTTCCTGCTGGGGGGCTACAACGAGAAGAACCTCAACATGGTATGTGCACCTCTGCGCCTCCCAAAAGAAGTCCCCAGGCTCTCTGAGCTTGCACTGCCTGTCCCCAGGAGAACTGCCGCACCTGCCGGCAGCATGAGGAAGCACCAGAGCTGTGTCAGAGCAATTGATTTTTAATGGAAATTATATTTCTGAACCTGACCCAAGTCTCTAGGCAGTGTGACTCAGCAGTGGCTGTTTTGGAAAATGCATTGTCTGGCAATCGTTGTCTTTGTTCCTAACCATTTGCAAGCAATGATATCTTGAATGTGTTTCCCTGCAGACCCGGCTGGATGTGTACACAGCCCACTATCCTGACGGGACATCTGTCAAAAACATGATACACTGGGCCCAGGTAGGTTCCCTGAAAGACAGCAGAAGGACTGTGCAGAAGAGGTGGAAAGTCTGGCTCTGGGGGGATGCTACCCCATTGTGAAACATCAAGCACCCTCTTGCAATGTGGCCCCTCAAGGAGGCTTTGAGATGCGGGACCTGTGCGGCAGCACTCAGTGGCCTTGCTGTGCATCTCACTGAAGTTTTGTCCTCTCCTCACAGGTGATGACATCGGGAGACTTCAAAGCTTTTGACTATGGCAGTGGAAACCAAGCCATGTACCACCAGGTAGGAGGCTGGAGCACTGGTATCCGGAGGAGGGAGGTGGGCAGGCGGCATGGGCAGGGGCCGGGGAAGCCCCTCTGCATTCATCCCATGGGATATCTCCATCCAGAACTGTGGCAGCCTCACACCAAGGCCATCCCAGGTGTTGCAGGGCTGGGCTAGCTTGCAGGGTTTCTCAAAGGTGGCTGTGTCCCTCCAGGAGACACCTCCCTCCTACCAGCTGGAGAAGATGCCTGTGCCCACTGCGGTGTGGTCAGGGGGCGAGGACTGGGCAGCCGACTGGAGGGATGTCCATCTGCTGCTGCCCCGCATCACCCACGTCATCTCCTACGTGCACATCGCCGACTGGAACCACTGGGATTTCATCTGGGGCTTGGATGCCCCTGGGCGCCTCTACAGCCACATCCTAGCCCTGACGGAGAGGTCCAAGTAGAGCAGGACCCGGCTCAGCGGGCTTGTTGCATCTGGCCATGGTGAGGCTGGGGGGCCAAGAGCAGCCCCTGAGTGCAGCACAGAGGGGATGGATGGAGCCAAACCTTTCCTGGCCACCACAGGTGATGCACGGAGGGGCCCCGGCCCGAGACAGTGGCCTGGGGGGCTCAGGTTGGGTGCAGGGAAGCCGGGGCCAGCTGACAGCGATGCCACTGCCAAGCTGCCTGCTCCCGCTCTGCTGCTTGCTGTAAAACTGCAGAGACAGTTAAAAAACAAAACACACACACACACGAAAAAAAAAAAAAAGAAAAAAAAAAGCAGAAATAAGTGCTCGAAGGGGATTTCTCTTGCACGGGATGAGCGGGAGCCGTGACGGTTCAGCAACGCCGTGGCGACGCAAGATCCGGGGGCGGCCCCAGAGGCGGGACAGGCACCATGGAGTGCGGCGGCGGGCGGCGGGTGCTGGTGGTGGGCGCGGGGCTGGCAGCGCTGGGGGCGGCACAACGGCTGCAGGGCCCCGGCACGGTCCGGCTGCTGGAGGCGGGGAGCCGTGCCGGTGGCCGTGTCTGCAGCCACCCCTTCGGTAGGGAGTGGGGAGCACCGGGGGGGTGGCTCTGTCCGCAGGGCCAGGAGCCCCGGGGTGACCTGTCCCCCTCCTGCAGCCTCGGGGCTGGTGGAGCTGGGCGCGCACTGGATCCACGGGCCCTCGGAGGGGAACCCTGTCTTCTGCCTGGCCTCCCACTACGGCCTGCTGGGCCCTGGGGCTGCCGAGGAGGAGAACCAGCGGGTGGAGGCTGGGGGGCACCCGCTGCTGCCCTGTGTCACCTACGGCAGCTCGGGGAAGGTGCTGAGCCCCGAGCTGGTCAGCAGCACCCGCGCCCTCTTTGCCAAGCTGCTGGGCTCAGCCCAGGCCTTCCTCCATGCTGAGGAGCTGCCTGCCGCTGGCGTGGGGCAGTACCTGCGGGCAGAGATTGCCCGGCTGGCCCCAGCCTGGGATGGGGATGAGGACAGCAAGCAGCTCCGGCTGGCCATCCTCAGTGCTTGCCTCAAGCTGGAGTGCTGCATCAGCGGCACCCACAGCATGGACCTGGTGGCTCTGGGGTCCTTCGGGGAGTACACCTCGCTGCCCGGCCTGGATTGCACCTTCCCCGGGTAAGAGTGGGGCACGGAGCAGAGGGGAGTGCCAGGGACACCCTGGCAGGGTCCCAAAGTGGGGTGACCAAGCAGGGAAGGAAGGCATCCCCACTCTCATCCTCTCCTGCAGCGGCTACAGCAGCTTGCCCGACCACATGCTCGCAGCTCTGCCTGAGGGCACTGTCCTGCTCAACAAGCCGGTGAAGACCATCCGGTGGCAGGGGTCCTTCCACGAGGAGGGGGACGTGGCAAGGGTCTTCCCTGTCCAGGTGGAGTGTGAGGACGGCGACTCCTTCCTTGCCGACCACGTCATCGTCACCGTCCCGCTGGGTGAGACCGATTCCCTGCCCTGCCTGTCCTGTGGCACCCAGTCCCTGCCCCACACCACGAGGGGATGTTCCTGTCCGGTGCTGCTGGCTGGCATCGCTGGAGACAGGCAGGACCTGCCTGAACCCCTTCCCAGCCTCCCCTTCCCATGGACCACGGGGAGGAAGAAGCATCCTGGACCCAAGCACTGGGACCCCATCCCCTTCCCCAACTGCTACATCACCCTGCTGTGCCCCACTGCAGCTCCGGGCTCGGCGAGCGGCCGGACTGCGGTGGAAGGAGCTGCCTGATCTTCTCTTTGTAGGTTTCCTCAAAGAACACCATCAGGACTTTTTCCAGCCCCCCCTGCCTGAGAGGAAAGCAGAGGCCATTCGCCGCCTGGGCTTCGGCACCAACAACAAGATCTTCCTGGAGTTCGAGCAGCCTTTCTGGGAGCCCAAGCAGCAGCTTCTGGAAGTGGTCTGGGAGGACGACTCACCTCTTGCAGAGCCCAGCACTGACCTGAAGGCCAACTGGTTCAAGAAGCTCATCGGCTTCGTGGTCCTCCAGCCACCAGAGCAGTATGTGGCTGGGCCCTTCAGCCCCACGCCACAGCATCTGCACAGTGCTGGCGCGTCAAGCCTGCACAGAGCCACTGTCACCTCTGGCTGCCGCACAGTGGGAGCGGTGGTGTTGCCAGGGCGGGGAGGGCTCTCGCCTGTGTGGATCCAGCTCCATCTCCCACCGTCCTGACGGGTGCCCTCCTCTTCCCCTCTCCCCCAGGCTTGGGCACGTCCTCTGTGGCTTCATTGCTGGGAAGGAGTCGGAGTACATGGAGACACTGAGTGATGCGGAGGTTCTCCACACCATGACCAGTGTCCTTCGCAAGCTGACAGGTACCTGCTCCCCCACCTACTGCTGCCCAGCGGGGGCAAGGTGACTGCCTCCAGAGATGCAGGATCACCAAAATCTCCATGCAAGGACTGCCAAGCTGCTCAGGCAGAAGGCTGGGGGACTCTCCTGGCGCCTGCAGTGGCGCTGGGGGGGGGACAGGTCTCAGGTCTGTCTCCATGCATGTAGGGAACCCACACCTGCCCGCTCCCCAGAGCATGCTCCGGTCCCGGTGGCACAGTGCTCCCTACACCCGGGGCTCCTACAGCTACGTGGCTGTCGGCAGCTCGGGGGACGACATTGATGCACTGGCTGAACCTCTGCCCGAGGATGCGTCCGACCCCAGGGTAATTCCTCTGGGATGCAGCGGGTGCGCGGGGACAGCCACCCTGGTGCTGTTCCTCCAGCTAGCTGGAGACGCGTGGGGATGGGTGGCCACGGGTGGTAACAGGGGGCCCCAAGGAGGACAGGGAGATGACTTCTGCTCCCTTCAGGGTCCTCACTGCTGAGCTCCAGGGTCTTTGGGGGAGGGGGGGGGGTACCCCATTCCCATGAAGTCTGGGGACGTGCAGCTCCCCCCACCCACTCTCCAGCATCCTGAGCCCTGTGGGTCCCAGGGGGTCCGGTCCAGTCCAGGTCCCACCCGCTGGGGAGCTCACCTCCCGCCTCCCCGCAGCCGCTGCAGCTCCTCTTTGCCGGCGAGGCCACCCACCGCACCTTCTACTCCACCACGCACGGAGCCCTGCTCTCAGGCTGGCGGGAGGCCGACCGCCTCAACCGGCTCCAGCGA
>VXAA01006864.1:0-16577 GCA_013399115.1 Anseranas semipalmata | reverse complement strand
GACCAGGAAGTTGTCCTCAATGCACTCTAGGAGTCTTCTGGACTGTTTACAGCCTGCTGTGTAGCTTTTCCAGTAGACATCTGGGTGGTTGAAGTCCCCCATCAGGATAAGAGCATGCGAGTGTGACACTTCTTGCAGTTGAAGCAAGAAGGCCTCATCAACAGGCTCCCGTTGGTCAGGTGGCCTGTGGTAGACCCCGACCACAAGGTGTCCTTTATTGGTCTGGTCCTTAACTTTTACCCACAAGCTCTCAACCTGTCTGTGGCTGTTTCTCAGAGGCAGCTCTTTGCAATCAGTCCCTTCCCTAACATAGAGGGTAACAACCCCACCCCTCCTTCCCTGCCTATCTCTTCTGTAGAGCTTGTAGCCCTCTATTCCAGTGTTCCAGTTATGTGATCTGTCCCACCATGTTTCCGTGATAGCAGTCAGGTCATATTTTTCTTATTGCACCATGGTTTCCAACTTCCAAATTATGCAGTGACGTGACTACTCTTCAGTAATTGTATATAGCATGCCATCCAGCAGTTAAATGCAGGAAGTGAAGAAGAATCCTGTACATGCTTGCATTGCAGAAATACATGTGAAGCCAAAATGTAATTGCAAGACTGGGGTTAATTCCCACTTTGAGGGGAAAATTCCATGGGATCTTTCATGAGTCTCTGATGCAGAATTGTCACCTCTGTATATTACAAGAATTACAAAGACATTAACGGGGCTGACCTCAGTGTCACATAAGCATGAGAAGAATTAAGTAATATCTGCTTTATTTTTTTCTTCAGATTCATGAGACAATCGAATCCATAAATCAGTTAAAAATACAACGTGATTTCATGCTGAGTTTCTCCAAAGATCCCAAAGGATACATCCAAGACCTTCTCCGGTCCCAAAGTAGAGATCTTAAGGTGAGCTAAGGTTTGAAAAAGAATGAAGAGTGGAACCAGAATGTAAGAACAATAGTTAAATGTGTACAGCATGTATAGCTAAAACATCCAGGATGGAAAATTGGTGGAGGAAAGGATGAGTGTAATACTGCCATCCCAGAACAGAAAGTATGCAGGAAAGACCAGTTAGGCTGTATTCTACTTCCAGTGAATTACCAGTACATAATGGGGGTTGTAGGTGAATTTGTGGTTAGGCAGTAAGATGAAAGTGCAGGGATGTGTTGGTGTACTCTGTAAAATGAAAGCTACATATAACTCACCAGGAGGATCCTATAGCACAATAACACAATTTGGGTGTTTTGATAGTTTTCATAATTTAATCTTATTTAAAAAATAACAGATTAAATATTAGCTGCCTTTGAGCTTACCTTTGCGATACCCAAGAAATGGAATGTAAGGAAGTTCAGTTGTTTGCCAGCAAAAAAGAATAATTTGTTTCTCATGAAGTTTCACATTTTGTATCTTTAAATTAGACACCTCAAAAACAGTTATGTTAATGAAGCCAGGATGATAAAGCCAGGATAATGAAGCCATTATTTTAATAAAGTAATTCTCTTTCAAATAAAAATGTCTTGTTTGTTAATCAATAGTCTTGCAAAGATTTACTGTTAAGATTATGATTGTTATTATTATTTATATTCAAAAGGGGGATAGACCTCTAAAAATTATTAAATATATCTGTAGCTTGAAGAGCTTACAAACTAAGGTGTTGTGGAACTTCTCTAGTTGCATATATAGAACAATTGTTCAGTGTTCTCCCTGACTGACATCCAGTTCCAAAAGGCCCTTTTTGATAATATTCTGCCCTGCTGGCATCAGCATTGTCATCGCAAAACGCTACCCTGCAGAATATGCTAATAATTTCTTGATTCTGTGATGCTGGAGAATTAGTCATTATAATATTATTTTATTATTGGTTGTTCAAATCTTGCTTTGTTGGCAGTTGCATAGAGACTGGAAAATCATCTCAGGATTTTGGCCATTTTGGAGTTGCTAGTTTTTTTCTGTTCCTCACATCTCAGTAGAATTATTTTTCCATAATACTTTCCCCATCAAAACTTTTATTGAAATAGAGGTAGGATGTGATTTGAGGTAAGGGCAACACTGGTACAGAGTTGTGCAGCACTGGTATAGAGTTGTGCTTCAGTCTGGTGTGAATACCTTAACAATTTCATGTTCACAGGTGTGCCGATATTTGGATACATCTGCTAGTGAAATATATGGTGCTAGGGAACTTTTTCTGGGTACTGGAACTAAACTGTCAATGCTGTAAAAATGTTAGAGACCTGTGGCATTTAGCCTGGGCAGGTATTCGTGTCCTGAATGACTCCTTAGCACAGCTCAGGAGCAGAGCTTAGGAGCTGTTCACAGTTTGCATATGTCCACCTTGTTTTGGCGGTAACCATGCATGCCATTCGTTGTCCATTTGCCTTGGGCATAGAAATCAGTCCTGAAATTTTTAATGTAGTAGTGTAGATAAATTTTGAGTCTAGGTAAATCTAAATGTTTTTCTACATGGTACAATAGATATAGTGAAAAGTATTTTTATTTTTGTCACAGGTGATGACTGATGTAGTTGGAAACCCAGAGGAAGAACGCAGAGCTGAATTTTATCATGAGCCATGGTCTCAAGAGGCTGTAAGCAGATATTTCTACTGCAAGGTATGAAGGAATTAGCCACCCTGATGGTTCATAAATGAATCTTCCTGCCACTGAACAATTGAATCTGCTGAACTGTACAGTTCCTCTTTTTCTTTCAGATTCAGCAGCGCCGGCAGGAACTGGAACAGTCTCTGGGAGTGCGCAACACATAAGTATTGCTCAAAAGATCCCATTGGCATCATGACCACAGAACCAGTGGACTTCTCAGTGTTACTTAGCTCACTGTTACACATGGACCTGCTTCCTGACTGGATGGGAATGTACCATCAACAAACCAGTCAGAACACCAGCTTTAGAGTGACCTTTGAAAAAACTGCCCATGGGAGGTGTCTCAAACCATTCCAGGCCATAAACAGCAGAAGATTCCTGTGCTCCATACAGGTGTCAGTGTTAAAGAAGATTAAAGATTCATTCATCAACTTGCATCATCGAGTTTTAGTGGAAAGTTCAGACATTACACAGCAAATCCCTATGGGCTATGCACAGAATCATTGGTGGTATTGATGGGGGAGGTTGAGTTGGGTGTTATAGGAGACTACAGATTTAGAGAAATAAAGGTAATTCTCATTCTGTGTTACCTAAGATTCTCAAATAGTAACTTCTCTGGAATTAGACAAGATAGTCCTGATAGCTGCGGAATGCTTTATATTCCTGAACAGAGTTTTCATTCCAGCTGGAGCAGTGCAAGAAGCCATCGCACCGTGTGAAATACCAAACTAGGAGCATTTTCAATCCTAGAATGAAGCGCCCCTCTGGAAGAAAGAAATATAGTCAAGACATTTCTTCTGCAAACTCTAATACTCCCTCTTTCCCTTGCACCTGCAGTGAAAGGTAGACTGAATTTTGTATCGCTAGACAGTCTCATGGGTATGATCAATGTGCTGTACTGAGAGGAAGAAAATTACCTCTCTGTTAGGCATTCTCAGTATCAGTGGGGTTAGCAAAGCTGAAGTTGAAGCAAGAAATTAAGCATTCTGAGAAAATGCAAATAACTCAATGGTGCTTTGCTGATACCTGCCTTGAACATGGCAGATATTAACAATAAGCCTATAGGTAAAATATGAGATTTCTTAAACGTCTCTCTCTCTCTCTGGGTGCCATTAGGGATCAGGACCGAAAAGGACTTCCCTACCTGATAAGTTGGTTTAGAATCCAAGAGGCTTAACTTCATATAACATGGCAGTTTTCTCTTTACTTCAGGCTGTTAACAGAGTCCCTGGATTGGTCTCACATTTTGATTATAAGTAAACTGCCTCTTCCTGTGAGTCATTCAGTTTCCCCCATACATGATATGTGCTGGTTATATAGGATGCTGTTGAGTTTTGAAGCGCTATCAGCCTTAAATAGCACAGAGGAAGTATCCCTTGGAAACCACCTTCGTTGCAAATATATGACAAATTCGGGCTATGGGAATTACACCATATTTACTTGGAAGAAGGGACATATTCATTAAATCCTTCCCTGCACCCTGCTTTTTGTAGTGCATAGATTAGTTTGTAATTAATGATCCAACATGATTTCTAGTCCAAAAAGCAGCTGCCAAAGTATAACTCTATGTCCTGATGATGTAGCACTCAAAATCCTCTTCTAGGCTGCTCCTCTTCATCTGCTTTCTTTCACTTTCCTGGAAAAACAGTCAAGTTCACATGTGGTAACGAAGAGAGGCAGCTCTGCTAAGTAAATAATTTTGCTATAGTATTGTCCTTTTCTCTTCTACTGTCTTTGCTGATTTTGTTCATATTTCGTTCATATTTGAAATTAAAAGTTTCTTCAGTCAGAAGAGACAATCTTCCCTCCCACCCCTTTATTTAATGCTTTCACATTACCAGTGCCATAGCTTTTACTCTGTCCATTGTGTTCAGAGGTGTCTTGGAAAATTTACATTTGATTGCAGTCATATGATGGCAGTACCACCATGCAAAACCATTGGTGTAGGAAAAAGCACAGCTGTACCTCTTTGCCCTAGGCCTTTTCCTGGGAATGGCTTGGTTTGGATTTGTGTGTGTGTGTGTGTGTGTGTATGTTAAAACACCTTTTTACACTAAAACCTGAAATCCTGCAGCCTTAAACTGAGTCTGTGTAGGGGCTGAGAGATTGGCAGACAGTTAACAACTTTAAATCTTATTGGCTGTAGGACTCTGCTAATTGGACTACAAGCAAACATTTTGAAGGAAAACAGTGGGGATCATCTGCTACTGTGCTTCCGTATTTGCTACGCTGCTGTGTCAGTTGTGTGCATGCTGTCCAGTGTATAAAACTTTTTCTGTATGTGGTAAACAGAGCAGCTACATTCAGGGGATGCATTCAAGTTTCCAGGAGTAATAAATGCAGAGAAAGCTAAGCAAGGATATGAGCAGGGGATGGGGCTGGCATAGATGTCTGCAGGATGTCTGACAGGGAATTTTATTTTTGAGAACTTTGCCACTTGAGTGGCAAATATTTGTATGGAGAAATTCCAGTCATACACCACAGCTGGCAAAATAATGGAGTCCAATCTGCTTTTAGAATCTCTTTTTAAAATTAATTGGATGGATCTGTTTCCAAGCCTCTTTCAGAGCAAATTAATGAAACTAATGTGTTGCTGCCCAGTGGATTCAGACTTGCACCACTGGAAGGTGAAGCTATGTTAAGCACCAGTGCTATGCTGAAGTGTGCATTTGTATATAGACTCATAGAGCGGCTTGGGTTGGAAGGGACCTTAAAGATCATCTGGTTCCAACCCCCCTGCCATAGGCAGGGATGCCACCCACTACATCAGTTTGCCCAGGGCATCGTCCAACCTGGTCTTGAACACCTCCAGGGATGGGGCATCCACAACCTCTCTGGGCAACCTGTTCCAGTGCCTCACCACCCTCTGAGTGAAGAATTTCCTCCTAACATCTAATCTAAATCTCCCCTCTTTTAGTTTAAAACTGTGTGTGTCTGCACACATGCACATGCACACACATGCTCCTGCATGACTCAGCCACTGTACATGGCAATCCAAAATCTAAATTCTTATATCCCACTATCTGTATTCCTCCTGCACATAAAAAGACTGTTCACCAAGATGAGTCTTAGGAGTAGCTGTCAGGTGTCTTCCTTTTGATTAAAATGGGGTTTTAGGTTTTGATTCTTTTATCCTGTGCTCAGAACTAGTTTGGGCCTTTTACTGAAGAGACACAGAGAGAAATTTTGTCCACCATTCCAGGAGCGTAGTGAGGGGCTTGTTTGTTTGCAAAAAGACATTATATTTGAGGTGAAACAATGGGACAGTTCTGTGAGGAACCAAATGCGGCTTGGGCATGTCAAAATGAAAGTCAGAGGTACTGAACAGGCATGTAATTGCAGCAGATTTTGAATGATAAAATCATTTTAATTTCAGGATGGTGGTATTTTGGGGTGTAAAAGATGACAAGAAGATTATTTGGGGTCTTTGGTTTCTGCCACAGTACAATACAAATCTGTGCATACTGAAAAAAAATCTGTGAATAGAAGTAGTTAATTTATAGGTGATAATATAGAGGATTGTTAGAAAGTATATTATAAAAGTAGGACAAGGTTAAAACAATTCCTGGAGAAACAAGAGAATGGAAATATATCTTGGAGCTGAAGTGTTGGCATGGCAGTTAAAGGAAAAACAAATGTTTAATTCTGGAAGCAAAATGCCAGAATAGAGAGAAGAATACAGCAGTCGTAAAAGAAAAGAAAAAGATGGGAGCAGAGTGCCACTGAAGGATAACACACAGAATACTGATGGAACTAGCACAGTCTATGTGATTTTGTATATTTTGTGTGCACGTGTATATGTATACATATAGAGGACAGGAGTGAGAGAGAGTCAGTCTCAACTGGTATATAGCTTGGAAAATGGGTATGCAGGGTACAGCCAAGTGTTCTGGATGTAAGTTTTGAGACACATTGTCAAAACTTTTCCCACCATTACCAACAGGGATTCAGCTGTTCTACTTAACCAGCATTAGCAGTTCTAGTGGTTTCAGCTGACAGCTTTTTTTACACCACACTGTTTAAAATTTATCCTGCTGAAGCTGAATGAAATAATTGACGTATATCCTAGGGCTCCAAATTTTGCTAAAAAAGGTAGTTGGTGGTGTGGTGTTTTTTCTTCTTTTTTTTTTTTTTTTTCCTGTTTGTGTTGAGAACCCTTTTAATGGCAGTGCAAAGAGATGAGGGGGAAAAGAAGGCTCCTATTTCCTGAAGAAGGAGGTCTCCTTTCTGTAACTGCTCTGTTGTTTAATAGGCTGTATCTGTTCTGCCAGATCTTGTATGATAAATACCTTTTCCGATCTTACTGAAGAAAATTACTCCATTAAAAAGACACAACTGTTTGGGAGTGAGCTAATACATGCATAAGGGGAGGTGAGGGGAGATTCCCTCTACTCTGTAGCCACCACATCTTCACTGTACGATGCTGAGTGAGTCGTAGAAAAGCTTTTAACAATAAATACTTTGTTTCTTTGTATCTCTTGCACTTACCTTATGCCTTTTAACAACAACAACAAAAAAAACTCCATTGTTGCTTGTGTGTAAAAGTAATGTTGTAGGATTTTTTTTTACACATTTCTTTTACTGAAATTTTTTATCTAAGGACTAGGAAGAGACCACTTTCTATGTGAAACTGCTTAGAGATCTGGGAATTAGAGATCAGTCTGGGGCCAAATGATGACACACATTTACACTAGTTGGTGGTGAGGAATTGATGCATGAGATGATAATCTGAGAGTTCTGCTACTGCTGCGAGGGATAATTTGGTACGGTTGGTTTCTTTCTGCTCCTGATAAAGACTAATGTTCTCAAGTTTTTGGATTTCTGTTCACTTCATGTGTACACACACAAATAAAGAGGGGCATACTCATACGGGTTTTAACTGGACTTGACAACAAAGAGAACTGTTGCTCTTTAGGCCTTTCTTACGTGTGTACGGGAGTTTAATCTTCTACTGCCATTTCCATAATGAATAAGTGACAAAGATGAGAAATCCTTAACATTGGAGAAGGTCTGGCTTCTGTGCTTGGTCATTTTGGTGTACACTTACCACTACTATTAGTTATAATCCATAAAGAAGTTGCAGCTGGGGCTTAGAGCTTGGATGCTGGGAAGAGACTGGAGTAAGCTGTGCAAGTGGCTAGCAGACTTCCAACAGAGGTTCCATACAAACAGCCAATAATAATAGAAACATTTGACAGGATGAATGAGCTGCAATTCACCAGCTCAATGAAGAAGGTTTTTTTTTTCAAGGTTAAAATTTCTTAGCCCAACAGACTGTCACAAGAGAACAATATCAAGCAGTGGGGTGGGTGGAGAGTAGAAAGAAGAGAGAAGGTGAAAGAGGAAGGGAAGGCCTAGAATTATTTTAGCTACTCAGTGAAATGTGAAGCAGAAGTAGTAACCTTTATTTGAGAAGAAAGCAAACAGACAATAGAAATTCATAAATGGCTATTTAGATATTCCAGCTAGAGTGGGGAAAGTTCTATTTGAAAGGTTATCTAGGAAATCTCAGCTGCTGAGACAAAATTTAATTTTGCTTCTGAAAAAAATTTATCTACACACTTCCTAATGGAGAGGGAAAAGCAAGTAGCAATAACAGCAATCATATATTGCAGTAACAACAGTCCCATGCATTTTATCCCCTTCCTTTTGGAGCAGCAACAGCAGGCTGTTTTTCCAGGATTCTGAGAGAGGGAATGCAGATTTACTGTTTAGTTTCCTGTCACTTTTTTAATTTTCTCGCAGTAAACTGAGCACTAGTGAGTATGTGGCTAAATGCAGAAAGCGAGATGAGGATGATCGTATGGTAGTTGCTCTTTACAAGGGGAGTTGGCAGAAGTTAGATAAATTTAGATAGAGTAATTCTGTTCCAAAAAACGTGGTGGGGTTCAACTCAAAGTTAAGACATAGTCAAGGCAGAGCTAGTGGAAGTAGCCAACTTTAGGGCATGACACAGCTGAGTAGCTAGAATGTAACTACTTCAGGTTGAGGTACTTTGCTGTCCAGACTCCGCTGACCAGCCTGCAAGCTTAAACACCTGGTTCATGTACATCTACAATTTTTTTTTTTTGTCTTCATAAGCAGAGATTCATGCTACATGCCTTCTGAAACTTGAGACTGACTGTTACCCTTTATTTTGGTCTCCCTTCCCCCCAGCTGAGTGCATACTAGTCACTGTCAAAGCCCTTAGCACACTAACAGGTTATCATGATTGACCAGCCTCACCTGTGGATTCCACCTTCACACCCCACCCATGGGCCCAGGGGCTCAATGTAAGCTCAGGCCTGGTCATTTGGCAACTGTATGGGTTATATTGCAGATGTGCCTGTTTCCCACTTGTCTGTAACTATGCCTTGCTGAAAGGCATGTTGTTCCTGTCAACTAGACTGACTTCAAGGCTTGACTTTAGATATGCCTTATAACCATGAGCTTGTCTGATGAGTTGGACTCTTGGTTGAACACAGCTGCCACCTCCAGGTTTGCTCTGCTTGCCTTGTCTGGGTACCGCTGAGCTGGGTGTTGCTCGGGGAGGCCTCTGCCTTGTCAGGCATGCTACCATGCTCTGCTGCTGGCTGTGTGTTCCTAGGGAGCAGCCACCTCTTGCTGCTCCCTGACAGCCACCGTGTCTTTATCCTCCTGTCTTCCGTGTGCTGTGCCATTTGCTGACAATCGTCCATGCATTTCATATAGCTCTATAGGTTTTAAATAGTATGTTCCCTTTCCAAATGTTGTACCTATTCTACCTGAACACTGTTTTTATCACCTTCCATTTCAATCACTTAACTGGACTTTGGAACACTACACTGCTCCCTCCATGTGTTCATGCTTCAGCTGTTCTTACCCAATCACTTTTTTTTTTTCTCCTGTACAGTGTGCCTAGCCTTTAGACATGTCTAGCTCCACACCAGGACAGCATTAAGCAATTTGGTCCTTTCTTACTTTAAATCTGTAACCTAGGACAAAGTGCCTAGAAGCAGGACAAGAAGCAATAGTGGGAAGTAAGTGGTGAAACAAATGCGTATCTGATAATTCTGTGAAGGGACAGAGTTGCGAGACCAGTTTCTCATACCCTACACGAGGCAGATTCCAGGATGAGAAGAAATGGGTGAGGAAGGCTGCAGTGATGGTAATTTTAGGCTTAAGGTAAAGGGTTAAGGCTTAAAACAGGTTGAGGGGTAGTTAAGTTTAGAAAGAGGGTTAAGATTAGGGGTTGGAATAGGGTTTTCGAGTTAGGCTTTAAATTGGGAGTTGGGGTTAATTAAGAATTCAGATTACAGGTAAGGGAAAGTGTTAATTTAGGATTTGAATTGAGAAGGCAAGGAATAGGATTTCGGAAGCCCAAGAGGCCAAAGAAGATGCATAGCTATCTGTAGGCACTGCACCAATGCTGTCTGCAGTCACTGTGACACACCAAGATGCTGCTGATGCTGGAACAGTTCCTGAGCATCCTGTCTCTGGAGATGCAGTACTGGGTGTAGGAGTGCAGCCTTGAGACCCGTGCTGAAGCTGTGGCCCTGGCCAAGACTTTCACTGGGGGGGTGTCCAATGCTGGCATGTGGACAACAATGGATGGTTGTGAGGGACAAGGTGCTACAAGATATGATTTAGTAGCTTAGTGGGTAGTATTGGTGATAAGATGATGGTTGGACTAGATGATCTTGTAGGTCCTTTCCAACCTTGTGTTTCTATGATTCTATGAGGGAGTAGGCCTCCCGTCTTTTTAGGTCAGGGCTGTGCCTTATTACATGATCCTTACCTTCCCCCATAGGATCATAGCTGGGTGTAGTAAGGGGCGGCCTAAGAGCTTTGTGGTTTAATCCCTCCTCAGACATCCTTCTATCCATGTCATTCTCCCCAGGGTCACCATAAAATTGAAAGTGGAAGAACCCAGTGGCGGCAAAGTCTCCTCCTGGAGAACCATTGGAAAAATCATGCCTCCTGTTCTAGCCCCCAAATGAGGGGATACTGTGCCAGGCATCCCCTGGCCCAAGACAACATGCATTGCCAAAGAATAGCCCCAGAGACCCCTAGAGATGGGTAGTGTGGGCTGCCAAGGGGAAGGTCAATGGACTGTGGGTAGAGGGCACAAGATGGCCAATGGGAATGGCTGATACTCCATCAGTACCCAGTTACAGGTCTGACCCTGTAACTCTGTCTTTCTCTTCTCCTCTCTTTCTTCCTCAGTATTTTTTTTTTACTTTCTCCATCTCACAGTCCTGCTACCTGTCACGTTTTTTTTTTTTTTTCTCCAGTGCTGTCCTCCTTCCTGTCCCTCTGTTCTGTTCCCTGTTCCTGTCCTGTTCTCTAATAATCCCTGTCCTGCTCCCAGCCCCATGGATTCTTGCTCTCTCCCTCTGACTTTCTGGCAGTCCATTGTTTCTCTCTCTGCTTCTATCCAGCACCCTTTTCCTTAGTTTTTCTTCCCCCTGCTCTGGTCTGCAGCCCATGGCTGCAGGAGGCAACTGCTCCCCATGGGATGGACGAACAAACACTGCTTCAGGCCTGAGGTCTGCATTGCCCCAGAGGAAGGGGGAGCATATGGGTACTGATCCCTGCGACAGCATCAGTCCTGGGATTATATGCATGAGTTATTAAAGATTTAATTTCTTGCTTGCATTCCTGGTTGTGTTTGCAGTCCCTTTGCACTGGGGAAGTGGCTATCGCCTGTATTGGGTTTACCAGTTAAAAAAAAAAAAATTACAATTTTTTATTGGCAGACAGTTAAAATAGGTAGAGGAAAAAGAGTGCTCTGGGGAACAAAGAAATTCTGAGGAGGAGTGCTGACTGAACAAGAAACATCCAAAGAGGGTTTTGGAGCAAGAAGCAGCCTGGGGGCCAAAGGGAGTTTTCAGGAGGCGTTGTGACATAGAGGAGTAAGGATGAGGCCAGAAAGACAAAAGAAGACACAGCGAGGCACTCAAGAGAGGGTCTTCACAGTGCAGAGATTTTGTCAGGCGGTGTATTGGGTTGGCCTCTGTGGCAAGTCCAGAAGCTGCCCCACATTACATAAGAGCCAGCACCAGCTGGCTCCAAAAGCAACCTGCCACTGGCCAAAGCTGAGCCATGAATGCTGCTGGTTGTGCAACTGTGAGAGCATAGTTAAGAAAGGAAAAAAAAGCTGCTGTATAACAGCATCTGGGAGAGAGGAATGAGAAAATTCCTCTTTTAGGAAAAATTAGGAAAATTTAGGAAAAAATTAGGAAAATCAGGCTGTGTATGTGATCTACCTTGACTTCAGTAAGGCTTTTGACACTTTCCCACAGCATTCTCCTAAAGAAACTGGCTGCTCATGGCTTGGACTGGCGTATGCTTCGTTGGGTTAGAAACTGGCTGCATGGCCAGGCCCAAAGAGTCGTGGTGAATGGAGTTAAATCCAGTTATGGCATCCCTGCGGGGTCAGAGGAGGCTGCTCTGTCCCAAGGTATGCTCAGAGCTGTAGTCCTGTGCCACTGGGCTTCCGTGTGGCCATATTGGTTGCTGCAGTGCTGCAGTCGGGTTGCAGGCGGCTGTGTCGGATTCGGGGTCCACACTTGTGGGCGGCCACGGGGCAGTCTTCCCGAAGACAGGGCCAGCTTGGCCACGCCTGGAGGCGCAGATTGCTGCTGGCTGCACGCACTTCTGTGCGCAGTTCCCGCCATGCTTGTTCAGCTGCCAGCATTTCCAGCTGTGTGCTGGCAGCATGGGCATGGTGGCCAGGAGCAGCACGGTGGCTTGCTGGGCACATTTCTCTGCAGTTGCCATGGGTTCAGTCCGGGGCTGGTGGAGAGGGGAGCGAGACTTCATTGATGGTGGGCTCAGCGGTGCCTCCCACAAGTATCGGGATGGGGAGTGGGGTGCAGGCACAGGGGATGTCCTGCAGGGCGCAGGTGTGGGGGGTGCCACAGCTGGGAGCCTGTGGTGGCGGCCTGGTGGATGGGTCTGCCTGCCTGGGGATGTTTCCAAGTGACTGCTCAGACAGGTTCCCAGTCAGCTGGAGGAGGGCCAGCAGCCTGGGGGAGGCTCTGGGAAGAAGTGCGGTTACCAGTGGCTTGTTCCCTTTCTCTGCCAGGGCTGGTGCTGAGAGGTCCCTTCGTCCCCCCCAGCCATAACGATCATCTGTGTCTGGCTGAGGCTGGGAGAACTTTGGCCCACATAAGATGTGCAGGACCCCAGTGTATTCTCTTGGATGAATGACAGCTGAGCCACCAGATCCTTACAGAGGAGGAAACCAGGGGAGAGATTGAGAAAGAAGCATCTGAACTGCAAAATCCTCCCAGTGGCGCCAAGAGCAGAAGCTGCAGTGAGTGCCAGGCCCATGGGGCTGTGTCCCCCCTGTTCTGCATTCCAAGCTGTCTTTGCTCTACTCTGTATCTACCTCCCCTTCCCATCCCCTGTCTCCTCTCAGCCTGTCACTGTTTTGTCCTGGTCTGTTTCTTTGACCTGATTTGCATCTGTCTTCCCTGTCCTGCTTGTTTGTTCTCTGTCTGTATGTCCTGCTTCCCATCAGTATGGTTTTCTGCAGCCTGCTCCCTGTCCCTTTTCCTCTGTCTTGCTGCCTTTCCCAGGTTCTTTCTTTTCTGTCTCTGTCCTGCTCTGCTTCCCTTTAGGCTCTTTCTCCATCTCAGCCCTGCTGCACACTGCTGTCTCTCCTTTCTCCATCTCTGTCCTGTTCTGTGCCTCTCACCACCTCTCTCAGTTGCAGCACTCCAATCTCCAGTGTTCTCCTCCCCCCCACCCGCTCCCTCTAAGGACTTTCCAGTTCTCCATCTCTCATCAATTCTCCTTATCTCTCAGTTCTGCTGTCCATCAGTATTTGGTTTTTCTCAGTCTTGCCTTACCGCTCACCATATCTCAATTTCTCTTTCTGTCAGTTTTTCCCACTTTGTCTACCTTTGCTTTTCCGTGTTCTTGTGGCCTGCTCTGCTCCAGCATCTCTGTTGCACTTTCTTGCTCTCCACTCCTCTCTTTTTCTTTCAGTCCATCCATCGCGCTCCCTGTCCCCACTTCCGCTCCCACCCCTGGTGTCCCCTGGCCTTTCTCTCTCTGCCCCCTTATCATTCTCCTGCTCTCTCTTGATTTCTCTGTCCTGGTGCCCATCACTATTTTGTTTTTCGCCATCCCTTTGTCCTGATTCCCATCCCCTTCCCTGTTTTTCTTTGCCTCTAAGCCTAACCCGGTTGTTCCTTTGCTTGCTTCTGTCTGTCCTGCTTCCCCTGCCCTGTCGTTTCTCACTACACCCCTCCCCATCCCAATGTTAACTCTCGCTGTCCCTCTGTTATGCTTCCTCTCCTTGTCTTTTCTCTCTCTCTTTCTCTCCCTGTGCTGTTTGCCTGTTTCATCCTTTCTTGCTCTACCCCCCTGCCTGGCCTGTGCCTTACCTTCTCGATCTCTCGGTCCTACTGCCTGTCACAGTTGTTCTTTCCTCCAGTGCTGTCCTCCTTCCTGTCCCTCTGTTCTGCTCCCTGCCCTACCCTCTGATCATCCCTGTCCTGCGGGTTCTTCCTCTCTCCCTCTGCTCCACTGGCTGTCCGTTTTCTCTCTCACTGCTTGTGTCCTGCTTGTGCCATTTCCCTCAGTTTTTCTTCTTCCTTCTCTGTCTTGCAGCCCATGGCTGCAGGAGGCAACCATTCCCCACAGGACAGACAAATAGGTGGATGGATGCCACTTGACACCTGAGCCCCATGGCCCCCCAGGGGAAGGGGGGAATGTATGGGCACGGAGCCCCACCGCAGCCTCTCTCCCCAGGAGTTCTGTGCACGAGTTAATAAAGAGTTTGCTTTCTGGCTTGTGCTGCTGTCTGTGTTTGCGGTCCCTCGACCCCCCGTTAAGTGGCTGTCACTGTGTCCGTGGCTGCCAGGTTCGGTACTGGGGTGTGTGTGGAGGGGGTGGTGGCTGGAGGGTGGTGGCTACATGTTCCTGAAGGGCTGCAGCTGTGGGCTGGGGCTGGAGGAGCCCCAGGCGAGGCCGTGATGGTGTTGATGGGGACAGCCCCTCTGGGTCTGGGGGCTGTCTTGCCGGGGTGGCTGCAGGGTGTGGGGCCGGTGGAAGAGGAGGGGGCGACGGCAGTGGTGGGGTAGCTCCCTCTGCGACGAGGGAGCGGATGCTGAGCAGGGCCGGGGCTGCGGCTGCTTCACAGGAGCAGGTGAGTAGGGCTAGGGGCGCCGGGAACCGGAGAGGGGTGGGTGNGGGGGGGAGCCGTGGAGCAGGCACGGGGCAGTGGCGCTGGGCTGGCCCCGGAGGAGGGCGGGGTCGCGCTGCGGGCTGTGCGGTCCGGCAGTAAAGAAGCGCGGGGCCGGGTACGGTGTCTGTGCAGCGTCAGGCGGCAGGAAGCTTTGTGTCCCGCAGCGTGCCAGGAATTGTGGTCTTTGGGCTCTGGACTTCCGGTTCGGGCATGTTGGTTTCCGGGGCATTCTGGGAAATGTAGTTTTCCATCGTCGCTCGGCTTCTAGGCTAGGAGGGGCACGTGGCTAAGGGCAATTATTTCCTCCGCGTCCGTGGCTGGGGTGCACTTTCCTGCCCGTTTCATGTGATTTTCTCCGCGGTTCCCGCTGCTTCTGTTCATGAGAAAACTGCGACCCCGTCAAATGCCGTTCTGGTACCGCGCATGCGCGGAGTCGGGTGGTTCAGTACAAGCATGATGGCAGCGCGGCGCTCTCTGCTGCCGCCTGCTGGCCGAAATGAGGTACTGCAAACGCCAGGCTCCCTGCACACGCTTGTTCGCTCTCTGCTGCCACCCAGTGACAGAAATGAGGTACTGCAGGCGAGAGGCACTAGCGCCGGTTCGCTCTCAGCTGCCACCATCTGGCCGAACAGCAGTACTGCATGCGACTGTCGCTGCGCATGCGCGATAGCACCTGTCCGCGCTCTGCTGCCACTGGCTGCCACAGGTCTGGTGCTGCAATAGGGGAGCCGCGCATGCGCTCTAGCGCCTGTTCCGTCTCTGCTGCCACCAACTGGCCGAAAATCCGTACTGCAAGCGACAGACGCAGCGCATGCGCAGTAGTGCCGGTTTGCTGTCTTCTGCCACCAGCTGGCAGAAGTAAAGTACTGCAAGCGACAGGCACCGTCGTAGCGCCGGTTCGCTCTCTACTGCCACTGGATGACCGAAGTGCGGTCTGCAAGCGACAGGCACCGCGCATGCGCTGTATGGCCGGTTCCCTCTGCTGCTACTAGCTGGCAGAAGTCCCGTACTGCAACAGACAGGCACCGCGCATGCGCCGTAGTATTTTCGCTCTCTGTTGCCGCCAGCTGGCCGAAATGTGGTACTGCAGTGACAGGCGCTGCGCATTTGCAGTACAGCTGACTCGTTCTCTGCTGCCACCGGGTGGCCGCAATGTAGTACTGCAAGCGACAGGCGTCGCAGTAGTACCACTTCCCTTTCTGCTGCCACCTGCTGGCCGCAACGCGGTACTGCAAGCGGCAGACGCCTGTCCTGGTTTCGGCTGGGCTAGAGTTAATTTTCTTCCTAGTAGCTGGCACGGTGCTGTGTTTTGAATTCAGGATGAGAACAACGCTGATAACACGTCGACGTTTTAGTAGTTGCAGAGCAGTGCTCACACAGAGACAAGGACTTTTCAGCTTCTCATATTGCCCTGCCAGCAAGAAGGCTGGGGGTGCACAAGGAGCTACCGGATGCCACACAGGGAGATTCTTCTTCCCTTTCTCAGACATCATCACCGTTGCATTGCTATCTTTAGTCAACAGCTTACTTTTTTTTTTCTAGTTTCACGTTCATTTCGCAAAGAGAAAACCAAATTTACATAAGGTACCACATTTGCTATTTGCCTTTTTTTTTTTTTTTTTTTTTTTTTTTTTTTTTTTGACAAAATGATATCAATTGTAAAATAGTATTACAATCCAAAGTGACCAATTCTGGCTACTTTTCCCATCATCCAATTTCTACAGCAGCCACCACTGATCCCAATACATAATGAACTTTTCTCTACCGCGCCCCGACCCGGGGCTCTGGTAATCTCTTTGCACTGGAGCAGGCGCGGGGCGGTAGCG
>VXAA01006861.1:31151-111682 GCA_013399115.1 Anseranas semipalmata | reverse complement strand
TTTTTTTTTTTTGAGGGGAACTCATCTTTTGCTTTATTGAATGCCCGTTTGGGATCACGTGAATATTACAGTTTTCATCTTTCATATAACCAGCTGATAAACAAAGCTTTGATCTACATACCCTGCATAATCATGATAGGGTAAGAAAAGAAATATATAGGCATATGATGAAAGAATATTCTTCCGTAACTGGAAACAAAACAAAAAAATTCAATCTCATCAAACTGATACTTGTTCAGAATTTTGTGAAATGTAATATTCTATTGAGTTGCATGAGTTTACCAGTCTTGGAGAGTTGAGAAGTATAGAGTTCAATTTTACAGAAATGAAATACTTCTGGGGGGAGGGAGGGAATGTTAAATTTTGTCCTAGAAGGACCCATAGGAAGAGTGTATGTCCATCCGGTGTAGAGAAATTTACAGGTGTGACTCCATTACCATGTAATGGAAGTTGTATTTGTAAATCTCTGAACACTTGGGAGAGATGAACATACCTAAAATGTGTAAAGTTAAAAGCATGAAATTACCATATTTTTGGTGACAGGTCTGGTGATGGCCACGGGCTTTATACCATGAAACTCTCCTGGTAGCAAATGGCCCACGAGAAATGATTTTTCTTTCTAAGATTTCTATAAATGGTACCATTATTATTTGTTAAATCTATGTAAATTCATATTTGTATTCTTGAAATTCTAGTTTTAGCCCTTTAAACAAAGTTGTATATTGTCTCAAATTGAAAATGAGATAAGATGTATTTTTCCTGTTAGGTTTTATACCGCACTCTTGATGTTTGCCCATTTTTAAGTTAAATATAGCTGTATGGAAAAGTACATTTTATTAAATTTTGCATTAAAAAGTGAAATGTTTATGGTATACCAACAATGTCTAATTTGGTCAAATACAGTTCTCTTCCAAAACCAAAGCTAAGGGTTTTTTTGCATATTTAGTAAAACTTCAAGTGCTGGCAACTGTAACTATTTTCACATATACCTGCTTACCAGTTTGGGGGACAATTTGGCAATTTTGTGGTTACAAAATTATGGTTCTCTTAAGTGCCAGTGTTTAAAAGGAAAAAAAAAAAAAAGCATTCTTGTAATTTTACACGCTTTTGTGATGGAGTATTGTTTTGTTATACAATTTTGACTTTCAGATTCTTATTTCAATTTGCATTTATGTATAACTTCAGGAGAAATATTGAACATCTGAATCCTGGATGATACTAATAAACTAATAATTGCAGAGGTTTTAAATACTTAGTTAAATGGCTCACTTAATATCCTAAAGGGTTCTTTTTTTTTTTGTGTTGGTGTTTTCAGATATGTTTACGTCCCTGCTTTCTGTTTCAAACAGAAGGAAGATGCTCTTCAGAAGATCACGATACAGGAAACTTAGGACAGATGAGTTTTGTTTTGTTTTTAATTGGATATTACCCATTCAAATGATAATAACTTAATAACTGATGACATAAATTTTTGGTGCTGAAGGTTTTTTTGTTTCCCTGGGTCATCAGAGAAAAGTAGACAGAATTCTTGTTCTTGGAACAAGCATACTTCATGAGATCCCTATAATCTTGTGCCTTTGTTCGCAGTGCTCGACGTTGACTAGGGTAATGTAGAGGATTCAGCTGATCTTAAAGGATGAGTAGCATGTGCTTACCCACCAGCCAGGCGTAGTGCTCGCCTTTATCTCGGGGTTAACAGATTGATAACAAGTGGCGTGCTCAAGGCTGAAGAGGGCAGGTAGTGTTACAAATGCTGCTTTCTGAGAAAAAAAAAAAAAGTAATATTCTGCAGAGACTGATGATGGTTGAGAGGTGCTTGGCAACCTCCAGAGCTCTCCAGAGTGGCCACGGTTTTCTCACGAGCAGTTGGTAGGTGCCCATAAATAAGTTGAGCTTGCACGTGTTTATCAGACTGGAGTCTGTAGTGATGTCTCCTAGAAGACTTGAAGTGATGAAACCATTGCTTCTAGGGGAAAACACCATAGCTAGGTAGGTTAATTCTCTTAAAAACTGACAACTGTTGCTGGAGAGGTCCCCCCTGTTCACTGCATCTGGTCCCCCATGAGCTCCGGGAGCTGGGTCATCCTGATAGTAGACACAGCCTGATTCTCTGCAGTAATTGCTCAAACTTGAGTGCTACAAGATTACTTGATCTGAGGTCACTTAATACACTTTTGCTTGAATCTGCCTCCCTGTGATTTCTTAACAGTTTGGTTGCTGAGGGATAGTGATTGGTGAAATTGCAGCCGCTTAGGCAGTGGTTCCCTTGTAGGGAACTGGGCATCACTGTCAAAACAAAAAGCATTTTCTAAGAGCTTTAACCTTCAGCGAAATGCTTGTTGGAGGAAAAAAAAATGTTCTAAACAAAAAACAGGGTTGGTTTGGTGAGAACTTAAATATTAATAAGAGGTAATTACATCTTGAATGTCATTTAAATCCATGCTGATTTTACAGCTGTTAATCTCAGGTTAGCCTAGAGTCCTGAAAGGAGATGCAGTTGCAGCCACTGGCTTTATAGCTATTATTTATAATTTTAAACTGGTTTAGCTAGATGTAGAGAAAGCGTTCATCCCTTCTGCAGTGCTGTCAGTGATCACACCAGGTCTAGCAAAAACATGAGCTTATTTAATGAAATATTTCCAGGTAGACAGGCCGCTAGAAGTCTGAAATAACAGGTATCAAGTGGCTGAAAAGATTTCTGCAGCTTCACTGGGATAATGCTGGCATTGCTGACACCAGGCCCCTGTAAAGCTGCTTTTAGCAGCCTAACAAGCCTATCGTGGCGGAGAGAAGGCCGAGTAATAGCTGTTTTAGGGTTGCTAGAAAGCGAGAAGGGATCGAGCAACTCCATCAGAAGAGGAGCTGGTTAGACTGCAGCAGCAGCATTAAGTTCTTTATATGGGTGACGAGCAGAGCTTGAAAAAGCTTTATTAATTTTCACTAGCCTAAGGGTTAGACCTGCTAGTTAGAATAAACGTTCCTGTTCTGGCGTCCCAGCTATGCCTAACAGAAGATTAAAGGAATAAAGCCAACGTAGTGTGTTGGGTTATAATACGTTATTCTATATTGAATCCGTAACAGAGACATAGCAAAATACATAGTATTTAATACAAGAGGCAATTAATTATCACAGTTTCCAGGGTCTGCCAGCAGTAGCTGACCAGCTAGAGGCTTCTAGGACACAAACGTGTCCATAGTTTTATTAATAATGGTAAAGTTCCAAGTATGTTCAAACAACGTTCCTTCATTACATTCTTCAGCTTACCATCACGCTGTATTTAACTAAAGACTACATAGCACATCTTTTTGAGTCTGCTTTAAGAGAAAATAACAATATGTGGCATTTTACTTTGGCAGGCTGCGACAGACATCATTTTAGCCCCTGAAATATGTTAGGGGCGTTTTACAAATGAGTTAGTCCAATGCAATGCCTAAATGTGGGTGTTTTTTATTAATAAGCTTTTTTTTCCCAGACTTTGCTACTGGATTGCACCCTACATCTGAAAAAAACACTTTGAGAGTATTATTTGTGTCCAGTTAGCTTATAATAATTTCACTTTAAATTGACACCACCCCTTATTCCAAAATAACGTATTTGTAAATGACAAGCTCTCAGACATTCTTCCAATGTTTGAGTCCAAGAGTTTTGTATAGTTTTGTAGAAATTGTCTTCTATTTTGTATATGTTGTGCTCCCCCGACTTTCCTTTGACAGTACCTCAAGCAGAAAAACAAAGATGGATTTTTTTTCCCAATGGATTTATTATTAAGAATGAAGGTCAGATTGTTCTTATGGCTGCTTTGTGCTATTGAAAAATACCGTGCGGGTTCTGTTTCAAGAGCACCTAATTTTGAAATGCATCTTGCTGAAGTGATTGCTGTTAGAGGTGACCTGCAAGAGAGACAAGTCTTCCCTTTTGCTACTTGACAATGGAATGAAAGGCTTAAGCTATAAGTGAGCTTAGTCTACCTGTTTTCTGCACCAGGAGTTCAGGCCTTTCAGGAAAAGTGCTCTGGATCAAGCTGCACGGTGAGATGGCAGAGCAGCAAGGAGCAAGCAAGAAAGGGAAGCGTGGATTTTAGTTACGCCTTTTAAAATTTCGCTTATATTGTTAAAACGTATTTAACTTAAATGGCCAACATTTGGCACAAAGGAAGTTCATCCTAATGATTCCAGCAGCTTTTCATCTATTAAAGCGTCAAAAGCTCAAATAACACATTTCTGACCTCCCAAAAGTTCTTCAAGAAAAACAGGAAAGACCAAACTCTACGGCTTGAATGTCTGGAAAAGACCCAGCTCCCTGTGTGCCTTAAAGCAGTAAGAGGTCACGATTCAAATGCTCCTTGAAGACGCCTTCCAGAAAGTCACGCTTACTGAGGAGACACCGAGGACTCGCGCTGCGATGTTTGGCAAGTGCGTTTGCTATGGAGAGTAAAAATTATATCTAAGAAATGTGTAGGAACACATCACATGCACACACACACCGCCGTGTTGCTCTTGAAACCAAAGCGTAAGAAGGAAATGGGACTGATGCGCGCCTGCACTCCTGGAGAGCGAGGCAGGGAGAGGCGAGAAAGGCAGCAAAACCTCTTTGCTTTTTTTATGCCTTTTCCCTGCAGGAGCAGCCCATGTTTTCTGCAAACCGCTGGCCACCAACAGTGGAGCCAGCTCCTGCTTCTGCCCATTCGCAGCAGCTTCCCCTGGTCAGAAGCGCGGCCCCCAAGGAAGCCCCCGTGCAGCCGTGGCGGTGCCAACACGGGGAGTGCCGAGCGGAACAGCAGCCGTGGCTCCCGTCCTGGCGTGGCCATGGGCTTGGTGGCACCGGCTCGCTCCTGGTGCTGGGGGAACGTCGGGCACCGAGCGGGACGAATGCCGGGTGACAGCTCAGGCTGGAGAGAGGCTCGTATGTGGGCTTGAACCAGACGTGCAAAGGGAGTCGGATGGCAGGCTGGGGATAAGGATCACCAGCAGGAGCACTGTGTAGAAGCAGTAAAAAAGCAAAATCACGGTTCTCTTTACAAAAAAAAATCTAAAATTTACGTGGTGATGATTCCTAGAAGAGATAACTTGTAAAATGTGGGTTAGCAAATGATTGAGCAATGGTGACTCATGTTTTATTATCAGACTTGACTGTAGCGGTGTTTATGCTCATTTTAGTTTTGTTGATACATGTTTCTAGCGGTACCTTCTCACAAGGACGATGTCACAAACAAGCATTATGTAAAACCAATATGGGAAAATGGAGGTGAGGATTCATCAAAGTCTGAGCCCTTCAGAATGGGAGCAGCTTTAAGCGCAGGTTTTGGGGACAGAAGGGTTGGGTTTAGCTCTCTAAAACACCGATGGCAAAGTGCTGGTGGCTGTCTGCCCCCAGGGCGGGCAAGTGGGGCCTGGCTCTGTGTGTGCATGGTTGTGCTCTGGGCAGGTAGGAGCGAGTCCAGCTGCTGCTGCCCCTTGGTTGACCAGGTTTGGGTCTCAGAATCGCAGAATGGTTGAGATTGGAAGGGACCTCTGGAGGTCACCTGGTCCAACCCCCGCTCATGCTGGCACCATAGAAAAGAGCCTGGCTACATCCTCTTTGCTCCCTCCCTTCAGGGATTTACAGACATGGATGGGATCCCCCTGAGCCTCCTCTTCTCCAGGCTGAGCAGTCCCAGCTCTCCCAGACTCTCCTTACAAGAGATGCTCCAGTACCTTCATCATCTTTGTGGCCCTGTGTTGGACTCCAGTATGTCCAGGTCTCTCTTGTACTGGGAGGGCCCAGAATGGAACAAAGAACTCCAGATATGGCCTCACCAATGCTGAGTAGAGTGGAAGGATCACTGCAGTAATTTGCTTAATGCAGAGAAGAACACTGTCAGCCTTCTTAGCAGCAAGGGCACGTTGCTGACTCATGTTCTAGTGCCCACCAGGACCCCCGGGTCCTTTTCTGCAGAGCCGCTTTCCAGCTGGGAGGCCCCCAGCACGTCCTGGTGCCTGGGGTTGTTCCTCCCCAGGGGCAGGACTCTGCACTTCTCCTTGCTGAACTTCATGAGGTTCTTGTCAGCCCACCTCTCCAGCCTGTCGAGGTCCCTCTGGATGGCTGCGTGGCCCCCCGGTGAGTCAGCCACTACCCCCAGTTTCGTGTCATCTGTGAATTTACTGAGGGTGCACTCTACCCCATCGTCCAGATCATTAATGAAGATGCTAAATGATACTGGACCCCTGGCGTACTCCGCTCGCTACTGGCCTCCAACTAGACTTTGCACCACTGACCACTACCCTCTGGGCCCATCCGTTCAGCCAATTTTCGACCCACCTCACTGTCTGCTCATCCAGCCCATACTTCAACAGCTTCTCTGTGAGGATCTTATGGGGGACAGGGTCAAAGGCTTTCATGAAGTCCAGGAAGACCATATCCACCTCTCTGTAGTTCCCCAGGTCCTCCTTCTCGCCCTTCCTGAAGACAGGAGTTACATTTGCTTTCCTCCAGTCTTCGGGCACTTCTCCCAGTTGCTGTGATTGACCACGGATTATAGGGAGTGGCCTTGCAATCACATCTGCCAGCTCCCTCAGCACTCATGGGTGCATCCCATCAGGGCCACGGGCTTGCGCATGTCCAGTTTGCTCAAGTGTTCCCTGACCTGGTCCCCTGATCCTCTTCTACCAGAGGTGCACCTTCCTTGCTCCAGCCATTCAGCCTGGCCTTTGGGACCAGGGATTCCTGAAGGCCAGTCTTGCTGGCAACGAGGGAGGCATAGAAGGCACTCAGCCCCTTGGCCTTTTCAGTGTCCTGGCTAGCCAGGTGTCCTTTTTCCTTCAGCAGGAGGGCCCACGTTTTCTCTAGTCTCCCTGTTGNATCTTATGGGGGACAGGGTCAAAGGCTTTCATGAAGTCCAGGAAGACCATATCCACCTCTCTGTAGTTCCCCAGGTCCTCCTTCTCGCCCTTCCTGAAGACAGGAGTTACATTTGCTTTCCTCCAGTCTTCGGGCACTTCTCCCAGTTGCTGTGATTGACCACGGATTATAGGGAGTGGCCTTGCAATCACATCTGCCAGCTCCCTCAGCACTCATGGGTGCATCCCATCAGGGCCACGGGCTTGCGCATGTCCAGTTTGCTCAAGTGTTCCCTGACCTGGTCCCCTGATCCTCTTCTACCAGAGGTGCACCTTCCTTGCTCCAGCCATTCAGCCTGGCCTTTGGGACCAGGGATTCCTGAAGGCCAGTCTTGCTGGCAACGAGGGAGGCATAGAAGGCACTCAGCACCTTGGCCTTTTCAGTGTCCTGGCTAGCCAGGTGTCCTTTTTCCTTCAGCAGGAGGGCCCACGTTTTCTCTAGTCTCCCTGTTGTCACTGATGTACTTGTAGAAGCCGTTCTTATTGTCCTTGGCATCCCTGACCAGATTCAGTTCCATTTGGGCTTTCCTAAGTGTGTGTTTGAGTTTGGCCAGGAGCTCCTTGTTCATCCATGCAGGCCTCCTGGCATTGTTGCCTGACTTCTTCTCTGTTGGGATGCACCATTCTTGAGCATGGAGGAGGCGATCCCTGAATAGTAACCAGCTTTCTTGGGCCCCTCTTCCCTGCAGGGCCTTACCACACAGGACCCTACCAAGCAGATCCTTGAAGAGGCCAAATTCTGCGCTCCTGAAGTTCAGGGTTACGAGCTTGCTTTTAACCCCGCTCCCTGCCCTCAGGATCCCGAACTCCACCATTTCGTGGTTACAGCAGCCAAGGCTGCCTTCAAAATTCCCATCCCAGCAAGCCCCTCCTTGCTGGTGAGCATGAGGTCCCCCTCCTCCGTGGCTCCTCCACNTTGGGCCCCTCTTCCCTGCAGGGCCTTACCACACAGGACCCTACCAAGCAGATCCTTGAAGAGGCCAAATTCTGCGCTCCTGAAGTTCAGGGTTACGAGCTTGCTTTTAACCCCGCTCCCTGCCCTCAGGATCCCGAACTCCACCATTTCGTGGTTACAGCAGCCAAGGCTGCCTTCAAAATTCCCATCCCAGCAAGCCCCTCCTTGCTGGTGAGCATGAGGTCCCCCTCCTCCGTGGCTCCTCCACCACTTGGAGAAGGAAGCTATCATCAGCTTCGTGGGACCCGTGAAATGGGGAGAAATCCCTCATCTTGGTGCTGCTGCACACCGAGCCGGAGGGGCCGGCGGTGGCCCGTCCCCGCGGGGATCGGTGTCACAGTTCGGCCGCCCTCACCGCTTGTCCCCGAGTCCCCCGCTCCTACTCACGTGCTGCTTTTTTTCCATCTGAATCATTTAACATGGCTTCGGAGCACAAAGGGGCCGTGATTTGTTTCGAAGCCGCCAGCCTGCAGGAAACAGAAGGTCCCTGAATAAAAGGGAGGCTCTTGTTACAGCTTCCCTCTTATTTACTGTTCCCAGTAGCAGAGAAGTAAAACTGCCATGAATGAAATGGAGGATTAATCACGCGTATCTCTGAAATATAAACACGGAGACTACAAGTCCCAGAGCACCGCTCACGTCGGTGGCTCTCACCCGCTGCTTATAGAAACCTCCCAGCACCGAGACGGCTCGCTCTTAATGAGCACACGCAAAGGCGGAGGAAGCGAGACAGATGCTTTTCAAAGGAAAACATGCAAAAACGGGAATTTTACATGGATCTTTCTCTTTCTGTACAACTTTCTCAAAACTTGAATTCAAGTTGATATCCCTGATGCTTAATCATCACCCTGAGACTTTTGCAGAGGGAACTCCCCGTTTCCCCTTTTCTGTGTTAATTTTAAAACTATAAAAGTTCAGGACAACTCAGTTGCTCCACGGAAGACTGCTTTAAAATTGCTTTAGAAAGAAATCACCACGCTGATGGTGATGCAAAAACTTGTGCGGCTTTTCTCCTAAAATGAGCTGCCTGCATTAGACTTTCTGTCTCCCTCTTTTTCTCTTGCTTTTGGTTTTGGAAACCAAGCACGGACCATTTGTGTTCTTTATTTAAATAAAAAAAATACACACTTACCTGTATTTGGTTATGGCTGTAGATTTGGAATATTCACACCAGTTTTTGCAGAGGTGTTGAGTACCTCGAGTTAATTGGTAATCAGTTAACTCCGGTAAAAGCTGTAGAAAAGGCAGGACTCAGCCAGCCTGTTGCATCAGGCAGATTGTTGGCGTACAAGTTTTTGAAGGACTTGGGTGAAGCGAAATGGAGGAAAGAAGTGTGAAAGCAGGGATGCATAATGTTATTCCATTTGCCTCAAATGTGTTTTTTTTTATACTGAAAAGTTGTTCTGCAGACCTGAATAACTGTGCCTGCCGTGTCAGTCCTGCCAGCTGCCTGTTTTCTGGGCTGCCTACCCTGCGCTTGATGAGTGGTTGATACGGAATGAAAAGCGTAATTGTAAAACTGATGGGGAAGGTGCCGATGATTTTTATACGAAAAGCTCAAAATATTCATTTAACAGCTTCTTTTTATATAAAACAAACATGAAAAAAAAAAAAAAAGTGAATGAAAAGCTTATTTGGGCCACCACCTGCAACAAGAAAACCGAAACGACCCAAGTGGGAAAATCCCGCCATCCGCCTGTGAGTGCCCGTACAAAACTCTCGCCAGGAGCTGGTGGCAGCCCCAGAGGACGGCAGGAGCAGGGAGCCGAGGGGCTGTGGCTTTGCTTTGCTCGTCCAGCTCGCCCCACCGGCTTCGTTTCGCTTTCTCTTTCTGCTGCGCTCGCTCAGGGCTGTGCTGGATGGGGTTGCGATTGCCTTGGTTGATTATTTACAGTTTTCGTGGAAGTCGTAAAAAAAAAAAAGAGAACTTTTTTAATAATAAAGAAGTTTTCAACACTAATTCTAAACCCAGAATTGTGTTGCGGCATTATTTGGTGATATCTTTTTAAACGCGTTTTCCACATATGTTGTTTTTAAGAGGGCAGGGGAGCACGTATCAAGCTCAGCTCACACCTGTGAACACAGCAAACACGCCGTGTGTGCTCACAGCTCAACAGTGGAGCACCAAGCGTCGGCAGCGGCCTGTGGAAAGCCGAATCTCGCAGTGAGTCCCTCCCAGAAGCTTCTTCCTCCCCCAGCGAGGAAGAAGAGGTGGAGAGGCGCTGCCCGGGCTCTCCAGATGCGTATGACCGCTTCCCAAAGTCCGCCCTCAGGGCTGGGGATTCTCTTTGCCCAGCCTGTTCCCAGTTTGGCACAGGATATCACCTCGTTAAGATTTTTAGTTTTTAACGTAATTAATTTTTAATTTATAACCTCCCAATCATAAAGGCGTGCCAGGCTCCTGGAGCCACGGTGCAGCCCCTGTGCCTTCCTCCGGTCCCCTCCCCACTGACCCCTTTCCTAGGGGGTGATTTTTGTGGGGTAATTAGTACCGGTAATTAAATACAGGCCGTCTTTGGGGATACAGGTAACAGAACTGGGGGAGGGAGCCTGTTTTTAACCATTCCGCTCCCTGCAGCAGATGCTGGAGGCTCCCAGCCGGGGGCTGCCCCGTGTGCTCTGCAGCACGAGCCCAGGGCAGGGAGCGGGGCACGCGGGCGGCAGCATGGAGATGTGCACGAGGAAAAGCGCGATGAAAATCCCGTGGCTTCGTGTTTCCTTGCTCGACGTGAGCCTCCAGATCTAACGTGCCAGCAGGTTGACATGAGCTGTCCTTGGCCCCCACATCCCTGCTGTCCCCATCATCTCCATTGTCCCCATCGTCCCCTTGTCCCCGTGGGTGGCAGGGAGAGATAGGGGCTCCTGGCATCCGCAGGGCTCCTTCTGCAATACGGAAAAAGAAGGTGTGGTGGATTTTTTTTTCTTGCCTTTTTGTTTCTTCCCTAATTTTCCAGTTCAGAACATCGTTAGCAGAAATTCGATGAATCTTCAGGAGTGCTCCAAAAGTCTTGTAGGGCTTTGCCTGGTTTTGGACTGGGTTGTTACTGCTCCAGGAAGTCACCCGGAGGTTAATGCAATTGCCATAATACAATAGAAATAAAAAATAGGTTATATCTTGATATAAAATCTGAGCTTCCAAATAGTGCAGCTCCCACTGGAAAATGCCCAGGTTTTCAGAGCTGTTTTCAAAACACTTTTTTAAAAAATCAGAAAAATAAAAATTCCCCCCCCACCACCATTATGGCCACAGCTGCGGGGTCCCCCCCCGTAGTCTCCCTGCAGAGACCACTCGCTAAAACAAACAGCGAAGGCCTGAAGGCGGGATGCCGAGCGGACAGGAAGGCGGGTTGGGTGGGGATGCTCCCCCTGCCTCTGCTGGCGGGGCTGAGCAAGAGGAAGGTTAATGGGGGGGACACATTCTGCCCCCTGCCGCCCCCGGTACCCGCGTGGGGCGCTGAGCGCATCGCCCAGGCCGTGGTGAGCAGCGCGCGAGCGGCGGTGACGATTCCCCGGGATTCTGGGCGTTTGATCCGAGGAAATCGCCAGTGAGCCAGGAAGTGTCGAGATTACATCACAGGCTGAAATTTGTTAAAGCCCTGAAAAAGGAGTTTGTTGAAGCCCGTTTCTCAGCAGCGTGATCCCAGCTGCTTTCATTTTTGTTTTGCGCTTCAGCTTTAGTGGAACAGGCAAGCAAAGCCTCCCCCAAAATATCACTTCACCTCCCTCCCCCTCCGACCTATGCTGCTCCCGGCGCTCCCCTCTGCTCCAGCCCTGGCCATGGGCTGGGGCCATGGGGACACTGGCCGGTGGCAGGACAGAGGGGACGCGGCACCCCCATCTCCATGGGTCCACGGGGTCACGGGTGGGCGGCCGCCCCAGCCCCTGGAGATGGGCGCCCCGAGGAGGTGCCGAAATTCAGGGCGAAGTCTCACCTCGTTGTCTCCTCTTAAGTCACTAATTTGTTAAGGGGCATCCAGCAGAGTATGCGACCCACACGTGTTTTAATTTCTTTTATGGTCTCTGTTTTGCTCTGCGCTGGATGTGTTTTTATAAAACAGAGATTTATTGGAACCTGGGATTTTATGGCTTTAAGGTTCAATTGAGTCCAGATTGTGAGTTTCTCCTTTTGGAAGAGGATGGGGTTGTTTGAAAGAGCCCCAAATAACCGCGGCCTGCCCGTGGCACTCATGAAAGCCCAAGCCAAGGCTGACACCTTTTCGCTTAACTTACATTGTAATGTCAAAGCAAAAATTTACCATCTCCTATTATGTCTTCCATATGCAATGCACCGCTGCGGATACAGACACCTCGCAAGAGATGTGCTGGCCTTGTTTCTTTTAAATTATTATCTGTGCCATAATAGAGCCAGGACTCGGTGCCGAATCCAAGGAAGAGCAAGTCAGCAAAAAACCGAAGCATGCATAATTAACGACGCTGTGCATTCACTTACAAATGTGCACTTGCGCTCTTGATTCTTCTCATAAAAGCGCAGCGATGCCTTTGCTTCCTATAGCAGTCGTGAACGCAGCATATTTTTAATACGTACTTAGAACTGCAGGGGTATCTATTAAGCACATTCCATGTATTTATATAGCACTAAGCATAAGCCAGAGTATTTTCTTGGACACTAAACATAGCTCTGTTAAGAGTAACATCAGCTCGGAACAAAATTCAGCTCCCAGAGCGAAACAGAAGTAACCCCGCCGCCTCCTGCGCAGCGGCTGTGCCTTTGCAGCGGGCCGAGGCGAGAGCAGAGCACCCAGAGCTCGCCTCCGCCGCCGGCCCGGCCAGGAGCCCAGGCACTGCTGCTCCTTCCCGGGTACCCGCGTCCCAAACTGCCCCGCGCGCTCCCGTAGGAAACAAGCAGCTCCAGAGGAAGCTGAGCCCCCCGTCCGGCTCTGCAGTTACCACGAAATAAGTAAACAAACAAGTTTATCACAAGGCGGCGGGGCATCGTGCCAGTTTCGGTTAAAATTAAACAAGCAAGCAACAACAACAAAAAATATTACGGCATGAGAAAAGTCCTGAATGAAAATGATTATTCATGTGAACACCAGAAATATATCTTGTCACAAAGCCGGGCCTCCACATCTGTTTCGCCACCAGAGGATTCTTTACAAACAGGCGCTTTAATTTGATCGAGCAGCCTGTTCGCAGACACGCAGTCCAAAAATACATCTCCTTTCCTCCTCGCGCTATCCTGCACTTGGCAGGAAACCAAACATAAGGTTCAGTTCCTAGTTCAAAAAGCCCTTCTTTAAGAATCGACTACGAGCTTGATTTAATAAAAAATCCGTCCGGCTTCCTCCGGGGAGACCTAATGGGATGCAGAGCCCTGCACCTCTCGGGGCTGCTCCGAACCCGCTCTGCGTTGGGCAGAGACAGAATGTCATGGAGGAAGGAAATCGCTGTGCCCTGGCACAGTTTGGGAAGAGCTTCCAGCCTCGCCGGCCTCTGGAAATGGGTGAAGGCAGGCAGCAGCATGATAAAAATGGAGCAAAAAGCTCTTTTTGGAGGGGCTGGATGAGGTTTGCTGCTCACTGCCACCGAGGCGGGATGCAGCGTTGGCTCCAGGGAGGCATCGCGCTGCTGGGCGCCCGCGGGTCCTCCCAAAGCAAGGAGGGGGCATTTTCCAATACAGAGGGATGCTAAATTGGAGCTCGCTGCCCCAAATTCCCCCCAGTCCCAGCATCATCACAGCCTCGCAATGCTGCTGTCGGATGGCCTGGGCAGGCTGGAGAGGGCATTTACCTTCTCTCAAAGCCCGAGCGAAAGCGGGCAACGTCACCCTGAAGGATGTAACAGAAGATGTTTTACTTCGGCCGCAGCAGCCCGCCGCAGCGGTACCTGCGTGGGCGCTGGAGGACCTCCTGCCATAACCCAACGCCGCGTCTCCCCGTGAAACACAGGGGTGGGAAGAAGGGCTGGAAAGGTCCCGCTGGGGCTGCCATTCCCACCGGAGGGGCTGGGTGCCTTAGCTTAAAAATTCGGGCTGTGCTGCCGACAGAGTATGCTGTGAATTTAGCATTTCCTTTACCTGTTCAAAGAGAATAGCAAAAAGCGAGGAAGGGAGACGCAGCCTGTGGGGGAGACAGATGAAGCTAAAATAGTAAACATAGAAATTAGCAGTTCTGAAACATTCGTAGATTTCCTGGATCCATTTCCCTCCTTTCCCAGCGTTTTGCTGAGCACTGCGGGATTCAAGCCATTATTATTTTAAGAAGTTTTTTTGGCTTTTCTGGCTGCAAAAATAGTCATCACTTGTAAATTTAAGGCATTGCTGTCTTATCTGGTCTGCAGCCAAAGGGAATGGAAACAATAGAAGAAGTGTGAACTTTCTCCTTCATCTCAGTGAACATTAACTTCAAAGCCTGGCTGTAAACTTTCAGATGTAATGACTATTTGTCCAAAGGAGAAACACATCAGTTTGATCAATGAACAAAAGTTATAAAACGCAGAGGTTACATTTGCTAAACACTTGTGAAAAAATATTTGGATGTGGGGGTAAGTTATTACCGAATTATTAGGGTGGTGGGCTGGTGCAGGTCTGCCCATCAGAGGGGTTTCTGTCCCCGAGGAGGCTCCATTGCCCCGTCAAACCGTGGTCCCCCCGTGTCCTCAGGCTCAGGACTGAGCTCTCGTTGTCACCGGGGTTTCTGAGCATTGCTGAGCCCCGGGGCCCTGAATCCCGTGGGAGCCAGGCAACGGCACTGGCATGGCCCCACAGGGATGCTCAGGGATATCAAGGAACTGCAGTAAGGTCTCCAAATCCCTCCTTTATTTATTTATTTATTTATTTATTTATTTATTTATTTATTTATTTATTTATTTATTTATTTATTTATTTATTTATTTATTTATTTATTTATTTATTTATTTATTTATTTATTTTCCCCCCACTGTTTCCATTTTTCTGTCAAAAAGCCCCTGGAAATTCTCCTGGGCAGCTCTGGGTGTCCCTGCTTGAGCAGGGGCTGGGCCCGGTGACCTCCAGAGGTGCCTGCCAGCCTCAGCCATGCTGTGATTCTGTGAAAAAGGATGAGTATGAATGTCTTTTTGCTTCAGTGGCTTCACATAAGGAATCTGGAAGGAAGAAACTGCATATTAGTTGAGTTTTATCAAATATTTTTCCAAGATGACCGTTGCACGTCCCCTTCCAGAAAATGTCCCTTCTCTCCTCATTGTGGCTTGTGTGAAGAGCCCAGAGCCATCCTGTTCCCAGGCAGTGGGTGCATGGTCCTCGTCCATGGGGACCTTGTAGGACATAGGATGGATCGGAAGGAAGTGATGGGGTATGAGAATCCCAGTGCCCCCAGCCGAGCTGCTCCCAGCACCCTGGGGAACAAGCGGCGGGGATGGACATGAAGGGCTGGAGCCTGGGGGTGGAGAGGGCACAACCAAGTCCCTCTGGTCACCTTCCTCCTCACAGCATCACCTTCTACCCCTTGTTCCCGGTGGAGATCCCAGGGACAAGGGTGGCTAATGGGGGGCGAGAGGAGCAAGGGGGAGGCAGATAAGTGATTGCATTTAAGGGGCATCTGGCTTAACTTGGGTAAAACCAGTGCAATGCAGCAGGTCCCACGCTCAGAAGATGCCTGCAGGTGATGCAGGAGCACAGCGCTCAGCTTCCCTCATCCCGCTGCTGCTCAAGGGATGTGCCGGGGCTCGGTCCTTCCCCCTGCAAAGCCATACCTGGGCTTTTTAGGCACGGTGTGTACTGATGTCTGGTCTTTGCAATGATAGCAGTTCCCTTCCCGTGCACAAAGTACCACTTTCCATCTCCATAGGATCAGGTCCTGGGCTTCGAAGCATGCTGGAAGCAGTGACCCATTTTGCTACGCACTCAAAAAGCAATGGTCACTCTCTGGTTCTGTATAAATAATAAATAGGAGTTGTATTTGTACATGGAGGCCTGCCAGGCACGTTGGATAGGAGGCATGAGATTTACTGTGGAAAAGGAAGAAGAAAGCAAGAATCCTGAAAGCTTTCGACCTGGCTGTGCAGCTGTGCTGAAAAAGGTGAACTGAGGATCAAAGGGAACCCGCTGCTGCTCTCCGACACTTCGCTCCAGCCAGATATTAGACCAGATATTAGTTATCAGGCAGCAGCGCTATGAAAAGCACAAGCGTGCCCTCTGCTCTTCAGAAGACATGAGAGCCAGAAGGATGCCAGATTAGATTTAGGAACGCACATTCGCACGTGTTGCTTTCTTCGGCCTTGCACCATTCCTCAGAATCCTCCGCTGCTCTGGATGGAGGCGCAGAGCAGGGCTGCGGACGATCACTGCTGCAGAGGTGTAATTGCAATTGCTGTCTGAGAGCTGCTCGGTGCTCCTGCTAATCCTCGAGACCCACAGCGAGCGGCTACAGTGCAAACCGGGAGCATTTTGGGGCAGGGGCGCACTATGTGGAACAACTCTGCAGAGGGATTAAAAAACCCACCTCTAACCTCTCTGTGTTTTAATTTCACCGAAGGAGAAGATGCTCTGAGTCACAGGCACAAGCCCAGACCGAAGCCCAGACTTCTGCCCTCTGGGATTTCAGCCACTGGCAGAGCATCTCTGATGCAAAGTGCTATACCAGGCCGTACCCCAAAGGCTGAAATCCCAGCGTCGCTCAGCTCTCAGCCCACTTGCTGGCCAGAATTGCACCATCACGCCACTGAAAGCAAACCCACTGGTTCAATTCGCATGGCTAAAGGAGTTTTCAGCTTCTAGGGAGGTAATGGAAAGGTGGCAGCAGGGAAGTCTCATGTCAGCCTGCAACAACTGTGTTTCAGCAAAACCTCCCTCTAAAAACCATATACTGCATAACAGATGGTACATCTGTTTCTATTTCCAGTATGATCTCACTAATCACTTTTTAAGAATCTAGCATTCAGGGTTAATCAACATGAGCTGAATTGCAGTAAACGTTCCTACAGCAATGGAAAAACCCTGTGCAACTGCCTTTCCCCACGTTACCCCTTGGGTAGCGGGGTTTATCCTCTGCCTGAATTTGGCCAAAAGCCCCATGATCCCTGCAAAGCCAGGGCCTCTCTCTGAGGAGCTTCTGCCTCTTCTGGGTCCTCGGCTATGTGACAAAGAGTTGCCAGGAGCTGACTTATCAGCTCAGTAGTCAAACCAAAAGCTAAACACTCACCCTATAGGTCAGCCCCCAAACCCTCATAGGGGATGGAAGGGTGAATTCCCCAGGAGACCTTGCCATCAGCCACAAGGCTGATGAAGAAAAGCTCTCATCCGCTGTAATCCACTGCGTGCGGCGTACGCACAAAGCCCAGAGTTCAAAACCCTTCTTTTTCTCATACAGAAAAAGGTTTAAAGAAAGGTCTCGTAGGAGCCACGTTGCACCCAGTACGCCAGGCAGCGCCCGAGGCGGGCTGGGGCTGGAGCACAGCAGGGCAGAGACCAGCAGAGCCTGGCCATGCCGCTTCAGCAGAACGGCACCGCTGGGCTCACAGGCGGGGTGCCTGGAGCTTGCTCCCTGGGGACAACTCTTGCCTCGGAAACAGCCGCGTGGGGCCATCCGAACCCGAGCCTCGGCGTTAGCTGTGTCCAGCGGGGAGAACGAGCACAGGTCCAGGGCTGGAGCTGCTCGCTCTTGGCTGGCCACCTAGACGTGCCCGTCGGGTGTGCCCACGCCATCAGTAACTTCGCTCCCCAGCTGACTTGTGCGTCCCCGTCCCTGATGTCCCCATTTATGTGATGTCCCCAACGTTATAACCCAAGCAGCAGGATTAGGAGAGCCTTGCTGCTGGCTGTCCCGCAGCCTGTGGTTTGGCTGCAGACCTGAGGTGGAACACGTGTCGGTTAAATCCTTGCTCTGGCGCAGGCGTTCGGAGCTCCTCTCCCAACACGACTTGTCTGGGATGTCTTGTGAGGGCAGCTGCAGAAAATTCAGAACGCCTCCCTTCAGAAATAGCAAAACAAGCTATTTTGATGTTTCTAATTTTATGGTTAAATTAGATGAATGGATTGCAGACATATTGGCAGATAGTTTTGATCAACCAGAAATTGCACTTTTCAGTGAATAAACTCTTCTTCAGAAACCATTGGCTTTCCTTGGACCCCCCCTACCCACTGACCAGGAGAGGACAGGGACACCACAGGTAATGCTCGCCGCACGAGACAGCTCTGCTCTGGCTCTGGTGTAGCCGCAGCCTGGTCTGAGCCTTGGAGGGTCTTCAGTAGTCTCCATCTCTTGCCTCAGGCTGCTTCTTCCCCCTCCAGCCACCTTGAAAATGGCCGTGTAAAGGTTTGGTTTCTGAACTTTATTTCCACATCAAGGATTTTTAGTGACTATCATTGATGTTTCAATGTCCTTAGTCTCAGGACAAAACTTTTTATGATCCCATTAGGTTATTCCATCCATTGTCTGTTATATTTTGAACATCTTCTTAGGGACAGGTAATGCTCACTCTTATTTTCAGGACACAGTAATGGGTCTCCATGGGTGGCTTAGCTGAGAACCGCCACATGTCCTCGAGGACACATTTCTTGGCCCCAATTTTTTGCTGCTTCCACCACTGTACGCACCAGTGTCAGTCACTGGGGTCACACAAAGCACAATGGAGCCATTACAGGTCTTTAAAATGGCAACCTCAGCATTTGTAGAGTAAGCACCGGCTGCAGGGGGTGGAAGGCATGCATTTGTGGTTGTGTTCTTTTTAAAGCTGATTTATTTTAACGGGAATTTCACAGCGCGCAGCTGGCAGCGGCAGCCAGCAGACGCGGCAGTTTCCAGGCTCTGCTTTGAGATCTTCAAGAAGCCTTTGGGGCTGGTGGGGGGTTTCCAGAGCCCTCTGGGGAGCGTCTGGGTGCTGCTGCGGGTGAGGATGCTGCAGCCTCAAATGGGGTGCTGCAGCCTGGTCCCGAAGAAAGGGGACGCTGAGCTCCTGTTCCAGCTGGCCCCTGGACAGGGTGGCCACGTGCCCTTCCAGCAGGTACGGGGCAGAGCTCCAGTTAGCACAGGAGGAGGCAGCAGCGGGAGACTCCCTGCTGCTGGGAAGGAGGTCCTTATGTGCTGAGCCAACCTGGTGTCTGTGGAGGTTTGCTGCTTGCCTGGGGCTCTGGTCCAGCTCTTCCACAAGGCCACCAATGATACAGCCAGGGGAGACCTGGAGCACATCAAGTGTGGCTACATGGCTCTGGTGGCAAGGGCCAAGGGCATGAGCTCCCAGTTGTTTCTCTCCTCAGTGTTGCTGTCAATGGGGAAGGGCTTCAGGGGGAGTGGATGGACCCTGCATTTGAACTGCTGGCTGTGTAGCTGTTGTTGACAACAAGGATTAGGTTTGGTGATCATGGGACCCCTTTGAGGATTGAGGACTGCTGGGAAGGGATGGGATCCACCTCATCAAATGGGACAAAAGTGGGCCAGCAGGATCCCTGAAGGATCCCTGGTGGGAAGGGCTTCAAACTATGAATGATAGGGCAGGGAGATGGCGACCCACCATCAGGTGAGGAAGTGGTGGATCAGGTTGGCAAGCAAAGGGTGTAGGGTGATGTGGACAGTAGAGACACCGTAATCAACAAAACAGGGCCAAAAGAGGCCAACCTCAAGCATCTGCACACAGATAAGGAAGTGCCTACAGCAGAGCTTTATGGGGGAAACTCTCATAGCTCTTCTGGGAAACCAGCATGACTGGGTGCCTCTCCATAGCACCTGTACACTAATGCACGTGGCATGGGGAACAACAGGAGAAATTAGAGGTCTGTGCAGGGCTACAGTCTCCCTGGGATCATGAGTTGGGGTGTCATAGCTCACTGCTACGGGTACTGCACAGGATGGATACAGGCTGTGCAGGAATGACAGGCTGGGACGGCACAGGGGGTAATTCCCTTGATTTGAGGGAACTGTGGGAATGCATGGAGCTCTGCCTTGGATGGATGAGGCATCACCTGAGAGCTTACGGGTCAGGAATAGTGGGCAGACCAACATGGGTGGCATTGTTGTGGGTGTCTGCTATCGACCACCTGATCAGGAAGAGGAAATAGTTGAGGTCCTCTTCAGACAACTCAAAGAAGCCTCACGTTTTCAGGTCCTGGTCCTAATTGGTGACTTCAACCACCCCGATGTCTGCTGGATGGTCAACACAACAGGGCTCCAGCAATACAGGAGGTTTCTGGAGTGCACTGATGATGATCTCTGGACATGGGTGACTGAGGAGATGATGAGGGGAGACTCACTGCTGGACCTCAGAATCGCAAACAAGGAAGACATGGTCAGGCATGTGAAGGTCAGAGGCAGCCTTGGCTGCAGCAACCATGAAATAATGGAGCCCAGGATCTTGAGAGCAGGGAGCAGGACCACAACCCTGGACTTCAGGAGAGCAGGCTTTAACCTCTTCACATTGCAGCTTGGAAGGTTCCCTTAGGATACAGCCCTGAAAAGAAGAGGGCTGCTTGATTTTCAAGTTTTACCTCAAGAATAGTCCATTCCCATGGGCAGGATGTCAAGCAAAGGCAGCAGGAGGCCTGTGTGGATGAACAAAGAGCTTCTGAAAAGCTCAAACATGAAAAAGAAGCACATAAGAGGTGGAAGCAGGGGCAGGTCACCCTGGGAATAATGTAGAGACTCTGGGGTTAGGAAAGCCAAAGCCTACCTGGGGCTGGATCTGGCAAGGGACATAAACAACAACAAGAAGTGCTTCTACAGATACCTGAGCAGCAAAAGGGAGACTAGGGAAAATGTGGGCTTGCTGCTGAATGGAGGAGAGGGGACCTAGTCATACAGGACATGGAGAAGCATGAGGTACTCAGCGTCTTCTTTGTTCTGGTCATTCTAATATGACCAGGAATCAGGAACCCCAGGTTCCTGAGACTTAAGGGAAAGTCTGAAATAGGGAACACTTACCCTTGTTGGAGGAACAGTTAAATGAACTGGACATACAGAAGTCCATGGGACCTGATGGGAGGTACCCATGAGTGCTGAGGGAGCTGGCCAATGTTGTTACAAGGCTACTCTTAAAAAGTCTTTGAAAGGTCACAGCAACTGTGTGGACTTGAAAGATGAGAACAAATGTCACTGCTACCTCCAAGAAGGGCAAGAAGGAGGATCCAGGGTACCACAGGCTAGTCAGCCTCACCTTGATCCCTGGGAAAGTGATGGAACAAACAATCCAAACATATGAAGGACAAGAAGATGGTGGGGAGAAGTCAACATGTTTTTATGAAGGGGAGTGCATGCTCAACCAACCTGATAGACATCTATGATGAGATGAGTGTCTTGGTGGATGAAGGAAGAGCAGTGGTTGCTGTTTACCTCAACTTTAGCAAGGTTTTTGACATTGCTTCCCGTGACATCCTCACAGACAAGCTGGTGAAGTACAGGCTAGATATGTAGACAGAGAGGTTGATAGAAAACTGGCTGAACTGCCAGGCTCAAAGGATTGTGACCAGCTGCATGAAGTCCAGATGGAGGCCAAGTTAGTGGAGTACCATCGGGTCAGTACTGAGTCCAGCAATGTTCAACGTCATTAATGGCCTAGATGATGGGACAGAGTGCACCCTCAGTAAGTTTGCAGAGGATACAAAATGGGAAGCTCGTGTTCCAGCTGGTTGTGCTGCCATTCAGTAAGACCTCAACTCTCTGGAGAAATCGGCTGACAGGAATGTCATCAAGTTTGACAAAGAGAAAAGTCAGGTCCTGCCCCTGGGGAGGAATTACCCCATGCACCAGGGCACACTGGGAGCCAACTGACAAGCAGCTTTGCAGAGAAGGACCTGGGGCTCCTGGTGGACACCTATTTGACCACAAGTCAGCAATGTGCGCTCGTGGTGAAGAAGGCCAACGTCTTCCAGCGCTGCATTAGGAAAAAAGTATCACTAGAAGATCAAGGGAGGTAATCCTTCCCATCTGCTCAGCATTGGTGAGAAACATCTGGCGTGCTGTGTCCAGGTTTGAGCTCTGGGGAACAAGAGAGACTTTGATATACTGGAGTGAGTCCCTTGAAGGGCCATCGGGATGATTCAGGGATTGGGGCAGATGACGTAGGAGGAGAGGCTGAGAGTGCTGGGGTTGTTGACCCTGGAGAAGAGAAGGCTCAAGATCTCATCATAGAGTGTCTAAATCAGTGTGTTTAAATACCCGATGTTGGGATAGAGTAAAGAAGACAGGGCCAGACTCTTCTAAGTGGTGCCCAGCTCAGGACAAGAGGCAATGGGCACCAACTGAAATACTCTTTTACAGTGAAGGTGGTTGAACACTGAAGAGGTTCCCCAGAGAGGTTGTGGAGTCTCCATCCCTGGAGGTACTCAAAACCTGACTGGATGTGGTTCCGCACAACCTACTCTGGCTGACCCTGCTTGAGCAGGTGTCTTGGATTAGATGCTTTCCAGAGGTGCCTTCCAACCTCAACCACTCTGTGATTCTGTGAAATTTGTTTAAATCTCCCGCATACAGCGCAGTTATTTTAAAGTATTCCAGCCATCTATACCTCAGTACTGGAAATCTGGCTTTAAAGTCCAACAGCACATTGAATCTTTACCAAACCTGTGGGGCCAGAGTTTCAGGAGTGCTTTAGCAATCTAACAAACCAAGGAAGTGCAAAATGTGCCATGTGAGTCAGATGTGTCTACTGCATCAACCATATGATCATAAGTTTCTCAAACAAAACCATTTGCTGTCAGGACAGAGTGGAGCCAAGTTAGTGTGATTCAAGTTTTAGAGTCAATTTTGTATAATGTCAGAAGGAGTTACCTAGTGCCACCCAGTGTTGGCAGCTAGAAAAAGAAAGGTTAAATATGGTTACAACAGGGTGTAGCCTAGTGAAACAGGAAAAAAAAATCTCAGCTCTTGCTTTCTGTATCAGGGGTGAGCAATTGCACAGAAGCCACGCAGCACTGCAGTCTGGGAGACAGCTGCCCCTCAGCAGATGTGTGGCTTAGTTGTTAAAAGAAAACAAACAACAAAAAAACTTGCACCTTTTATACTCTCTTTTCAAAGCCCATAATCAGTCTGAGAGAGATGTAGATGGCCTCTTTCACCACAAGACTCACTCCTCTAATCTAACATTGGTTTAGAGAGAAAGCTGTGCTGACTTTTCTGGTTAGATGTTCAGGAATTTAGATGAGAAACAACTATATAGGAGGCGTCTCTTTCCTGGGATAAGTGGAGTACAGTTAAAACATTACCTTTTTCCCCCTTTTATCTCAGATGCTGTGTATGACCTGCCCTTTCCTTGAAGCCTTTTGTATTATACAGGATCTCACATATATCAGACAAGAAATAAATACTCTCCCAGTCATGGTCTTTTGATGAATGAAACAATTATGCTTTTGTCCTTCAAAGGACTGTATAAAACTCATTAAGTATCATGGTCCCATTTAACAGACAGGGAAACTGAGGTGCGGAGCCAGTACTAGCCTCCCCATCACTGCGTCCTGTCCAGGAGCAGATGGGGAGGACCCAGAGCCCAGAACCCAAGAGGGAAAGAGGGGAAGGGGAAAGCAAGGTGCTGAGATGCCTTGAACACACCAGCCACCCAGTGGTGAGAGGATCCCAGGATTGTGGTTTCATCTGCGTGGTTTCATCTGCAGTGGCCATGGCAGAGAAATCCTTCAGCCACTTCTTGTATTTTGGACTCCTTCACTCTTCCCTGAAGAAGTCTCATTTCCCAAAGAAAAGAAGACAACGGTGGTTTGAGCAGTTCTCTGTCAATTCTTTATTTTACCCCTTAGAAGACAGAGGGCCAAGAGAGACTACCACAGGAGTGTAACTCAGATAAATTCATCACGAACAGTAAAATGAAGTGTGGTTGCCCTCCACAACATGGCTTCACAAGGTGACACACTGGCTACCTGTGTTTCTGGATGTCAGGGGTCCCTCCGTGCATTTTTACTTTTCCCTCCCAGCCATCGAGCCTCTGCAGCTCTCCCAGTTACGCAGCAGATCCCTTGGATTCCTGCCTGCCGACAACAAGCCTCCTTTCTAACCTACCTTCTCCTGAGCTCCTGGAGACAGGCCAGGCGGTGCGGCCACAGATCACGTGCTAAAAACTCCTGCTCTGGGGCCAACACACTCGCGGTGCTTTTTCTTTTCTTGACAGTCCTGCGACTTTCCTCGAGGACCCGGGAGCTGAGCTGGCTCTTCTGGCTCTCGGCGCCTGTAGGAAGACCTCTGCGGTCATTAATTACTTCTGCATGTTTCACTGGGGCCCCATGCAACCTAGGTGCTCTCTGCAGTTACGAGGCTTTCGACCCTCCTCCCACAGAGCTTACAGCTTAAAACCAAAGGCAGAAAATCACTAATTCCAGTGATGACTGCCCAGCCTGGGCCTGCGGAATTCTTCAAAAAGAGAATTTTCCCAAACAGGGGCCACAGAGAAAGTTGGGTGGAGAAAGGAGACTGGACAAACAGAGCATTCATGAAGAAAGAAATCAGTGTGTATCCCCCTTGTTGAGAAGGTTTATAATGTAGGTTTGCAATGAGGGCTGGTCCCTGCTCCAGCATCTCAACAATCAGGGTGAAACAACAGGAATGGGAAGGAGGTAGGAGACCTGCGAGTCCCTGCGTTACTCTGCTCAGTTTGCAGGTCTGAGATGTTTTTAAACCTATAAATAGAGCAGGGACGCTAACAATGCCATTAATCTTCCCTGGCCACCGTCCCGGCTGCTCTCAGTGGTGGTTACCTCGCACCTCCCAGAAAAAGTCGCTCTCCAGAGGAGGGACGGATGCTGCGCACTGGGCCCTGGCCCTGGGCCTCGCCCTGGTGGCCGCAGCCCTCCGCAGGGGGACACTGCCACGGCCCTGGGCCGCACACCAGGATGAGGTGTCCCCAGCACCACCCTCCTGGAATGTCGATGTCAAAAATGCAAGAATACACAACCCGGGCAGTAAAAGGTGCTTTTCTTCTTTCCCACCAACAGCAGTGGGGAAAATGAAAAGTGCCTGTGTACGGCTCTTCTTCTGATCTTGCACAAAGCTGGTCTGAGGTAGCTCAATGTGCAGGGACCACAACACACCCTCGCCTTCTCGGGTATGGTGGGACACAAGAAAAGCTCTGTCTCTCCTGCTTACTGAGGTCTCAGCACGGGACCCACTGAGGACCAGGTAAGGCAGGGAGAGGAACAGCCCCACTCCTGCCTCCGTGCTCGCCCTGCGCCCGGGGCTGCTCTGGCTGCAGGTGCTGGTTTGGCTGCAGGTGCTGTGCTCCCCAGGTTCATCTTACCACGCTACCACGCTTTCGTTTATTATTTCTGCTGCAATATGCCAGAAATATGAATTCCTAAAAGAGTAAACAAGGATTTCTCTGCTTTTATCTAGGAAAAATGAAGTTCACACTTACTGGAAATAGGTCCCTTCGAAAACCAAGCCTGTGCAGTTTTCCTTTGAACTGCCTGCTCAGATATCCAAGAGGGTCAGATACAGCCTCGTGTGGTTAGAGAAATAAATGTTCCCGTACCACCAGACAGTAATGCTGGCCAACCTTCTCTTTTATCTTCTGTACCTTGCCCAAGAAGTTGTGACATTCTCTCAGCAGCAGCACAAAGGAGTTGTTCACACTTGGGTCCCAGGTGATGTTTGGCCCCGGCAGTTATTGGGACTTACTTTCCTGAAGCACTCAGCACCGTGACTCAGTTTCCTTACCTTCTCAGAAAGCACCCACTGTTTTCTTATAGCTGTGTACTGTTATTTCCCGATTTCTTAATGCTTACAGTGGTCTGGATGCCACTTCCTATAAAGTATCAACTAAGGACAATTAAGAGAGATTTGGATGCTTTTCCTTACCTCACCAATGGCATTGTTGGGCCAGTGTCAGCAGTTTCTCTGTGGAAGATCCAACTCTCTTGACCTGGCTTGCAGCTCACAAACAATGTGACCTGCTCTCCCCCAGGAACTGCAACGAAATGAGTTTAATTTACTTGTTTTTTGCTGTTTTTCCCTGATGATATCCACTGAGCAATCTGAAAGCACTGTTAATGCTACAGCTTCCGTGCCATTTACCCCCTTTTAGGGGTTACTAAAGATGAAGGACAACCACATATGAAGGACAAACTCCCATTGATTTGCAGTGTTTAGGGGTCATGCAGGATACGAGAACAAAATGAAGGTCTCTGGAGATCCGGGCAGCAAGTGCATGGCACAAGGAGGCAAGGTTTGGTGCTGTGAAGAGCCAGTTTGGCAAGCAGGGAGATAACTGGATCCAGCACTGTGTGCTGGATCTGTTAAGGGGAGCTCTGTGTTGGTGGCAAGACACCAAGCCCAATGCAATGGAGAGAACGTTTCTTTCCCACCTTGATGAGCCTACCTCGTTTCAAGCCGTTTTTGTGATGATTTCGCAAAGGCTCCTTTCTGGCACAGCCTCTGCTCCCCGTAATTGGCACTTCGGGGAGCCGTCAGCCCCTGCCACTCTCCGGGATGCAGTCCTGCTGGAAGCGCCGACTGAGCGCTGCAGGGAGCAGGAACCACAACAATTCTTTGGCTCCACGGAGGTGTTTGTGAGTCACATCTCCAGCAGCTTTGGCAGGCTTGGTACAATTATTATTAACTCCTAATCGCTAGCTGTGGACTTTGCTGAGCTGTTGCTGGGACTGGGAATCTTTATCAATGGAATTTCATCAGTTGGGTTTGCTTTCCATGTATTAGTTTATTGCATTTAGAGAGTCAGCCATCTAAACCCCTCGGTATAAACTCAAGCAAAGTCAACCTCAGAAGGGAAGTGGGGAAAAAAGGCCCTGAAAATCCCAGTTTTACTCCTAGTATTATTCTGTGTCTGGTGAAATAGCGTGTCTGATAAGAAAGCAGCTTGCATCTGGAGTCTGGCAGCAAACACACAGAGGTACTCCCGCCAGACTCGACTTAACGTTCACCTTGACAAAGTAATCAACTTGTCAAGCAAAGGAAGTCCTCGTGGCCAGACTGATGATGGAAGGTAACTAATACTCCATCTGCAGCATCAGGCAATCAAGGATTTAAAGTATTACGAGACAGGGGACCTGAAATGTTAGAGAATAAAGCATATATAGAGAAGGGGAGAGATTAGCAACATGTAAGGGCCAGAAAAATGAAAAAGAAATGCCAGAAATATTTCATACTGGCTGCAAATGAGTAACAACCTCAACTGAAGTGGTTAAGGCTTATTGCATATGGTAAAAAATACGGGAGAGCTCCCTGCTCTCCCCTGAAGCATCACCTGTGCAGAGCCACTCTGCAGGGATGGGGTTGCGTAAAAAGGGCCTTTGATGGCGACGCCAGCTAAATTAATTCCTGCCTGCTGACCCCACTGCTCGGTCGCCCCAGAGCGCGGTTCCTGCCAGTGCAGCCCATCCTGGTGGCAGGAGGGGAAAGCTGAGGATCAGGGCCTGGACACGTCTCCAATAAAAGCCAGTCTTAAATAAAATCCAGCAAAACCTCAATGCTGCTTAGAAAAAACACCAAACTAACAAAAAAACTGACTCGGGGAGTTCCCTGCTTGGCCTACAGATGAAGAGATGATGCATTGCAGTGCAGGGGTAGGAATGAGCAGCTAGAGCAGGGACAGGCAGAGATGCCAAAGCTTATTCCAAAACTGTGGCAATTTTCTCCACATTTCCAAAAGGAGGGAGAGAAGGGAGACAATGTCTCATAGACCACAGCTGGAGCGAAGCGTGAGAGCTGAGCCCCACACCAAGGTTTAAGCTGCCTGCATCCGTGGCTTGGAGAGTTGATGTCTTCAGTAAGGGCTGAGGACCCACACCCCATCTGCACAAGACACTTCAGAGACCAACTGAGATGTTTGTACATCAGGCACAGAAATGTGAAATTCTCACTTGTTAATATTGATAATTAACTATTATGTTTACCTGAGAAAACATGTGCTGGAAACCATTTCTTCAGGAGGCTGTGGTCCAAGGTGGTGGGAGCCCATGGCTGCACTCTGCAGGTCAGACCAGACGCGCAGAAGATGAGGTTGCTTCCCCACTCCTAAGTGGGCACTGAACAGACTATTGGATTCAAGAACACTGGAAATTACCACTGCTACATAAACCCGGCATTTCAGCACACCCCCGATGCACCAGAGCTTCCAGACTCTGCAGGTCTGAACAGAGCGTTGTAGCTAGTTTGGGTTTCTTGCTGTCCTGGAGGAGATATTAGACTGTTGTGAGGCTGAGTCTCTAATTAGGTCCCTGTAGTGGTAAGATTGTTTCCTCTGTAATCACTCAGTAAGAACTGGAGCTTTCTCCTCTGTATTCAGATTTTTACTTCTTTCACCCTCATCTTCTGTCCAAAGCCATGAGTCTCCCAATCCGCTGGATGCAAAAGACTTTGACATTCACTTTAAGGATGTTTCTTCTCAGCTGCTTCATGTTTCCTTCCAACAAGCTCTTCTAGCGATATTTACTGCAAATAATGAATTAACTCAAGGCTGGACCACTTGCTAGTCTCTTAAATCCAGTGCTGCTTTAGAACTCGATTAGCTGGTTTAATTTTTAACTCTCCTAGGATTGCTAAGTCCAAGCTGTCCTGTCGCACGCCACGATCAGGAGATGGTTCCTGGTTACACAGAGCAGCAGTCACGGGCAGTACACATGAATTAAGCACGTGGGGCGACTCTATTTCTCCAGCATATTATCCAGAGGAAGTAGTTCACAGGGAAAGTTATTGGAGACCTGGAAAAAAGAAAGTCTTACTAATTTAAGCGTATGTGAAAAATGATGCAATGCAACGTGCAGAACATTTCACAAGCATTGGACAAAAGTGATATTACACAAATGCACCTTTCCCCACATTTTTTCAGATCCTCTTTTCTGTTTCTTGTTCCTGAGCACATCCTTAGAAATGAACAGAAGTCCAGAGTTTCACGTTAGGATCCTTGTTTGAGCTCCTACATAAAATCAGTCTGATTTGTACAAACTGCCCTCTCAAGTCCCACAACTGCTACAGGGTCTGCGGGTGTTCAGCCATTGTGAAAGTCAGATCAGTTGTATTTTGGCAACTAACTGGTGATTTAGGCACCTGATTTTCATCAGTTTGATTTCCAGTTCTAAAATTTTGGCCTAGAGGTAAGCAGAAAACTGGAATTTGTACCCCAGAGCCTGGAAACACGCTAGTCATTTAGTTGCACAAGTTCAGTTTGAAATGAAGGCTCCTCACTTGTCAGAAGACTTAAAAGAAAACAGGAAGTTATTAATATCAGAGACTGAACCGACTGGAGAGTCAAACAATGTAAAGCAGAACGTGTCTCCCCTTTTTCCTGTTTATCTCTTGCTACTTTATAGCACAGGGGAGATGAAGCGTCAAAGAGTTTCTCAATCATAATTTGGTGCTACGAGGCAGTATAATTGAAGCTGCAGACTGTGCATCGTCACAGTAAAGATAGCGCACCTCTCTCCTAAAGACTCTGAAGCTTTTGCTGTGCTTTGAACCAAAAACGCGATGTTTTGAAATGATGGGGTGGAACATGACAAAATAATGCAGTGCAGTGGCATGCAGGAGCTTAGAGAAAGCGAGCAGTAAGTGAAACTACAGGGGAGGGTGATAGACTGGCTTCATGTAATTACCTTAGGAAAACACTGGAACTAACGAACTTTCTCCTGAGAAAGGGCCATTAGATTTTTAATTAACACAGGTCATTAGGACTACAGTTCCATGCCACGGCTGAATGAGGGTTTATCAAACAGGACCAAATTGCTGGCACTGGCCTGGGAGGAAGAAGCAATACCGTATGTGCTGGGTTACCAGTTCTGGTATAGAAATGAGCAAAACCCGCTGGCCTCACGGCCAGGCCTCATCGCATTGACACAGCACAGGCCACAGAGCGTTTGGCCCTCGGAGGGCAGAGCCGGAGGGACAACCTGCCTGGCCGTGGCCATCTCCTGCTGAAACGGGAGATTGGATGCGAGGATTCATTTGCTTGGTTCCTTCCCTCTTTCAGCGTTATTGCTTTATTCAGAAGCTTGGGGCTGTTGATTTTTTCCCCTCCTACCTTTTAGTGAGCTATTCACAGCTGTCTGAAGCAAATTCACCGAACCAGGTCACCACCATGGAGCCCTCCTCCTCTCTGATTTACACCAGCAGAACACTAACTATTTGTGGAGGGAACCTGCACGAGAGAAAAAAAATAGAGAGGCATTTGCTCTTCGGTCCCTGATAAGGCTTCAGCTGCAAATCCATGAAAAGAGGCACATTGTTTTCTTTCCCCAGCCCACAGATAAAGAGGTGAGCTCACCTGTCCCTTTTTAAAATGAAAAGACTCATCATCGATCCCAAGACCACTGGGGCTGCAGATGCCAAAGACAAGGGAAAACAAAACACCGCGGATTTCATTGCTACCTCAAGGAAGTCTGCTGAGAACGACTTGCAGAGTCCTGCAGCCCTGTCAAGATTTGTTGCCTGCAGCACTGATGTGAGTGGCATGTTCCTCATGGGAAGTCACAGAGCTGTCCCCCAAAAGGGCATCTTTCCTCCACTCAGGCCACTTTAGGCAGTGTTGAGCAAAGGGATGTACATTAAGCAGCTGCAAGGCTCCCAGCCCAGTGCTCGTGGTCACTGCTACAGCGCTTACCAGGATCTTTCATGGTCCCTGGCTTCATCGCTACGATGGAAGAAAACACTGCTCTCTTACGTAGGGGGCACAAGATGACAAAATGGGAGCACAAGATGACAAATGACCGGCCCAGGCGGCTGGGAGATGCAGCTTCACCTTACGGCTGAGTCAGCCTAGCAGCGTCATGCTGCAGACAAGGACGGGCTCCTCGCCAGCTCTGGTGCTGTGCTCCCGTTCCTGCCTTTGCACTTTGCTGACTCCCACCCTGAGGACTCTGTCTCAGGGATCTAAACCAAAGGAAACTCTCTCTGCAAACCAAGGCAGTCTCCTGAGTAATAGCTTAGCCGCTAGACCTCCTTTCTTGCAAGTGAGCAACTAGAGAAAAGAACAGAGCAAAGGTAAGGAGAGGGGAGAGACAGCACCTTTAAAGGCTCACACCTGCGTGATGCCGAACTCCTTTTTCCCCCATTCTCTCCCCACCTACCGCTCCAGCGAGCTTGTCTGTGGACAAGCCAGGCCAGCTCCTGACCAGCAGGCAGCACAGCTCCTCTCCGAGCACTCACCTGCCCTTCCCGCGTGGGGCTAGCGGAGCGCAGCAGGACTCGCACAGAGCGGGGACGGGGGAGCCAGGAAGCGCTCCCTGCCGCTGCAGCATTCCCCGGGCTCTGCGAGCGGTCCCGGCCAGCCGCTCCTCGCTGCGAAGGGTCCCCGAACGCTGGCGGCACAGCTCGCTGCCGGCTTGGTCCTAGTGGGGAGCCGAGCGATGGCCTCAGCTCCTGGGAGAGCAGGAGGAGGAGGAGGAGGAGGAAGGAGGAAGGAGAAGGAAGAGCAGTTTCAGATGAAGTGGAATTAGGCAAGACAAAAGAGTGTATACTAGGAAAAGAAAATGAATGATATAGAAACAGTTACAAATAATTTTCACGTTTTAACCAAGAAATATGAGACAGGTGAAATGAAGAAAAGTGAAGTCAAAGTATCCTACAGAGAATGTTAGAGAGCTTTACAGCAGATCCTTAGCTCTCTCTATAGAGCTCCAGTCAAACACTACTTTGCATTTGAAAGTCAGCTGCTCCAAGTGCTCTGAAGGATCCCCTTTGCTGTCCAAAGCACACAGGCAGAAGATAATGCAGAGTGAATCTATTTGGGGCCTTATATGGCTCTCTCCAGTGCCATATCTGAATGCCTCCCAGTCTTTGAAGTATTAATCTCATGTGCCCTGGGGGTATGGAAGTGCTATTCTTACTTCTAGAATATGGGGCAAAAGGCTGAGGGAATCCGAGCAGCTTACCCAAGTCACTGGCAAAGCAGGAACCTGGTCGTAGCTAATCTGAATCCCAGGCTAACACCTGAACCTCCAGACACACCCTCTTCTCCCCAAAAACGTGAGAAAACAAGAAACAAAAGCAAAGCCATAAAACAGTGGTTTAAGTCATTTGAGAGTCCTCACTGCAACCTCCCACATAGCGATCACCGCACAATCCTGGCTGGTTTCACCACCACCACCACGTTACCTTTCCCCTCTCAGGTTTTCTGTTGCATCTTGACACCAGCTGGGAGCTGCCTGAGGCAGAGGCTGTTTAACCTTCCCCACTACTCCGCATGGGCACGCGGTATAATGAGGTTATCTCGCAGAGGGTCTGAGAATCAAATTATTTGATGCCACTTGTGCCTGCCCTGTGAAAGCTTTCCATCCCCGTGAGCAGCCGACAGAAGCAATATGTGTGAGCAAGAGCATCTGGGCACGCCGGTCAGGTTTAACCTTTTCTGCTCACCCTGGGATTTTTGACTTTAGCGAGATTATTTAGGTTGCAGGCGATAGCTCTTGAGGGTGACAAGAATCTGGCCAGTGAGTCAAAACAAGCCTAAAAGCCCTGCACAGAGCAGAGGTTGCTTTATAGGAATGAGGCCCTGCAAATGAATTGTTTATGAAAACTCTGATGTCCAAACTGTTGCTGTGGAGGATTTATGCGGTAGAGATGTATGTGTTCCTGCTCCACTGCTGGCTATTCCTGTGTATTTCCTCTCCCCCTGCCCTTCAAGGCTTTGCTCTGAATATATTGATGTATACAGTTCCTGAAGAGTCTTGGGAGAGAATCTAGAGGGCAAAGATTTGCTTCAAAGCAGATCTTCAAACATCTGTTTGTACTTACTGCACAAATATTTAGCACACTACAGCACATAGCTGCCTGTAGCTTCAAGGCAAACACAAATGCTAAGAGGTATTAAATGCTCTTAAACATAAACAAGATAGCCTGGAATAGCTTATCGGTTAGGTGGTAATGGGTGGGGAAAGGCTCATTGTATATTTAAGGCCCAGTCCTTTTCCCAGTTTATTTCCATGTTAGTAACCGACTATGGAGAGAAAAACTCTCACGCGTTTCATGCATTTCTGATGGCCAGGCCACCTACTACAACAGGTTACTCCAAAACGAGGATTACAGCTGAAGGGTAAGGGGCAAATTCCCTGGTATCAGAGGTCCTGAGGTCCTCCTCATCAGAGGCCGTACAGGAGCATGAGGGGCAGCCTCTGGCCTCCGATTAGCATTTGGTTGGAAAACAGATGATCAGATGAACACGTTATCACCTGCTGTTGCTTGATGCCACTCTACCACCAAAGGCTGGAGTGGAGCTGAGACACCAGGACACTTGTACCATTGCCCGGGAGACAGGCACCGTGGCTGTTTAAGCTGCTAGGAGCTGGCGGTGTTTTAGTCCCAGGCTCTCCTGCCAGGTGAGTGAGGAGATGATTTGGCTGGCTGAAATCCCTGCATCACCTCCTGTAAGGATCAGCCGACTGCCAGCGCGCAGAGGGGGCAGAAACATGGGACAGAAGCTGCGAGGACATACGGCATGGCAGCAGTGCTGGTCTTAATGGGCATAGAGCAATACAGACAACATCTCGGTATCTCTAGTTCACAGACTTCTGGAGAGTCTAATCTCACCTCCTTGGAGATTTCAGCTAAAACACAATTTGGAGCAGCTCTGCCCTGGGCATATGTTGTCTTCTGCCAGCTCTGCTGCAGGGACAGTAATCCTTGCCAGGAGGACAGTCATAAACAGCTGGGCTGGTTGCCTCTGCAGTCACCTCAGTATGATTTGCTAGAGCTCATTTGTCAGAGCCCTACATCACAGCACAAACACTGAAAAACAGCCTGAAATGGATATGCCTAGACCACAAAACCTGCAAATTCCCTGAAAACACGCAGTCTAGCCCATAAAACAGTGCCTTCTCCAGGACATCTAATGTTTGTTCTCCAATCCAAATAGTGTCGACAACAAAAGCACTTTCACACCAATATTTCTGGTGGTACAGAAATGTCCCTGTAGATTGTAAGGTAGTTACTACACAGATAGAAGTTTCTAATGCAGATCCGCATTCAGTTCTGCGTTTCTGGAGCTGAAGAGGGCTTTTCCATCATGTTGAGCTAATGCAACTGAGCCAACAGGAATTAAAGCTATGCCCTTTTCTGCCTGTTGAGACATGGTGAAAGAAAGCAGCCACCTTAAATCAAAGGGTCCAGATTCAGGGAGGTGCTCAAGCTAGAAATCAGAAGGCAGTTTACAGATACTTTGATAACTTGAGCTTTTATCATTCCACAGGCCCCAGAGATCACTTGGTGAGGGCTGAGTGAGCTTCCTCATATGGTATTTGAAGGCAAAGTCAATCTACATTTGCTTCCCAACAGGCAAGCCCAGACAGCTACAGCGTGTTTTAAAAAGGGGAGATTAAACACAAGTTTTGCAGTGCTACTCTCTGAAAAGATACAATCGGTTCTATCGTTCGGAGCTTAGGAGTTAGGAGTTTAAATCTGATGTAGGCAGCTTTGAAGCACCAGTTTTGTCAAGAATATCCCATGCTTTGTCCTATCTTGAAAATTGAATTGTTTAGCTATTAAAAGAGATTAATGTAATCTCTATGCCTATGAAATTGGATTTTGAAACTGCTTGCTCACTGTACTATCTCAAGTGCAGTGAATAAAACCTCTGCTCCTGTTCTTGTTGCTACAAACTACAGGTCACACCTTGTTCGAGCCAAGGGTGTGCTGGCATCGCGAATAGGACAAAGTGCCTGGTGGGCTGCACGAGGAGGCGTGTGGCTAGTGGCACGAGGAAAGCGATTATTCCCCTCTGCTTCATGCCAGGGAGGCCACGGGTGACATGCTGGGTTGCTCCAGGCCCCTCAGAGTGAGGAAGAAGGATGCCAGGATGGTGGAGGGATAGACCACACGAGCCAGGAGCAGAGCTTGAGGGAACTGGGTGGGTTTAGTCCAAAGACGGGGAGTGGGTAATAGGCTACTGTAAACGACACCTACCTCAGTGAAGTCACCCGAGTGATTCAGACTAACACCTCCTGCGAGTGGCAGATGGCGATATGAGGGGCACCAAAACCAGGCTGGAGCTTGGAGGATCAGAATGGACATTAGGAAAAACATCTACCAGAGAGGGGGACTCTCCATCCTTGATGACTCTCAAGACCTGGGTAGACAATGCCAAGACTGACCTAGTGCAATAGTCCTGTGCTGAGCAGTAGCCTGAACAAGCTTGGCACCTTCAGAGATCCCTTCCAGCCAACATTTCTGTGATTTTGTGGTTTTCCTAGTTTGAAGCAGCTGAATGCTATTCAGCTCTGTGGATCCATATCCTTTTATGCTAGCTAAGGATCTGAAAATCACAGAATCATAGAATGGTTTGGGTTGGAAGGGACCTTAAAGAGCATCTAGTTCCAACCCCTGTGCCATGGGCAGGGACACCTCCCACCAGACCAGGTTGCCCAAAGCCCCATCCAACCTGGCCTTGAACACCTCCAGGGATGGGGCATCCACAGCTTCTCTGGGCAACCTGCTCCCGTGTCTTACCACCCTCAGAGTAAAGAATTTATTCCAAATATCTAATCTAAATCTACTCTCTTGTAGTTTAAAACCATTGCCCCTTGTCCTGTCACTACACTCCCTGATAAAGAGTCCCTCCTCATCTTTCCTATAAGCCCTTTCTAGGTACTAGAAAGCTACAATGAGGTCTCCCCGGAGCCTTCTCTTCTCCAGGCTGAACAACCCCAACTCCCTCAGCCTGTCTTCATAGGAGAGGTGCTCCAGGCCTCTGATCATCCTCGTGGTCTCCTCTGCACTCCCTCCAACAGGTCCATGTCCTTCTTGTGCTGGGAGCCCCAGAGCTGAACACAGTGCTCCAGGTGGGGTCTCACGAGAGCAGAGCAGAGGGGGACAATCACCTCTCTCAACCTGCTGGCTGAGCTTCTTTTGATGCAGCCCAGGATACAGTTGGCTTTCTGGGCTGTGAGAGCACATTGCTGGCTCACGTTGAGCTTCCTGTCAACCAATGCCCCCAGGTCCTTCTCCTCAGAGCTGTTCTCAATGCATTCTCCACCCAGCCTTTATTAGTGATAACCAGCCTGTAACAAAAGCTAAGGGGTACCAGCTGGGCGAAAAGCAGCACCAAGTCAAAGCAATGGACCTATGGCAGTTGTATCACTACATTGTCCAGTGGCATAAACATTCTCCAACATCTTCTGTTCCTCCTCTAGGAAGGAATATGCTATCAGAGGCAGGGATGACTACCGATCCCATCCCAGCCTGCAAGGTAGATCATGGGATCCCCAAAATAACACCTCTGAGCTTGACACTGAGGAGGACAATGGGATACAAGTGAGAAGTAAGATGAAGGCTCCGCTGGCCTTATACCAGCCTTGGGAAGCTTGGGAGCTCATAAAAGCTGCCTCTAAAACCTAGGAAACCAAAGCTGAGGTTGATTCTACTGAATCAGGGGTAGCAAGGCAAGGCAAAGTAGATCTACTGGGTGCTGTGGTCTTCAACTCCTGCTCTTCCACCACATTTTTTTTTTTTCTCCTTGGCTTACTCCCCTACCTTTCTAAGGAGGGTAATTTAAAATGGGTGTCATTATCCATGCATAGAGGGGAAAAAAAAGCAAGCAAGGTTTCCTCTGCTGGTTTAATAAGCTGCCGGCTGCCAAGAAACTAACAGTGAAGGTTAAGAAATCTGAGCCCCTCCTGCATGTTGCTTCCCCCTTCCCTGGCCAGAAGCAGCATGGTGTGCTCTCCTCCAACACCCCCTCTGCCTGGGGAGCGCGTCTGGCAGTCCTGTGAACACGGTCTAGCCGTGAGTGCTGACAGTCCAGTTCCTTCGCTCAGAGGTAAATGGTGGAAGAAGAGATATCCCAGGGCAGGAGGCAATTGCTGCAGTGTCAGGGATTTCTGCTTGTCGCCAGCTAACCCAGACCGTGCCTCCTTGCAGCAGATTCTGTTCACTGGAGGTTCCTGGCTGTAATGACTCCGTCACTGCTTCCACCACGGCGTACCCACGCACACCGCTCCACAGGCACTTCAGCAGGCTTCCTGTCTGCTAACGGAGGGACCATGAAGCATCCTCTGGCTGCCTGAAGCAATTGCTCTCTCTGGACATTGAGTATCCTTAGCCTGAGATTAGCAACTCCACGCTCCAAAATCTGTGATGTTTCTGAGCCCCTTGCATCCTCTGGATGTCCCCTGCCAAGGAGAACCTATTTGCAGAGTAAACTCATCATGACAGCACTGGCTAGAGCTTCTGACAAGCCGTCCCTCTGCAGTGCAGCGGCCCTACAGCACTGCCTCTTCTGGGTAAAAATAAAAACAGTTTTTTTTTAATGGTTATTCTTCCAGTTTTTTGCAGCAGCTGAAAATCTAACTCGTTTTCTGTCTTTCCCAGAAATATCCTTGACTGCATTGGCTTGAGAAGCACCCTGGCAGGAGCGAGTTTGTTAATGACGGAGTGCTCCAGGGCAGTGGAGGAGTTGGTGCTTTTGATACAGGGAGAAGGGCATTAGAGAAAGAAGTCAAACGAGCAGGCGCCTGTGGTTGTTATGCTTCTCCTGATGCACCTGGCGGAGACTGCAGAAATGGCTAGATGGCTGCTGGAAGTGCTTGTACGATATGGGGAGCCCTGCACCCCAAAGCACCACAGGCACAGACCATGTCACCACCAGCAGTAGACTACCCAGCACTGCTGGGACAAAAAAATAGTGCCTGTTTCCTCTATTTTCAGGCAGAACAAAAAATCTTTTGCATTTTCTCTTTCTTTTGGACTTTGTAAACAGTTATATAGGCTGTTCATACACAACCTGTTTTGTCTGGTTGGATGCATCAGGGTTAATTCTGTCTGTTCTCTCCAGTTTTAAGTACTTACCCACGAATTGCTGTTTCCTTGACCAAAAGCTTTACTTTTGCCTTCCGAATTCCACATTGAATTGAGAGCACATATATACACTGCCCCAGTACTGCCCTCAATATGCCTCCCAGGGCTCTGAGGTGCCCTCAAGGCCAGATTCAAACCTGATGGTGAAGAACATGGCACAAAAGTGCTGCCTCAGGGCTTCCCGAAAGCATCGCAGTGGCCTGGGTGTCTGTGCTACTCTTGTCCTCCCAAACTAGTGCTCAGCACCGTTCAGCACACGATGATTACTCCTGGCAACTCCATTTGTTTTCCTCCCCAGACAGACGGCAGAAAAAAGGGAAGGCAAAATGGTATCATGGGAGGATGACGCAGAGCAGCCACAATACCTGCACGTACTGCATTTTCACCCGGCAGGGTGACTGGCACGAGGGCTGGGGGGAGCTGCTACATGGACTGGGTTGTATGCGTGCTTTGAGGACCCACTGCTGGGAACTGGCAATGTTTTATAGGTGCACGCAGCTTTACATGGTCTTACTGGTATCTGAACATCTGCTACTGCTTAAAAGGCAACTCAGTCCTGACCTACCTACAGAGAAGACACTGGATATTGTTTTTTAAAGCAGTGGATAGGTCAGAATGCAAATGCTTAGGAAAAAGCTCAAGTGAGCATGTAAATGTTGCATTTGGCTCTACCTGCTCCTGGTACCATTATCCTGCCCATATCCACCCGTTATTTCTCACAGTCAAAACTCCTTGGAGCATGCCTGTTTTGTTCCTCGTTCAGAGTCCAATGCAGCATGATCCTGGTTATGAGGACTCCTGGGTCCTGGAATGGTGACAATTATAATAATATTTCAACATTAGCCTAGTTAGTCTAATCCCTAAGACAAAATACCTGGTTATACTACTAATAAAAGCCATCCGTATTTCTACAGACCTATTAGTTAATGCTGCTCTCTCTTTCACTAGTGTAGCATAGCTAGGATATAACGGTGAATTTGTACTGATAAGGGTTCTAGAGTGAAGAATTAAATTGTATTTGCCATCAGCAATGAGATGTTAAGTATATTAACCGAAAACTTATTAGCCACCAACCAACAGCATAGCGTAAAATACACCATAAAATACAGAAAGCAAATGTTCTCGAGTCCGGCCCAGTAGGGCTGCCACTTAGATATTTCTGAAATTTAATTAAGCAAATGTCATCATTTCTAACACAAACCATCTTGCAGTAAGCATGTTTTCAAATGCTTAGAGCAAAGCAGAAAGGAGTACTGGAATCTTAAGGAGTTAGGAATTATTCCCATATTAGGTACTATTTCCATAACGAGTTGAGTTCACAGTTTATCCATTTTCATTATGCCAATTTATTGCATATTATGTACTAGGGATGTGTGTCTAGATTAAAACCTCATTTCTGTAGGTGCTACATGAGCAACTCACGAGACAATCCCTGCTCCTGCAGACTCCAATGTAGTGATCTGGAAGCAGAGAACCATAGAATCACAGAATCATAAACCATAGGTTTAGGTTGGAAGGGACCTTAAAGACCATCTGGTTCCAACCCCCTGCCATGGGCAGGGACACCTCCCACTAGACCAGGTTGCCCAAAGCCCCATCCAACCTGGCCTTGAACACCTCCAGGGATGGGGCATCCACAGCTTCTCTGGGCAACCTGTCCCTGTGCCTCACAACCCTCAGAGCGAAGAATTTTTTCCTAACATCTAGTCTAAATCTACCCTCTTTAAGTTTAAAACCATTACCCCTTGTCCTAACGCTACATGCCCTTGAAAAAATGTCCCCCTCCAGCTTTCTTGTAGGCCCCCTTTAGGTACTGGAAGGCTGCTATCTGGCAGAGGATAAAAAATGTGTAGAATGGGGAGAAGGTGCAAATTGGTGTGTCTGGCAAACAAACACAGTCTTCAGAGTAGACAAAATATTGCTTTTCAGGAGAAAATTTGTATAGCATGACAGTGTACATGGGCTATGCAGACTTCTCATTTATATTTAATTTAAGGTAGATGTAGTGCTTACAAAATGAGACAGATAGATAGCCGAAGAAATTTCAGTCCTCTCCATCGAGAGAACAGATGTATCAGGTGGCCATGTTCCTCCAGAGTGACCTGCCAAACCTAAACTAAAAGGGCCTGGGAAGGAGAGGGCAGTTCAGACTACGCACCCATTCCAGCTTCAACACTCTGTTCCTATTGATAACACCGGCTTCACCACTGCGGTCTTCCTCTGGGTGTCCCTGCTTGAGCAGGGGCTGGGCCAGGTGACCTCCAGAGGTCCCTGCCAGCCTCAGCCATGCTGTGACTGTGTGATTCTGTTTTGAAAATGGGGCCAAACCATTTAACTAGAAAGCCACAAAGGACTTCAAGACATACTTCAAGACATAGCCCTCCTAGTGGAGGGCTTGTTAGTGTTAGGTCATAGGTTGGACAAGGTGATCTTGAAGGTCTCTTCCAACCTAAGGATTCTGTGATTCTGTGATACCTACACTGAATTAAGTGAACGTGGTCTGCAAAGCCTGAGCAGCCCCAGGAGCCAGGATCACCGTAGCCAGATTGGTCAAGGCCTGGCCCAGCAAGCTTTGACCTTTTTGGTTCCATGTAATCCAGTGCTAATGCAAATATATTTCCCTTCCTACCCTCATTAGAACCTCTGTATGCCACTGCACAGCAACGTGGTGACACCAGCTTGTGTCCATGCTAGCTTGGGAACAGCTGCTGTGGGGTGCAGTGTGGACACATCTGCAAGCGCTCATGCCACCCCATCTGTCCTGGGGTCTCGGCTGGTCCTTATTGCACCGACGTGTTCTGAGGACCTGTTTTAAAGGGGCTGGTAGGGCACGGGGGGGCAGGTGGGAAAATCAAAATAGCTTTATATCCAGTGAGGAGGGGAAGGCAGATGAGATAGCAAGCAGAGGTGAGATCAGACACTGGATTCTGAAGGTATAAGGCAACAGATTATTAACAAAGGGACTTGTTTGAGTGTCTTGGTAATGTGGTAATGAGAAACCTCGTATTACTGCTTCAGCAAACAGTGCATATATAACATGGCATTGTGAAATCTTTGTATACAAATACAGTTATGAGAAGAAAATGATAAAAAGAAAACTTGGCCATACTTCTAAATGTGCTCTCTTTTTGGGGGGAGGAAATAATGTTCACAGAGCCAGAACAGGCCTGATATATCCAACTGTCATGCACATGTCCTCATTCTTATGGTTTAATAATCATAATGAACTATGAGGGGAAGGTAAATAGTCTTCATTCCACATCTCTGAGGATAATAACAAGGAGGAAGAGATCTTAAACATTGGTAATGACTTGTAGAGCTGCACATTGCTTAAAATATCGAACACGAGCCAAGAAATACCCCTCAAGGCTGCAATCAAAAACTGTTTTTGGCTCTGTACTGTGAACAGAAATTTTATTTGATCAACAGAGTTATTGCAACAGACTTGCTGTTTAGCCTCTGGAAGCTTGTCTCTAAAGCAGCAGCCCTCAGTGCAGCTGAAGCCTCCTGCACAGCAAAGCTCTGGGTGAGTGAGACTGCAACCTCTGCTAACAGCTTCAGGTCAGTCGTGATGATGACCAGCAACATCTTAGGTTCTTCTCCCTTTGCTAGCTCAGGAGTCTGGGTAACTTTTCACAGGGAAATACTTTTTTTTCTGAGAGTAGAAAAAATATTCCTCTGTCTTTTGGGGAGTAGACGTTGCTGTGGGCAAATAAAATCAACCGGACCAGTTTCTATGAAGTGGTTCAGAGTTCTGCTCTCAGTAGCTGCACAAGTACAAGGGCAATCCCTGGCCCACAGGCCTTGCAGGCTGAAAACAAACCAGACGTGTGTGTGTGTCCCCATCAGAAAAGAAAAAAAAAATGCCTGCCAGAGAATACTGGCAGGGAGAAAAGGAAGGAACTTAAAAATATTTTTTAACAGAGCTTCTCAGAAAATAACAAACCTTCTCAAAATATTTTAGATTTTTTTTTTGTTGAAATGTGAAAAGTAGAAAACAAGTTGAAATTTGGAAAGCTGACGGTCTATTATTCATATTTATATCTGTCATCATAAATGTGTTTCCTGCTGGTATCACTAAGGAAAAAGAAGAGTTTTGAGAAGAGAGATAGTTGTTAAGAGCAGAAAGTCATTTTCAGCAAGGAACTGATCCGACAAAACCGAGGAATGATACTGACTACTCCTGAGAACGACACACTGAACCCCATCTGGATAATTATTTAGCGACATACAGATAATTAACATTTCCAGGCTGAAGGTTTGGTGATCTGGCAAAACAGAACCTTCTACAAACATGGGAATAAGATTTTAAAAATTATCAGGCTTGCGTTCAGCAAAACGAAACCAATGGGGCAGGGAGTCCATTATCTGCCAGAGATACAAGGTCTCAGCTGCAGAACAGACATGAGCTGCCCGAGATCCTTGGAGAGAAGGAGTTTCAGACAAACGCACCATAGGAGAGAGCTCTAGAGCCCAGAGAAGCAACTGGGTCCTCACACAGGCCATGAGCGAAAGATGGACCAAAACACAGCAATACTAGGCAATCTAGAAATAGAGATATCTTGTGTGACACATGCAGACGAGGCACCTCAAGTCCTACTTAAGCACAGAAAGAAGCCTGAAATTTGCTTGTTCTAACAGTTCAAACTATTGTTAAAAACCATGTGGCTTTTCCAAGTAGCTCTGATTTTTTTTTTTTAATATTTTTTTAAACAGAAAAGCACGAACACCAGATTTTTATTTTTATTTTTAAACAAAGATTGGGGCAATGCAGGGAGTTTGCAATGAGTTTGAGAGCCTGTGACTATCTGGTTCAAATCCAGGCTGTATGAAAAGAAGTGATGATCGGTGGTTAAGATCAAAAAGATACCTTTCTAAGTAGAGAGGAGATATTGTAGCAAAGTAAAATAAATGGGAAACAGGGGAAGAGGAAAAGCAAACAGTTTGTCCAATGTTGCCTCTAGACTTTGTCTGACAGAAACAAAACAAACCATCTTCAGGGAAATAGTATGTTTATTTCTAGTGAGAAACACATCATAGCTTAATACCCCAGCTAAAGCCACACCGCAGCGGGAGGCTCAGGTGAGCGTTTGCCTCCTGCAGAGCAGCTCTGGATGTACGTTTCCAGTACAGGGGAGATAGAGATCACAATCCCCGTACAACTGTTATACCAGATTTCTACTTAAAAAACCAAGGCAGTATCTCCGTAGCGTGGCGGTGTCGGCAGGTACAAGCACACCAACAGCAAGCTAACAACAGCCAGCCCTGGAGAAAGCGGGGAGAGGCCTCCCCAGGCTGCTCGGATCAACTGTGTGAGCAGTTAAACCCCATAAGAAGGTTTGGCATCTATTCCCGTGAACAGAAAGTTCATTTGTAATTAAAAGCAAATCCCAGGAAGGGTGTGCGTTGCATCTCTTGGAAGCACGTGGGGCACGCTGGGGAGATCAGTAGTGTTCATGCTACACCGTTCATCTGCTGCCTCGATAACCCACAGAGGTGGCGACTGACCACCACAAAGGTAAGCGCGGGCATTTCACACTTCCTGATGAAACGTGACTGGATTTGGCCCACTGCACGCAGACTGGTTGCAGAAAGACTCCAGGGGCAGGCCCACGGTTGTTTCCAGTCCTTCAGTAAAAGGACATCCTCTGGCTAAGACCCGCTTTCCTACAAAAGCTCTGCACGCCCCTCGTCACCCTCCGGAGCTCTGGCTGCCAACCAGGTTCGAACTGAGCAAACCGGGAGGGCGGGAAGGGGCCCGGTTCCGAGGTAACATCTGATCGTTCAGGAGAGCGGGGAGCAAACGCCGCCGAACAGCCCCATCCAGTCCAGCCGTGCAACGTGACTAAACAGATCCGCACAGGCAGATCTGCGCGGAGCGTGAGAGGAAATCAAACGCACAAAGCATGCTACAGGCTGGCAGGCACAGTCCTTTTTTTATTTTTTATTATTATTTTTTTTCTCCAGCTGAAACTCATCCTCCCTTCTTATTTACTTCCAATGGGAGGAATGGCTGGAAGAAACTACTGCCTCCTCATCGAGGCGTCTCACCATGTTCCACGGTGCACCTAAGAGGAATTCTGCCTGTTTTCCTAAAAATGAGCACAGCTGATGCCTTTGCAAAAGGACAGTGAGGAGGAGTCACCCGTGAAGGGAGAAGGCAGAGATCGGTAGGATACCCTGGGGCAGGGAGAAGCTCCACAGCTTGTGTAACTTGCCAGGGTAGAGAATTGCTCTGACAAGTTACACAGGCTTCTACAGCAGCTATGAATTTGATCCTTCAAAGGAAAAAAAAAGAAACACAAGTATCAACAACTTTATCACATGCCTGGATCACATGGCAGCAAGGGCAATGCACAGTAGCAAGTGCTGATTTTAATTTTTTTTTTTTTTTAAGTTTTGTTTGTTTTTTTTAAATTTAAAATGAGAGTGAGGAATGAAACTCGGGTGGAGCTTTCTGCTACTCACTGGGAGGGGAAATAATGTCTTTGCAACACCTCCTGCCTTGTTTTTGCTCTCCCCCATGAGCACTGGGCTCTCCAGCTGCTGCCAGGGCTGTTTGTGCCATGGTTTGCCCGGGACCTCGCAGACCCCAGGTTGTTCTGCTGCCCAGACCAGCTTTGATAGCGTCTCACCAGGTCTCGCCACCTGAGCTGAGCCGGCGCGGGTTAAAGGCAGGGGCGCTGGCTCAGCGCCCGACGTGACTGCGAGCGGCAGGCAGCGGTGCTCGGGCTGGCCAGAAACCAGCAGGAACGGGCTGGGGAAAAAAAAAAAAATAGGTCTCAGGAGTGGGAGATGTCAAGATCCCAGCCCCGGGGAGGGGATGCTGCAGGGAAGTCTGTGCAGGGAGGACCGTGAGTCACACCAACGCGCTACACCAGCGCAACGCTGCGGCCCTTTTAACCTCGCTGCAACCAGGAGCATGGGCTGGCCGAGGTGGCAGGGATGGGACTGGGCTCCCATCCGTACCTACCTCTCCAAGCAGTGCTACGGAAGAAATCCTAGCTGGCGCTTGTGTCCTTCAGCCGGTGGTGAGCCAGGCCTCCGTGGAGAGCAAGGCCTTCCTGCAAGGACTGCTTCAAAACCAGACCACTCACTGCCTGGTCAAATTTTACCGGTCACGGTTGGTTATTTGTTTCACAGACACGTCTACTTTCAAAATCATCTTGCCTGAAAGTTTCTCAAAGTGAAACAGTGTGTTTTAACTCACAGAAACCTTTCGGGTTTTGCACTGTTCTATCTCCACCTCACTTCATTTTCTGTGGTAGCAGAGACCCCAAAGGCTCAGATCAGCAAAGCAACCAGTTTGTTGTATTGACAATTTCCAGATGAAAACCCTATAATTTCTTTACCCACTTCTCTCATGCGGTATCTATAGATGTGCAAGTCTCACACGGAGGGTCCATTTTCAATAGTCCTGTTCACAGTAGACATAGCTCCTCACAGTGAACAAAAATAACAGCAGGTCAGCAAACTGCCTACCTGCCTCCTTCCTTGCAGGGAGCGCAGCAAACCAGCCTTCCCCGGCAGAAAGTGATCAAAGCAGCAGAGAGGTCCTCATGGGGATGCAGCCTTTCCTGGCAAAGCTGAGCTTTACTGGTGAATCTCGTGTGCAGGCATGGAAACAGTAGTAGAACTGCATAAGTGTGCATACCCCAAGCTGGAAGGGCTGCTCGGGTCCAGGATCCTACCTCCTCATACCCCTGAGCCACAGGGCTCTGCTCAGCTGTTTTGTTTTAACTACTCCGGTACAATTAAAGAAGTACAGACCCAAACGTGGCCACAGTGATACCGCTATAAAAATCCAGGAAAGAGAACTGGTTTTAACAGAGTACGCTTTGTGCTAACGTAAGTGCACACACTGGTAGTCATACCAATATCAACCTCCTTGTGAAAATATAAATTATCTCCCTAACTGAAAGCCCTGTACGGGCACAGGCACTGTGGGGAGATAAGAGCTCTACGCTATGTGTTGCGGCAGGAGGAGTTTGTGCCTTGCAAAGTATCCTTCTGGTTTACAGGAACCAGAAATGTAAAGGAGGATATTTGTTTTCCTTTAAAAAATAGCTTGCTGTAAGGAATGCCTTTTTCAACCACAAGAGGATACAAGATGGAAGGGATACAGGACCTAATAACCCACCTGGAAATACTTAGTATGGAAAAGCTGTTCAGCGAGTTTGGGGATTATGCCAAAGAATTATCAGACAGGCCTTGCTTGATATGATTTGGGTTTGTGGGCAGCTTTTACAGCCCAGCAGGATTTCCCAAAGCTGAGGTACTTTTAAGCTGCCCTTGTATGTGCCTGGCCCTTATTGCAGTCCTGGCTGCTGGCCAAAGGGATTCTGTTTGTGAGACAGCAAACAAGTGAGGATCATTACGACTTGGAAGAAGCTCAGTTCTTGCTCACTGAGGACTCTGGAGACACAGAATGGGACAAAAATTGAATCAGAATGTGGGAGCCAGTAAGGAGATGGCACGCTCCTGCAAATCTCAGCTATTTAGGACATGGTTTGCAGACTGTGGAACAACTTGTATACAGAAGTATACCTTGGATGCAGGAGAAGGCATCCTGAAAAATCTGTGTGTATCTCCAGCTCCCAGGCAATCACACATCAGCAGAACTTTACTCTGACATGGAGTGGGTTCCACCAGCTTCTTCACAGCCGTGACTCTGCTCCTAATCCTTCATGGGCACAAGTCACCATATGGCCTCGGGAGCATGGTGTTAAAAAACATGAGAGTTTTCAGAAGCCTATGGCAGAGCCTCCAGTGTAGTCTCTTCAAAAGAAGGGAAAAACAGTGCGATGAAAAGGTAAAGAAGGAAAAAAAGAACTTTAGTTTTTCAAGTTAGAAAGGATGACTACAAAAACCATCCAACCTCCTGCAGACCAAGACAATTGAACTCTGACATCCATGAGGCCCCCTGGTAGCATTTCCAAATGAAAATTTACGGATTTTTGAGCAATCTTGTTTGGGGGGGGGGGGGTGGGGGGGAAAAAGGAAGAAAGAAAAGTAAGTTCCATGGAAAGCTGCCATTCTTCATTGAATCAAAAATAGAACTTCTTGGAAGTTTACCAACCAGGCATTTTTGTGTGGAAAACACTAACTCTTCAGATTGGGCACTGTCCAAGGGAAAAATACACACCAGTTTTGGACAGGAATAGAGCTAGGGGTCTAGATGCAATAGAGAGTCATTCACTCTAAAATACTTGCCAAAGAGTCCTGCTATGGAAGGACATGAGACACTTGCAACGCCTGTTATTTCTCTGTAGCACATTATAGGCCTGTCTTTAGGCTTCTGACTATGCATCCACAGGGCTTTTGGGAAGTATTAGTGAGTCCTGGAGCACAGCTTGCCCATTACAGTCAGTGGAAATCTAGTCACTGCAGTCACTGGAGTCCTGAGAGCATTCATCTGAGCTTGACACCTGCATTTGGACAGATGACTCACGCCCTGCGCTGCACTGAAGTGAGGGGACTAAAGGGAAGGGATGTCACAGTGTGGTTTTTCAGGGCAGACAGGAGTGTTTTGTTTATTCAAAGTGTCTTTCTCTAAAGAATAAATCCATGTTTAGCATGAGGCAAGGCGCAGAAGGAGTAGGAAACAAGCAGGGAAACTGGCCATCTCCTGGGCTGTGATGGGATTTGGTGTTTGCTTGAATTTGGGGTTTGCTAAACTGATATCCACTAAGGCCAGTGTTTCACACTTGATATTGCTTCTTGCCATGAGTCTTTGGGCAGTGGACTAGGACAAAAAATGGGAACATAGATTTTAGCTCAAGGAGCATCCTCCTCCCATTGAAAAGTCCCAGACCTACCCTTGCCCTATGATATTTGATCTCATGCACTGTAAGGAGATTTTTTTTTTCCAGCCTTCTTTGAACTCTCCCTCGTTCTGCAATGCTTGTCTTAACAGCATCAGAGCACCCACCTTTTCCATCTGCTTGTCTGCATACACTTGCCCATGCGGTTCCTTTCCCCTGTGTTTCACCTTTTGCTGAATGTGATGCTGTTCCCAGTGAGTCAAATCCAAAGAGGCACCGAGACCACCTAACTTTCACCATGAAATTCCTCTGCAGTTCTTCACCATGAGCAGCCCCTTTTTCCTGATGGGTTTGTGTTCCCTTGCTCCACCTGTCCCCAGCCACACATCTTCACCCTTGGAGCCACACAATGTGCTTACTCCCAGCTAGCAGGGCCTTCCACCTGGGACTGCATTGAGAATATCTGATTGTTTCACTTTTATTTGAAAGGAGAATCCTGTGTTAGTATTCTTGCCTGGGGCACAGCACAGCTCTTGAGCAGGACTAGTATTTCTGGTTTCTTCACAATACTGGCTTTATCAGCCAGAAGAAAGCTGAACTCTTGATTTTTTTTCCAAAGAGGGTCACCACGAGCTTGGCTGGAGCCTCACACCGGTCAGTTGTGTCCTCTGAGTGCCCGGGGATGGGACTGCACCAAAGAACATGGCCACTCGTGCAAGCAGTCTCTCTCTGTAATCAGAGCGGCTCGGTCTCCTCTTCCTTCTGGACTTTCATGCTCCAGTTGCTCAGAAGGATGCCAGAAATTGCACAGGACTTGGTAGAGCCTACATATGTATGTGTCTCTATATGTGTATGTATGTATCTGTGTACGAAAGGTGGACTAAACAGAGTTCTTGCTTTTGGGTAGATAAATCTAGCGATTTTGCTGCTAACTTCCACAGCGTAAAGACAGAGCACAGTGTAAAGCACAGCAGAGCTGACCCCACATGGCATCATCCCTACCGGGGCAGGAGAACTAGTCTCAGTCATACCTGCATCAGCTCAAACCTGCATTCCCTGGAGGAAGTCAAGCGAAAGGCTATGTGCTTGTCTGACAGCCTGTCACCTGGACAGGGAGATGCTCAAGCAAGACTAACCCAGAAGGAGCTAGTGAGAAGAAAGAGACCGGCAGTGTACTGAAAGAGGCCCTGAGAAGGGGAAGAAGAGCACCCAGCCTGTCCCTCTGTCCAGCTGTTGAAATATTCAAGCTCACAAGGATAGGGGGCCAAGTGATCTGCGCAGGAGTGTAGGCACCTCTACTGCAGAAGGGCAGATGATGTCCTTGGTCGTGATGCAGCATGGCGAGAGGCTGAGTGCAGGGAGAAGGGTGGAAGGTTTCCAAGGAGCAGTACAGATCCTTGGCTGTGAGAGGCATGAAGGTGTGAGCAGACAGATTGGGAGTTTACTTGCTCTGGAAGAGGCACAACATAATGACAGAGCATAAAAGTTACACTAAGTATTTTTTATCAACTGAGAAAGCACTGGAAGGTGGGGGCTGGCCCTTGGGAAAAGGGTGAGGCAGAAAGCAGCTGTGATAAGGGAGTGGAGATGCTATTAATGTGTTCTGTCAAGGGCTGGCACGTGCTCCCTCGTGTTTGGATGTCTGAAGCTTGGGGAGCTGATTCTCTCTTCTTTTTATAGGCTGGTGACTTGTGCTAGTGTAGGCAGGTTATCTCAACATTGTGGTAACTGCGTAGCAGCTTTGGGAGAAATGGGGGTTAAGAAGAAGGTTTGTGAAACAATCCATGAATTTCTGAGATATCAGGATAAGTGGGGGTTGGCTGGCAATAGGTGATACGGTTTTGGAGACCTGGAGTGGGTAAAGGGTCTGGAGGACATCAGTGGGGATTTGAATGATTCTAGGCAGGCAAAGGCATACCCATGTGTATGGGGACTTTGACAGCCTTGACTTTTGGCTGGAAATGGGAATTCTTGGTCTGTGTGTTTCAATCCTTCTCCTTGTCTCCCAGCACTCACTTGATGCCAATTCCCTTAATATAGGATTTCCATTCCTACCTACACATCCCTCCCATCCCTCTTCCCCAGCAATACCACTCCTTTTCCCCTCCCTCCTCCCCACTCAGCAGCTCTTTCTGCTCTCCATGGGCTGCTGGGAATAGATGAGGGGCTGGGCATCTTCCCCTCAGCAGAGGGCTGCACGGGCAGTAGGCCCAGTTGAGCTGTTTACACCAGAAACATCTGGTTTCGTCTCTTTGGGCATAAACAAAATAGGAAGTCTGCCATCTCCCAAGGTGCAGTCATGCTTGTAGAAGCCACTGTAGCTACTTAATGCTCATGGCAGTCGCTGCCTGCCCACCAGCCTGTCACTAGCGTGGGGATGTCTGCGCGAGAGACCCTGCAACCCTGCAGCGGCAGAGAGGACCAAGCAACGTGACCTAGATGTGAAGTAAGGTGTCGCAGGACAGCAGTGAGATGGTCAAGCACATGCCCACACAACCCCCAAGACCCACGGACTCTACTCAGTGGGTCTACTGTAGCTCAAAGGAGGATTATTTATTAAGACCACCTATTCTTTTCTTTTTTTTAAAGGCAAAAGTGGTGCCTCATCAAAAGATAGCGTAAGGCAAACAAACCCAATACAGTAAAGCTGCTGTGTCAGGAAGTACAGAACAAACCCACATCCCATCAGAACTAACCTGCTTTTAGCTTTGCATCCAAAAATATTAGTCCATTTATTGCCCATTAAAAATTCCCTTTGTCTCTTCTCAGTTGTGGTGCATGCTTGAGATGTTAAAGCTGGCACTGTCAGTCTTTAAAGTAATGTTTGAGATCTATTTACTCATTAACTTTCAAATGCAGGACACTTTCAAAACCTTTTCCTAAGGGCATCCCTGTGTTCTGTTTCAGAGAGTTACTGTTGTTTTCCCACCTACCCTGAAGGGCTGTTTACGATACGATCTCTCCCTTTTAATCCTCTTTTCCTTTCATGTCTAACAAACAGCGTTAAACAGAACACAGGGGGAAAAGACAGATCTCACACATTATAATCAGCTATATTTAACTGAAGAAAAGAAATGCTTTGCAATTAGAGATCTCATTTTGTAAATTAACGCTCAAGAAGCTTTTTCCTATGCATTTTCCAGATAAAACCTCCCTTCTTCCAAGCCCCCCGGTTTGTATGGATAGTAGCTCAGATAAAGGGTTGTTAGAACTTGATCCTGTGAATCGATGCACGCTCTGTACAGTGACAGGGCTTCCACAAAAATGATTTCTCTTCGGAGACCCTGCACAGAGGGAGGTACACACAGAGATGCGGGCAGCATTGACATGTTGAACCATGACAGAAAATGTTACATTTCAAAACTGGCCACTGTCTCTGGTGCTTTTTCACAGGATGCCTTGATTTCTCCAGCTCTTTTTGCCCTGTATCTGAGCACCTTAGGACTGTGAACATATTGATCTTCACAACCTTTCCGTGGGGCAGCGTGGGACTCCATTTTATACAGACCTGAGAGGCAGAGATTGAGGCTATCGTTTCATGACCACTTCTATCAGCAGCAGTGCCAACATCAGCAGCTCCTGATTTCCCCTTCCCCTCTCCCACCAGTCACTCACCCCTCAGCTGTGCCATTTCAATGCTGTGTGTGAAACAAATCACAGAACACATCCAGGTTAAAAATAGCTGAAAAAGAGAGAGAGGGAGATAAATGATTTCCAGAACCTGGACTGACAGCCTAAATGTATGTCCAAAGACAATACAACAGAACATTTTAGCTCAGATTCAATCTGTCTATCCAGCACCATTAGTAATTTTTACCTTGCTTTCATATAGGACAGAAAGGTAGAAGTTTCAAAGGCTACTGATTTCCTTGCTAAATTTTGTGAAAATGGTTGGCTGGGCAAGGGATAGAGACCTTAGTTAGAGAAATGTGGCCAGTAGCCAAGTGGCTACTGAATGCATGCATGCTGGCTGACCGTACATGTGTTAGCTGGCCAGCCGGTGCATACGTACCTGCCCAGTGAAGAGTCTTAGCGCACGTAGGGGAGAGCTGGGCTTGTTGCTCTATATAGGACGAACAGGGACAAAGGGTCACAGACCCATGGGAAACCAAGTGTTATTAGTTCCACTGCTCACAAAGCANAAAAGCAAAATTCTACAAATAAGACCTCTTTTGCCACCGAGCCTGTAAATCAAGTGAATAGTTTTTCCTCCAATTTGGGAGGAAGCTGCGAGCTCAGCCTCAGATTCCTGTTCAGACTCCAGCAACCACTTCTGCTTTTAGCACTCTGAACACCAATGAAAACCACGGATGCTGATTTCTTTCCCATACTCAAATGTCACTTGAAGCCCTTGTTTCTCCTGAATAACTCTTTTAGGCGCTTGCTTCATCTCTGTTCCTACCTGCCTCCTTTTTAATCTACAACAGCTTGCCAAGAGCTCTGCTCCATTCTCTTTTTTCATATTCTTCCTGCCTCCGCTCTGGCTGATCCATGGCCTCAAACTTTGGTGCAGAGTGGTACACAAAATATAAAGTAACTGCTGGGCCTTTCTGCTGAGCAGCTGCCAAGGGCTTTGCTCACTTTAGGAACCGCCTGTGTTGGGCATGGACAGTGCATTGCATGGACGAACCTGGAGCAAGCACGTAGCAGATTAACAGCGTGGCAGTCTCACTGCAGAGCGTTAGCAGGTGTTTTGAGCATATTGCATCTGAAAATGATGAGTATTCTGGTGCAGAGAAAAGCTGCCTCTTCCTGCCCACCTCTGTGCAGGGGAAGGAGACCTTGTCCCTCCTTGCCACTTTCGCTGAACAGCAGAAGGGACAGGGTGGGATGGGAGCCACACGGTGGAACAGGAACCACGAGGCACCCGATGAGCCGTGGCTGTAGTCCATGGACTGCCGTGGGAGGCAGAAGTGGAAGGCTCTTCACGTCCACGTGCTCACGTCTCCTTTTCAGCAGCCCTCCCGAACGAGGTTTTCGTCGTCCGCTCTCTGGCACTCCAGGGTGCCGTGCCCGGGAGACCGAGTGCCAAGCGAGCAGCGTTTGGCTGCACAGCGGGCATGCAAACGGAGCCGGGTGGCTGCTTGCCCCTCTTGTTGGGAAGGGAGCAGCTGACTGTCTGCGCGTCAGAAGCAGGCACTGTCTTTGGTAGGGAAAGCTTTAATCAGAACAACTCTCTGATGGAAACTGGGTCTATTCCTGTCGTCTGTGGGTTTCTGTAGCTTTTGCTTTCCCCAGTAGTGGAAACTGTCATCACCATAGGCAGGTCTTGGGCTTCTGCAGGTGGGAAACCGGGGATTTGGGGGCAGCTGGGGATTTCCTGGTGCGGGAAATCCCCGGGTGGCAATAATCCAGTATAATGGGCTCCGTGCCATCCCCTCTGCAGACACCCAGGAACATTGCTGGGAGCTGCGCTCAGCGCAATCTGTTTGCAGATACTTCAGCCTCACCACAGGCATGGAGCAAGGTGCGATGGGCGAGATCTGAAATGGCTCCCAGTGGATCTGCCCGCATTTACTCACTGCCATTGCATACCTGTGGGTCTGCTCCAGTTCACATGCTGGGGTAGCTGCCAGGGGTCAGCTCAGCTCCTGCAAGAGAAGGGGCTTCATAGATGTTCCTAGCACTGATTTCACTTCCTGAACTAGTTCCTGCAGGGATTTTTTTTTTTCCCCAATGGAAGAATATAGCCATTATGTAAAGGTGCTTCAGTGCAACTGTAAAGCAGACCTAAAGCAGAAGCTAGGGCTGGAGGGCTGGGAAGGAGTCCTTTGGTGACAGGAGATCCCATTCCCTCTCCTCACCAGGCACAGGAGTCTAGGAGGTGCTGGGGAACCCTTACCAGCATGGAGCAGCCACATTCAGAGTGAAGCGGTCCTTACATTGCTGTGATGTTAGGATCTGGTGTTATCCTCAGGCAACTACTGAATTTGGGGAAGTGGTGGCAGGGGGGCATGATCAGGAAGCTGGCACAAACAGTGTAATTGGTGTATTAAAGGCCCTTTTTCTCTCCTCCATTCACATTTTAACAGTACCCTATTTTATTCTACGTGTCAGTAAACAACAAAATCATTACTGATAAAACTTGCCTTAAGCAACAAGACACATGCGAACAATAAAGCACTAAGAGCCACATTTTCAAAAGTGTGTGTGCAGAAATGTCTATTGTACAATGTATAAGCAGCATGTGGTCTGGATGTGGCAAGCAGCAAAGGGAGAGGAAAAGGGGAACAGATGGAACCTGTATATGAGTGACAAGAGCGGACGTAAGCTCAGATCAAGTTTTGCAGTATGCAGAGGCTGAGCTTGAAAAGCCTTAAATAATAACCACATTTTAAGGAGGACTGTATCAATGGGGCATGCAGATAAGTGTGCTGAATGGTAAAACTGCAGAGGACACAGCAATGGAGACAATGATATATACAGAGCATATGAGAGGTTTGGTCTGACGTGCTGGCCATGCGTACAATCAAAGGTGTGCACATTTTAGAAACATCAGCCTCCCTGAAACCTCAATGACTTAGCAATAAAACATCAGGAAACGATAAGTCAGGGTCAGAAAGGTCTGAGAATTCCACACAGCTGAAATAAAGATTGAGCAAGAGGAATTAACATCAAGAAATGAGATTCAGATGTTTAAAGCTGATTGCCTGAACCAAGTTAATATAATGTACCATGTTTCACTTCAAAACGTTTGGATCGTGCAGCTGGGGAGCCCTTCCCATGATTGTGAAATGCAGCAGCCCGCTGTATCTGAGAATGCCTGGATACGAGCAGGGTATAAACGATGAATGGGGATTAAAGCCTTTACTATCACAGTCTGATTTTACCATTTCCCTGGCCCACTAGCACAGAAAACAAGCCCAGCAGTAAGGCCATGTGAAGCTCCTACCTTCACATATTCTGGACTTGCCTTCTCTCTCTCCCCATGAACTGAAAATGCTTGCTCTGTTTCATGCCTGTGCAGCGCTCTGATGATTAGCATCCCTTGCTCCCTTATTCTCAGCATATTCAGGCGAACATCTATTCAGCTAGCTAGTCTTTCCAAGGGAAATTATCCCCCCTACTTCCCTTCCACCAAATCTAGTATTCAAGTTCACTGCTCTAGAAATTATATGTACAAACCTGCAACAGTGTGAGACAATCACATTTTCAGTGCTCTTTACACATGCACAGAAGGAAGCCTTTACCTGCATTAATGCAGTGCAGCACTGCAAGCACCTGGGTGGGACACTGCGAGGCCGCGAGACTCGTGTACTTTCAGTGCAGAATCGAAACTTTCGATTCTGGCAAATCTCAGATGGGTTTATACCAACTGAGTACACACGTGTTGCATAAAGTCCTTCAGCCTAGCAAAGTAATCCAAGAGCCTGAAAGCCACACCTTGCAGGGAGCGAGGATCCCATTGTTAAGAGGGTTTTGCGGCCTGGCGATTCATTTGGTTTGTAGCTTTGTTAAATTACACTGCCGGTGGGAGTGGCTCTTTCCTGGGACGAGATAACACTCAGCAGTCCTTGGATGAGAAACTAATTAACTGGAGACAAACGTAGATGCTGTAACAGCACTCCTCCATGCACTATCTGGTCATGGTAACCACTTCTTGATTGCGGTGATGTTGTACAGAAAAATTAGACAATACAGATACTGAGCTCTCAGATCCCAGATCTTTTTCCCCCACTCTGTTCATATGTGTTTTCATGGCAGCTGTACATGCGTAATGCTCGTACAGGCCCAAACTCTCTCTGGTACATCTCCAGCGAAGCTAAAGACAAATTTGACACTGTGATTTATGTTGTAAAGAAAACAGACCGGGGTGTGTTCTCTCGCCCTTTGGCAAGTGGCACAGCAGAGCTGTTATACATGGCGAGCTTCCCTCCCACAGCCACCCCCCCAGTGAAAAAGGCTGGCTTCGTCCAGGCCCGGGGAACAGCATCCGAGGAGGGCTCAGAGGCAAAGGCCAAGCCACGCCAGGGGATGTGCAAGCAGCAAAACAGCGTGGCTGCCCCGCTTGAACCCGGGCCTGACCCTGTCCCCTTCACCAGGGTAGATACGGCCGGGACAAAGTCTCGCCACTGGCTCACAGCATCTCCAGCACCTGCTGATTTCGGAAGACTCCGCGTAAAGTTCGGGGTCTCTGATCGCTTCAAGCGGAAGCACGCAGCCTGGATTCTCCGCCTGCGCTATGGGAAGTCGGCTGGGTTTTGCTCCATTGCTGATTGCTCAAAATTTCCATTCGAAGCTCCTTCCTATTTCCTTTTCAGACATGCGTAATACCCAGAGAGGCTGCACAAATTCACCAGAACGGTGACGAGGGAGGACACCCTTACCGCAATGAAGCTTTTAATGTACACAGTCAGCACTGAAGCAGCTGAGGCAGACCCAGGCCAAGCGCTCCCCGATGTTGTGTCAGGTGCCCGTACCTGCACCGTACAGGTACGAACGGGTGCTGATGGCCACCCGAGCTGCATGTCCAGGGCTCCGATCCCTCCGGGAACTCCTCAAGCCTCAGCCCTGAGCCCTCCAATCCTCCTGCCCTGCTGCGGCTGTGCACAGGAGCGGCCGACGTCTCCAGCAGCTCCTCTCACCCCGCTCCATCGGCACGGAGTACGAGGTGCCGGCCGCATCGCAGCGGTGCAGGAGGCACGGCACCTCACCAACGGAGGGATTTTATCCTCCTTTGCTTTTCCCCTCGCCCACCGTATTGCACCTGCCACTGGAATGGCCAAAACTGCCCAGCGATGTCATGCATCAGCCATAGAAAAGCTCCAAACAGGCAAATTCCCTGTGGAAATCACCCGAGCGAATGCGCTTGTCTCAGTGCTTAGAAGAACATCCCAGACCGGTTACTGCTCTTCCAGGCCCATGATTCACTCCCCATTCAGTACTGGCTAACCACATTATGGGAGCTTGGGGATGAGAATTGTATTATGTTTTGCTCTGATCCAGGAAGGCTCTGATGTACGTTGGAATGTCTCAGGGTTGTTGCAATTAAAATTACTGCTAATTTCATGCAGGAGGCATTTTCGTGCATTGCCTTTTTACAGACAGCTTTAGTGGGGTCCACCCTGACCTCCAGAGTCACAACACAAAGAAATCAATAAACACCTTGGCATGACGCTTTCCTTGCCTGAATTTGCACCAAATTTGTTTACAGTCTGTGGGCCAGGAGAAAAGGGTCATTTCTAATAAGCACCACGGCATTGCTCGCCTGCATTTTAGGAGTCAGCAACTTTGATAAATGCTTGACGCAGCCTGCAGACACAGTTAAGACTCTATCTTCCGCCTACTGCAGGAAGCTGGTCACTGTATCAAAGATCAAAATTGCTCACACCAACACAGGAAGGTTATATACAAGCAAAAAGGAACTACAAATGCTTGTATTTGGATGCAAGGGTTTGCCGCTGTGCACGTATTGGTCTCTAAATTTGACCATAAACTGTTCGAACCAATTCAGAAAAAAACACTTGCTGCAGTACCACCCAGATTACTCAGACTAATTCTCCTGTTGCAGAGACAAGACACTCCATTATCAAGATGTTTGATACGACTTTGAAAAGATGGTTTTATCTAAAATTGCATTAGAGTCTTATTTAGAGAATGTAATGACCTTAAGTGGCTGTGCTTTAAAAAGGCTAACAAAAGAGTACATAATCTCAAAAGGGCACACATTGCAGGGAAGTAATTTCCCTCTGTTACACATACAGCATCTGCGGAACAGGCAAATGTTTATCAGGAACTGAAGCTCATCAAATCAACTAATTATTTCATGGAAATGAACTAAGAGAAGGCTTTCTATATATCTCCAAAAATCACAAATGTAGAGGGGACTTTTTCAGAAGTTGTTCCTGCAGTCGAGCGTCGCTGGGATAAAGCACAGCGAGGAATTGCTGTTAAGAAACTTGTAGTCAGCTCTGGCAGTGTTCATGCAAACCTAACTGTTGCAGGAGTCACATGCCTCGCTGCTGCAGGACTGACACAGAAGAAAAGACCGGCAGAGGAACGCAGCCAAGTGTGTCTCCTCTCTCTTCTCTCTCCTCCCCTCCATTAAATGATAGGAAATCTGAGAAAAGACAAATAAGCCAGGTTTTTAAATTGTTTCAGCGCCTCTCGTGGGCTCTTGCACACAAACAGCATTCGCGAGCATTTGGGGCTTATTTCCTTTCATTTCTGGTCTTTCTGCATCCCTGTTCTGTTCTGGTTTACTATTCTCCAGCTCCCTGTACAAACAGGATCTTTCCTCAACAATGTTCTGCCACATCATCTTCCTTCCTTTGTATACAGGCTGATACTGTATGTTACACACCACGCAGCTTCCTAAGGCACCTCGTTTCTCAATGCGAGCAAAAACAGGAACCAAAAGCAAAGCAGCAATAAAACACTACATTCTCACCAGAGTTTAAAATCGAACCCTTGAAAGTTTCCGATTCGAGATGACTTTTCAGTTAACGGATTTGTCTCGCTTAGCGCCTCGTGCAAAGCACGGTGGAGCCGGCCCCAGCGGGGCGCTCGGACTTTTTGCCAGATGCAAATGCCCCTCCTGCCAGGTCCGTGCCACTGACCCACGCTTCTTCTCCTTTTTTACAGTGTGGTGAAAAGCGGAGCCGGCTGAGCAAAGTGCACATTGCTTCTCTGGTAACCTCTTTTCTCCTCTCTTGCTGCCTGATTTTTTGCTCTGAGGAGATTAGATAGCATGTCTTCAGGGAGAAGAGAAAACCACAGAGCGCGCTGCAGATTGCACAAACGCTCTTGTTATTCTGAGGCCTAAAGAAACGAGGAAGGAAGCTTGAGGCTGGTGGTTTGGCAGGTGTGAGGCCTTTTTTACACAGACATCTGTTTTAAGTGGTAGCTCTGGGCTCGGGGACGAGCAGGGAACGCCTGCCATCCCCACCCCTTCACCGTGTGGCGGCACAAGGGGTTTCGGGCTCCCGACGAAGCAATGTCTCCGTGCCACCCGCTTGCTCAAGCTGTGCTTTGGGACCCTGCTCTGTCGTATTCGTTCGGCAGGGCTGCAGAGGGAGAGAATTCCTCCCTGCAAAGCGACAACTGGCTAATGCAGCTGTTCCTCTGATGCGTTAGGCAGAGGTTTCTGCTGCTGCATTGGCACTCACAAAATGGATGAGAGCGAGTACAAAATGGGTGAAGGAGAACGCATACGCTAAGCTCAGCGTAAAGACCTGATGAAAATGGTTTGGATGCTACCACGTACACCACATCAAAATTAACTTTTCTAATCCCACGAGATTATTTCTAGTGGTTTGGGTAACACTGCTGGTAATCCTTTTACAGTTTTGAATGAACTGCTTCCTTTGGCAGGATGCTAAGGCACACTCTGCTAAGTCTTGCGCTGAGTTTGGAGGAATTCATTAGTGTTTGGCAGTTTTTACCTACTGAATAACATATCTGTGATTCCCACCTTATAAACAATCTGGAAAAGAACCGCAGTTTTTAGGGCTGGATCCTGCTCTGCCACAACATGTGTGGGGAGGAAAAAGGGGTTTGCATAATATCCTCTCCGGTGGGGATTCTCTGGGGCAAGCACGCCTTGAGCCACATTGTTATTTTAAATGACAATAGGCTCTTTCTCCTGCAGCTGATGCCGACTTTAATGAACGCTTAGCAACTTAATTATCTTTAAAACTGCTACTGGTCTGTTAAAGCTTGCTGGAATTGGTCAGTGAATTTAAAAGTTACTGGGGGAAGGGCAGCTGTAGAGGAAGGCACACACCGAAACACATGTATACAGCTGCCATATGATTGCGAAGCCTCATTTTCATAAGAAATCAAGCTGAAGCCATTTCAAGGTGAAGGACTGTGGTTAATCAGCCCTGACACGCTCATTAATACATCCCCAAACTCATCACCTTGTCCACTGACAAGGAGAGTCAGCCAAGTACAGCCACAGCCTGGGGAAGAGCAGAACTACAGCTATGCCATGGGCTTCATAGAATCACAGAATCACAGAATGGTTTGGGTTGGAAGGGACCTTAAAGATCATCTGGTTCCAACCCCCTGCCATGGGCAGGGACACCTCCCACCAGACCAGGTTGCCCAAAGCCCCATCCAACCTGGCCTTGAACACCTCCAGGGATGGGGCATCCACAGCTTCTCTGGGCAGCCTGGTCCAGTGCCCCACCACCCTCACAGTGAAGACTTTCTTCCTAACACCTAATCTAACTCTCCCCTCTTTTAGTTTAAAACCATTCCCCCTTGTCCTATCATCGCCTGAGTAAAACTTCACAGGAACTGCTGTGCATGCTGGCGTGTCCTGAGGTTTCACAGCATGCTTCGCTGACATGCCTTCGTGCTGGCTTGGAGCTGAGCAAGATGTAGGGGACATGGTGGGACAACTCAGCTCCTGGCTGCTCATGCGGCAAAGGATGGGATAAAATCTGCTGGTGTGCACAGCAGGATAAACAAAATACCAGAGAAATGAATGGCGAGGTAGCAGTTTGCTGTTCTTGGAAGACAGGATTTCTGACACGAAGCGTCCTGCTGCCATGTGGTCTCTGGAGCCACCCTGTCACCTGTGAGGAGCACCGGTACAGTGGCCACAGAAAGCTAGTAACCTGTGGAGTCTGACTCCAAAATAAAATTGCTTTGTTCTGAGGATTAAAAAAGAAAAAGAAAAAAGAAAAGAAATCCCCACAATGAAACCTGGTGTTCCACCTTTGGTATCTTAATTTTCTTTTTTCTTTTTTTTTTTTTTTTTTCCCCGGAAAATATCAGCGTGACAGCAAACAGAGCCCTCCCAGTTCACATGGCAGCACAACTTAACTGTGCTGGTAAGCGGTGAATAGATGCGTCGCTCTAGCGTGGCCCTAAATTGTACCATTAACATGTGGTTGCACTCAGACAACACATTCAGTAGGAAATGGCACCTTGTTACTTCCCAGATCATCTGCTCCCTATGGGGTAAATATCCTTGACATCACACAGGGGTTTAGCAGCAACATTCCTATTAAAGTAAATGAGATTTGAGCGAGGGTAAATTCACGTGCGCAGTGCTGGGACGGTGTACCTATAAATCTTCTGTGTCTTATGCTATCTGCTTTATTTGCTGACGAAAGACAAGTGTTTGCTGCCTGTGTAGGGTTCAGAAAGCACAAAAGGAGGGTGTGCGTTCAGCGCTGCTTCCTGTAACGCTGACTGCAGCTAGAGCGAGGAAGCACGAAGCAGGAAGAATTGAGGGGGATTCCTCAGCTCCTCGGCGGCTGCAGCCTCGCTAGGGGAAGGAATCCGGCCTGCAGTTGCAAAGCTTGCACTTCGCTTCTGAACGGGTTACACGGCGATAAAGTTACTGCTGTAACAGCAGCTACCGTAGCCAGAACGCACCTTAGGCAACAGCTGCCTTATGGGCCCCTCCGAGGTTACTGCTCTTGGATTAAGCAATTTTTCGGAAAATCTTGTTTCTTTTGCTTGTGTCTGTCCCATTGTGGCAGCGGTCGGCAAGTGCCCCGGTTTACTTAACAGCAAAGGCTCGGACAGGCCCTTTCCTCGGGACAGCTACCTTAAAACAAATAACTTGTTTGACTTGGAAAAAAAATAGCCCGCCCTCCAGTAGGCATCCTTTCAGGGCTTGTAGGATAAATGTAAGCTACATGGGCAGGATACATAAACCAGTGTTCTGTGTCGCTTCACTAGATGGCGTGTGGCTGTGCCTGGTAGGGGGGAAGACGAGAGAAGACTTAATTCAGCGTGTGCCCGGCTGTGCTGCGGTGCTGCCTCTGATGTGTGTTTAACAACGTGGACCTACGAGTTAACGTTTCAAGGGCGAGAACTGAATTTCCAGGATCAGGGATGCCCACTTAAAAGAGCTTCGTATTCAACAAGCTGCAACTTTGGCCTGAAGAGCCCACTTGAACCAGGAGTGGAGCGAGGCTGGTAGAAAAGAGGTTTATTAAACCCACCCGTCTCAAAGGCAAAACATGCTTTCTGAGACACGAGTTCTTCTCCCAATCTGAAACAGGCGCCTGAAGAAGGGCTTGTGTGTCTGCAAGGGTGTCTGCTTTCTACAACTCGGCCAGCTGGTCTAATAAAAGGCCTTATCTCTTCCTATAAATTCTGCCTTGCTTATAGCCTGACATCATTACTGCTGCAGCACTACTGAAACAATATCCAAAACTTTGTATCATTATTTTAAAGGCAGGCCATAAAGGTTAATTTGTGTTCTCCCTCTCTCTGGTGCAAACCCCAGTGTAGCTGCCCTCTTTTGTTCTTGTATTAAGTATTTATGCCAGCCGCTTTGGAGGAGAACAAGACCCTAGCTCTGCCCCGAGGCACTTAGTCTCTTGGGATAACGCTAGCTCACCCTCGCAGCGCACAGGCAGCATGAATCTGCTCCTTTCTGCTCGAGAAAACAGGCACTAAATCTTCAAGGTCTCAACAAGAACTGCAGAAGTAACCGGATCCAGTGAAGACGCTACTGGTTCCCGAATCCGTACTGGACCACAGACCCTGGAAAGCTCTTGGGCTGTTTCCCGAGAGAGCTCCCCACCCCTGCACGCTACCGCAGCGCTTCCCCGGTGCGAGGGCTGCATCTGCGGAGCTGCAGCCCTGGCTGTGCGGAGCTGCGTGGCAGGCTGGTGGCGAGGACGCCGTCTCTCCGGGCAGCTCGGGGACCGCGTGAATGTGCAGTTTCACAACCGGCCCAGGCTGACCTACCACTGGGCTCCTGCCAAAAGGCAGCTCCTCCGGCCGGCCGCACGCCCTCGCTCTCTCCCCAGCGCTGACACTTGTGCTGCTTTGGCTGCAGAGTCCGCGGCGCCAGGGGCTGATTGGTCTCGGAGCAATCCTCCCTCCTTTTTCTCCTTTCGGCAGGGTTCATCTGCAGGCGGCTCAGCTTGCTGGAGCTAGGGCTGGCCCAAGGAGGTGCGGGCTTCTGAGGCACCTCGCAAACCTCCCCAAAAGCCGTGGGGGGTCAGGGCAGGCAGCTGCCTTGGGACGGGATGCAAACATTCCTCCGTTCCTTTGAACATACAGAAAAGGGGTTTAACAACCATCTGTTAAAGAACAGTGCCATGTATCTGATATACATGTAACTGAAGGGTTTTCCTGTGGTATTTAGGCCTAAGGTGTTTAGTATTTTATCACCCAGCTATGCACCAACCTTCTTCGCCAGCTCAGTGCAATGCAAGCACTAGATTTAACACCTGCTACACCATGGTTATAGCTAAAACAGCACTTTGTAGGCTGGTTGTATCAGTCACCAGTGCCACAACATGGGCAACACACTCTCCAGGGAACAAAATGATGACCAAAATCAAGTGGTTTTCCTTGTTTAGGGCTGCTGGTTGTTTATGATGGGAGAGTGTATTTGTGGTGGGTGTCTGGGGAGGGCACCTGGTGAAGTGCCAGTGATGCAGCCGCATGGGGAGCCGTGGAGATGAGGACGTGGTGCTCACGCTGTGATAAGGGAAAACCGGGGCAAACGCTGGCAACTGGCTGAACAAGACCCCCCAGGCATGCCCTGCAGCGAGAGCTCGTTCCTCCCTTGCTGTGTCAGGTTTGTGTGGGCACTGTAAGATGAAGCTACATGGTAAGACAAGTTCTACCAGGGCTAACCCACAGCAGCCTCTCCAGTAACCTTCCCCTGAAGCCAAGGCGGATTAGAGACAAGATGATAATGAGAGAGAAAATCGGGGTCATAGGATGGCTTACAATCAGTTCTGTAGGAGAGGTAGGTCACTACCTAACTTTCTTATTGTATGTTTCCATGAAATTCACCTTGGTATCTTTGATCAGCTCACTCAGCAAAGTTGGCCTCTAAACGTAGTTGTCTCAACTAATTCATTTGGTTCCCACTTCCCCATGCCATCACTCAAATTTAGTGTTGAAACACCTGCATGAACCCAGAAAAGTGATGTCCTTACTGTACGTATTCCAAATAGCCTATGCTCTGCCAATCGCTGTACATACAACACTGCACTTAGCCACCAGTTTCCTCTCAGCTTAGGCTCCTGGTTCTGGGTCCTATTCTGCTGTTCTTTTATTCAGTTGCTATTGGGCTCCCAGGGTTTAAAGCTATCTTACTTTCATTATATTTTGTTTGAATTCCAAAAATGTTCATATACTTCTCTCCCTCTAGTAAACTTACAGCAACTAGTAGAGATCCCATTAAGAAAGATATGGTTGGGCTATAGAGAAATGCTGCCAACTACTGTAACAGGAAAACATTACAGCTCCCTTTTGCCCAAAAATAACATTTTCTTGCTGCGGGTAAATAGCTATTACAGTTCTTCTGGGAGCAATAATCACAGTCCTTTTCTTCTCCAAAAGGAGCATGCAGTCCCGGAGAGGAGCTGGTTTCCCCAAGGCATGTCCAGGCTGCATCTGCCACTGGACAGGAGTGTGGGGAGCAGAGGAGGGAGCCAAGAGGGACGCGCAGGGGAAGTCACTCCTGCAACGGGACCACATGATAGAAACTAAAAAAAGCAGTTCCCCCCCTACATGGCATTCAAAGCACTTTGTCTGGGCTCCTCTCTGCCTGGGAAAGGATCTTATCTCGGTTTCTTCTCCCTCTGCTCCATGACCTGGAACCTGTAATTCTAAAAGCTGACTCCGCTCATGTGGATGTCAGCAGAGAGGCAGATGGTGTCCTGGCGTTCAAGAAATCAAAGTGCCATCTCATTTCAGTATCTTGAGGCACGTTGCCTTGCCTCTGCCATTCCCCTGCCTAGGTTTATTTCACATCCTGCTCAGGGACATCACAGGGTGATGGTATCCTGGTGTCACTGTGTTTTCAGAGCACCTAGTGAACAACGGCTTGATTTGAGCTGGGGTTTCCAGGTACAGAATAAAATAGCAGTAAAACAAGGAGAGTAATGCCATTTATCAAACTGTTATACCATGAAGAAGAGAAAAATAGATACCGTAATCAGAAGTTAGTCCTCCAGCTACAGTCTGGTTTCAGTCTGTGTCAGTTTTGCCCATAGGACTTCTTTCCTCCCCAAAATACACTGTTCTTGATCTTCCCAACCTTAATGAGGTGTCAGCCTGTAGTAATTTCAAGGCAGCTACTCCAGTTCCATTAGTATCAATCTACCTTGAGAAGAACATTGGCCTCATTAGGCTTTATTTTGCTTCCTGTCCCACTGTTCATCAGCTAAGGGATGGCTGTGATAACACCTAAGAAACAATGCGTCCAGTGCTTAGAGCAAAAAATCAGGGCAAGTGAATCCAGTCCCAGCCACTGACAAGATATGAATCCCTGCCCCTTCTGTTTTTTTCATTTTCCTATCTGTAATGGGAGTAACACTGATTCCTCTTACCACAGAGTCAGGATTACCACTTCAGTTTGTAAAACGGTTTGAAATTGTCAAAGCACATCTCAACAAAAGTATGAAGCACCGCTGGTGTTTCTAAAGTGCCCTAAACAAACACTTTCTGACCTGACACTTTGCACAGCCCGTCCACGATCAGGTCTACCAAAAAATAAGCCCTGTTTTGGCTGAACTATTTATTACATATGTGACATTAAAATAAATAAATAAATAAATAAATGAATTTAAAACAAAATTTCAAGAGTCTGCTTGTTTCTAAATCACTGCATATCTCAAATTTGGGTTAATCTGACAATACCAAATGCATGGCCACAAGCAGAGTTCACGGAAGACTCTCAGACCTTTCTATAGCTATACATAATGCTTAGTGCAATATAGCCCAGATCCTTTAGGCCAAAAAGCTGTCTAAGGTCTGTTGCCATAAAAACTACTCGTAGATCATGACAACAGCATGAACTAGCAGGTTACATAACTGACAAGTTAGTCACATCTTGGTAGGCATAAAAACATTTCTTTTCTTGTCACCCAGCAATATGACAACTGATCATACTTGCTTCTTTCAAGCCTTGCTGCAAAATGTGCTTTTTCTGTAGGTGCTCTTCAGCAAGAAATGGTGCACTGTAGAAGGGCAGGTGGCTCTGCATTCCTGACTCTGAGGCTGCGGATTGCCGCTGTCAGCAATAAAACTCGTTCAAGGTGTACCCATCTCCCTTCATAGCTCAGGCGAGCATTTCCACATACCACTGGACCTGACCTGCACCACACTGTTTCTCCTCCACGTTACTTTTGCAAAGGAACAGGATCTCGAGCATAAAGCAGGTTACCTGGTGAAGTCAGGGATGGGTGTATGTGAGCAGCTCCTCAGCACTGTCCCCTCTTCAGCATCACGGGGAGCTGTGCAGGGTGCATTGCTCCTCAGCACTGACATGGCAGCGGCCGGGGACGCTTCCACGCGGGTCCTGGGCATCGGGTCTGAATCCCTCTCTCCTGCAGACGTGACTGCATTTACACCAGGTCTTTTGGAAGTATAGAAACCCGGTATAGGAAATGTGTATCGTATTCCTAGCAGACACTGCTGAAGCAGGAAATGCCTTAAATATACATCTGGCTTTGCACCGTGGAATACCAGAACCACAGTCTCCTGCGGCACACTGCGATACGCATGTCCTCTGCTCGTCCAGAACTGCTCCACGTTGTCTGTGCACATTGCAGCTCGGCCTCTCTGGGGAACGCTGTGTTTGCTGCCGCATTTGCACACCAGCCAGCAGTTTGCTTTCTGCTCTGTGAATGGTGTATCCAGAAACTGGCTGCTATGCTGGTACGCTTCAGAGAGGATAATGCCGTCCTTTTTCCTGCTGTTTATTGTTTACCAGAGGTGCCCAATTTCTGACAAACAAAAGAGATGGATTCTGGGCAATTTAGCAATAATCAAGAGCAGGATGAGCAGGATGGCTTTACAATACGTACAGCACTGTGCGTATGGCTCAACAAAAGCCTGGAATACTAGGCAGCTTGCAGCAAGCCTTGGATTTGCAGAAGCTGGGCCCTTGCACTGCCACATTAATGATAGTGGCAACAAACCTTGTCTGCCCTGCGAATCACAGTCATAGTGCAGAAACCTCCCAGCTAGCGGTGGAACAACTGAATGGGAAGTCTATGACATAAAACACTTGAAAGGGAAGCCTTAGGCAATGGGAAGGAATTGAGTACTTTCAGCACAGAGCGGGTACTCCTCATGGGACTGGTTAAAAACCACGGACTACTTTTGTCTACTGGTGTCGCTCCGTCAAAGTCAACACAACAGCGACATCAAAACCTCGTGCAGATGAAGTTTACTCGGGAACAGAAGAGCAGAGCAAGACCTCCCACTTGGGTCAGTCATCTGGCTCTGACCCTTGGTGCAGAAATCCTTCAGAGATCTTTTGGGGTTTGTCTTTTGACGGACTTGCTGGGGATGCCTGAAACACAGACTGTGCTGCTAGTAGTTATCAGGGCACATAAAGTATCCCAGCCCTCCCCACCTCACTGCAGGACCCCCTCTGCTTATTTCAGACAGCCGCCCCCCAGCCCCAAAACCTGAAGCTAGGACGGCGAAGGGCTGGGGCAGGCTGGGGGGCAGTGGTGACAGAGCTGTCAGGGTAATGCAAAGGAACAGTGACAAGAAGGGGAAGATGCTACAATAAGGTAAACACCCTGCACTTTCCAGGTCACTTGGTAGTGTTGGGACATAAACTAAACCATTTCAGCTAATTTGTCGTAGTCCTAGATACAGGCCTAAATACAGGGTGCGTGAAGGGATAGCCTGAACACAGCAGAGAAGTCTCTTATATTTAGTCTGCAGTGGAGTAATGTTAGTTATGTGGGTAGAGTTCATTGAACAAACGTAGATGTTTAACCTGTAGGCGTCCACTTGTGAGTTAATCACCTTAGGACTCCGTTTTAAGTAATAGAGAAATTGGCACTTTTCGCATACATTAGAAATTCACACTCAGTTGAGCTAAATTGTGCCTTGTAAGCTCCTGCTGCTCGCCGCTGACAATAAAGGCAGTCAGGCACGACCAGCCCACAGGTAAATGTCTGTTACGACAGACATCAAATGTTGGGTGAGATAAATCACGTTTCATACGTCTTTGTTTTGACACGGGGATGCTACACGCTACGGGGCTGCCAGGAGCAGGGCTACGTAGGGTGCCTGGTGTGGTATGCTCCAGCACGTAACAGCAAAACCCAGGGAGCCAGCTTCAGAGAACAGAGAGACGCAGTGACAGAGACAGCAAAATCCTTTGGGAACGTGGCCACTGAAGCAACCATGACTTCATTAGACTTGCTCAAGATGCCCTCTAGCCTAGACCTTTCACCTCATTTAATGGTTTCTTGGCCTCAATCACTCATAATTCTGAAATGACAAAAAAAAATCTCGTTTGACTCCTGTTTTCAAACCAAGGCTGTTTGATTTGGAACACTGCATTGAAGTCTGTGCTACTGATTGATTTCAGGTTTATTATATTTTCCCCTTTGAAACATGCTACAGTAAAAAAAAAAATCTGTACACTTTGTCGTTTTTCATGTAGCCCCCTCCCCTTTTTTTTTCAATCTTAGCAAATGCTCAGTCTTTTCCACTTCAATAGCTTGAAATTCTCCCCTGGGAACCCTAAGCTCTTTAAATATTTTTAGGTTGCCAGATTTCTTATGTTCTCTCTCCAGGAAGCCAATTTTGTTTCTAAGCTCTTGAGAGTAGTCCAGCTTCATCTTTTGCGCACTCACTGCATCACAATAAAATGCTGCCTAATTGCTGCCTCAGCTGAGTCCCAAAGGTGCTGGGGTTTGTCTCTAGGCTACAGTTGTGGACAATAAACTCTTCTCAGGCTGGAGTTAAGCCTTTTTATTATTTAAATCTGAGTCATGTAAAATTAGTTTACTAGCAAGTAACCCACAAAGATCTAGTATGGAAAGAAACTCCCACATATTGTTTTCCATCACAACGAGAGAATGATCAGATATAAAGATCTGCAAGCAGCTCATAATACAAGACGTAATAGAAAGACCAACATTTAATTCAGCCAAAAAGACATGAGAATGTTTCTATGAGACTAGCAGTTACTCTCAAACCTCAGCTGTCTGGTGTTCTTTAGCTTCAAATTGAAACTGGTGGTATGAAAAACTCCTTTTTTTTCCCTCTAGCTTATCCATAACCTGAAATACCTATGAAAGAGGGAAAGACAGCTGTAGATAACAAATGCCAGATGAGCAAGAGCTCTCTTTTCTCAGTCTAGCACAACAGCCAGAGTATTCACTGAACATTCAGCTAGAAAAACACCAAGAATATACTAAGACAGGGTGGCCGCACCTCCATCAAGCTTGAGAAGACTCCTGCAGCAAGGGACAAGTGGACAATATAGGGAGAGAGAATGAACAAATCCTCTTTCTCTCACCAGGACCATATTCAGCCATCCTCAATAGCAAAAGATGACAGCTGTACTCTGCATACACAGGCATTTTTCCCTTCACGTTCCTTTTTTAAATCTGCATTTTAAGTGTTTATATTTCTGTTGTAGAATATAGCTTCTAATGGTAGTGCGTACTCCAAGGACATTATAGTAGAAAGATTTCTTGATTACTCTTTGAGGCTGTAATTTCTCAAGACAACACTTGTCTTTAGGTGCATTTGGTGCTGTAGACCCAAATCCACAGTCTTAACTAGAAAAAAAATGAAGCTGGAAGAGATCTCTCAATTTGCTCCAAAAGGTTAGACTGCCCTTTAATCAGAAAAGGTCAAACGTGATCGTGGGGACCTGACACAACCTTTGCAGCGGTCTTGGCAGCACACCTGTAACCTGGGACACTCGCCAGTGAGGACAGCACACATCCACGTCAGGGCAAGCTGATTCAAACGGCTCATTTCGTCAGCACAGAGTATGTGCATAGAAGGCAGATGGATCCATCTGCAGTAACTGCAAGGAGGCTGTTAACTACACACAGCACACTCACTGCGCCGCGACCCCTCCTGTTGCTGGGGTCTCTTATTCCTCATCTAGATTTGTCTTGATCACTTCTCGAGAACATAACGGCAGACACGATGTGGGCCACAGAACCTTCGTTACTAATAGTGACGCATAAAGCAGGAAGGATGTGCAGGTCTGAAGTCGATTTTGGCAGGCAGCAGTTAGAAAAGCTAGGACACGATTTCAGCCTGATTCAGATCAATGGGAATTTTGCCACTGATGTCAGTGGGACGAAGACTTCACTCCACATGTCCGACTGTAATCCGAGAACATGTATTCTGCAGGTCCTGGAGCCTCACTGAAAATGGGACCCCCCAGAGTTCATCTCAGATTCATTGTTTGAAATAAAACTACATGGATTTTGTACCTCTTTTTAGTTATCTGTAAAACAAGTATGATAATACTTTGACTGCTAAACAATACAAGGTGTGTAGGAAGACAAAATATCTTTTATTAGGCCAACTGATATAGTTGGGGAAAAGCAGACAAGCTTTCAGGCTTGTCTGAAGTGCTTTGAGATGCTCTGATGAAAGGTGTTAGAGCTGTGCAAGGGATCATTAAATTACATTCTTCCTCTCTCTGGAAATCATTTAGTGGTATTTCAAAGGCAAGATGCTGTACAGAAATAACCAATTTCTATTGCAAGTGCTGTCTGGAGCTAAGTATCTTCCTTCCTCTCTCTTTGTGAACTAATCTAAAGAAAAATATGTTTTAAATTAACATGTTAAGAATAATTTTGTGGTATAACGTATAGTCCTGTGAGTCGTTCTGTATTAAAGGTAACTCGGAAGATCCTTAAGCATATTTCAGTACACACAAACGAAATGGCTGGATTTCTGTTTAATGCTTTGGAGAAATTATGGAAGTATCACTGTAAAGAAATTAGAAAGTGTAGAAACTCAGTGAAAACAGCAAAGGAAAAAAAAAAAAGGAAGACATGAGACAAAAACTACATTATGCTTGTAAACACTGCCTAACAAGTTCCCACGTTTTCACTGTTGGGTGTGGCCATCGTGCCTTCAAAAGCTGTGAACCAGTTAGAGTCCGTAGAAGAGTGCAGAAACAACCAAATACTTAATCCCTTCCTCCCCCTGCTTCACCAGGAAGGACAAAATGAACTGGGATTACTCAATCTAAATTAGTGACAGACTAACTACATAACAACAAGTGTACCAGGAAATATCAGTGCTCTTATGGAGTCACTGGATCACCTAGATCACGGGGGGCCGTGAAGGGGCAGCTGAGAGAACGCGTTGCTTTGGTTTACTTTCTAAATTCAAGTAATGCGGAACAAAGAGGAAGCCCGGGGGGCCCCAGCACCACCTTCTCTTACAACATTCATTACAGTGTGGTGGACAGGAACAGGAACAGTCCAGGATCGGGTCAAATCGGCTGCAGGGCAGGGGGCCGAGGGAAGGATGAGATGGAGAAAGACCTTCCTCCTCCCCCAGCCCAGCCACCAGATCTTAACTCCACTTACACTTCGCCTGAGAGGCTTAACTGCATAAATCCTACCAGTATCACGACAGTACTTTATTTCAGTGTCAAGATACAAACAATGTCAAAAACAGAGAAAACTGGGGGGGGAAGTGGGAATAATAATCTCCAAATATGTAAAAAGTAGTCGCAAAGAAGAATGAAATAGACTGCTCTTTGCGTCCATTAGGACAACAAGCAATGGAGTTAAACTGCAGCAAAGGACATTTACATTAAATATTAGACAAATGTCCAGGATTAAGGAAAATAAAGCATTGCTATAGACTTCCCAGAGAAACGGTGAAATTTTCATCACTGGGATGTGTAAAAAAAGACTTACTTAAATAAACATTATTAAAAGTTTTGCTATTGATGATCATCCACTTCAGCGGAGAATAGGCTTGGTGATTTGTTTGAGGAAGGTTACAATGTGTGACCAGGTTTTCCTGGCTGTATTCTCTCTTTCCCTCTGGAAGATATTGTTGAAGATTTTCTGTTTGTGTGAGGTTTTGAGATTCATTCCCCTGAAAATATTTGTCTAAGACTGGAGGGGCCATTTATCTTCTGAAGTGCCTGTTCCTCTCCACTGATCACAGATGCAATTGCAGATGACTGGCCTAGTGTGGACACCTACTTATTGAATCCATAAAGTCAGATGAGACAATTCCCACCCGTAATAACAAATCGTGTCCTTTTTAATATATTCCTAGGTATAACACTCAAATCTCCATTATTCACTCCAACTATAATTACTTGTTTTGCATGTATGAGGTGGCACCCATAACACATAATCATAATGTTATTTATTGTCCTGTATTAGTAATTTTATCACGTTACACTTGGATGCCATATGGTACAATCAAGACTATAATAAAAGTTGCCTATGCAACGTATGAAAAGCTTCCATACAACAATTAATATAACCTACTCCACTTTTGCACTCCCTTTCTACTGAGAATATCACTGAATTATATGGTATCTCAGAAAGGAGAATTTTATTTTTAGATCTAAGAGCCGGCCAAAGCTCTGCTGAGTTGCAGGTAGAACTACTAACCAGGAGTGTAAGCGGCTTTATTTCAGCAGCATGTATGAAAGGTTAAGGTGCTTGCGATATACAATATTAACCACTTTGTTTTCAAAATTTGTTTACAACTACCGCATGTAATCTGTATGAACCTATGTATTTATCTTGTACTCATTCCACCACAGGACTAAACAGGACTAAACTGGACACTTAAGACATCTACACAGTGTCTGCAGTGCGGTCAAAGAGAACAAGCTTGAACATCCAGTTGTCCCCAGTGCTTAACTGTTAGCTCTCTTCTTGGGAATCTGTTGAGGTGCATCCCATGCCTTCAAGATAAGGCATAGATCTTGGGTAGTTCACTCTCGGGATTACTCCCAACCAGCAATAAGGCCAAGAACATTAAATTTGGCTCCCTCAGATCCATGTTGTTGTCCAACACTATTCTAGCAGGTTTGGCAACCCCCCTACCCCAGATGTATCACAGGGCACCTCATACATGTATTTCATTTCAAGCTATAACAACATCACTGATAGGCTGCTGTACAGCCCTCACATATCACACTGTAAGCTGAAAAATACATTAAAATAATACTTCTGTTGCAGGACCAGGGGGACAGCACAAGATCCAGGGTACGGGGCTACGTGGCGTGGACAGAGTAGTCTGTAGTAGTGCTACGCAGCTGGGTGAGAGCCAGTGATTCTTTAGGAATGTTGTCATTCTTACTTACATGGAGAAGGACCAGAAAGAGGTGAGACTTCAGCTAGAAGAAGCGATTAGCCAGGTCAAGCTACGGAAGGTCATAGATAAATATGTAACTAAACAATCTCTTCACAGGTTATTAAGAAGCCTATCCTGATGGCTACAGAACTTTAAAAAGCAGCACCCAAGATGCCATGTAAAAATTATTAACTATTAAAACCTATCAACAATTCTCTCAGCTCATTGGGTTTGTGGCCAGCATTCCTAATTGTTTAAAAGCATGCTGTTTTAAAACTTGATAGTTAATTCTATAACAACGTGAAATATCCTAACTGCTAGAGACTGCAAAAGTATGCCAGTGGTGATCACTGGTGGCACCAAATCCCTCTGAACTGGAATGACTTTTAATAACCCGAAAATGAAGTTTTAGTCTGTCACACGTTTGCAGCTGAGCGTGAGTGGTTTTAGAGGTTAGTACACAAGGCAATTGAACCTAGCTCCCTGCAGTCAGTGGTGCTATGTACGAGGAACAGCCGTGCAGCCTGTGGGTGGGATTCAGCTGGCCCAGGGCAGCTATTTCATATCCGACACCAGCAACCCACCTCCCTCTGTAGTCAATGGAGAGAAACATGGCCTTACAGAACTGGTTCACTTTTATCATAAAGGAAATATCTAACAGAGGTTGTACGAAGCACCACTGAAAAGGCCAGGTTTTCCAATGCTTTTGAAAAGAAACTAAGGCAACTAGCTCATGTGTAGATGTCTGAGCAGTAATCCATTAAATTTAGGTAAATTGTACTGAGAATGTCTCTGATGAAACATTAGCAACTCTTAGCTGAAGGGTAGAGAACTCAAGCTACTCAAGCTTGATTGCAGTTGCTCTATGTTAGTGGCTACACCATGCTTTTAGGCTTACTTATAAAGTTTTGCATACCTTTTCATGGTACATTTGTAAATCCTGTAAGCTATTTTGTTTGTAAATTATGGCCATTTTTACAAGAATAACAGAGATATAAGGTTAGGTTATCTCCTTCTTACAGTGATGCAAACTATAATAAACCTCCAGGATATTTGTGAAACACTAATGGTATAAAAATCATGTACATAAACAGACATGCTTCGATAAAGGACTTAGTCTCCTTTACTTAAATCCTGAAGTTGAATACATCTTTTCTGTGGTGGCACACTTGGCAAACACGTCCCTGAGTTTGATTAATTTCTGTCTCTTGCTAAAGCTCATTACTTCCTCAGGTACGCAGGTTTAACTGTTTACAAGATCATATAACACACCAGATCAAAGACGTGGTCTGGGTTAAAAGTAACACCTTCTTTCTCGGGGTGCCTTTTAATCCAGATGATTTCACCAACCTAGCTGACAGTGCCACTGCATAAACAGCTGTACTAGCACAAGCAACAGAGTGATCAGCAAAAGCAAAAACAAGTGTTGAGGGGTGGAGATCAGCTAACTCGGTTTTGTTGCCAAGGAAAAGATGCAAAGAATAGCACAGAACAGCATTCAAAGTTGAAGAGGCTCCTCCAGACGATAATTCAGAGCAGAAGCCTCCCTAACATAGTCTGAATTGCTCTCTGGAGGAGCCTCTCTCACTCCTTCAACTATGCAAGGCATCTAAGGAGACAAGCCTCCTAATTTAGGCATGTAAGTTAGATGTTTAAACGTATGCAGTGAATATTCCCCCGAGAATGTGAATGGGATGTTATAATAAATTAAAATATGTTTAACCAAGCTATGATAACAATGTCTGTTCTTTTATGAGATACTGTTCTTTGTGCCACTGACCCTCTACTGACACAATCATGTTTCTCATTTATTAGATAAATGAACAAAGTTAACAAATGCACATCTTCCAAATACAGTCCAAATTTTAAAGTTAAAAAAAGATTCCCCGTTTTACTCTCAAAATATGAACCAGACTAAGCTGTTCACATGGAAACCACAGCATGTTCCCTACATTAATCATACTAGAGGACCATAAAGGGAAAAAGTGATTATTGAAACGATCACCAGCATACCTTATTTATTTTTTTGTTCTCCTTAAGCACTCTTAAAAAGTTTTAATTAGGAATTTTGGCTAAACCTTCATTTGTAATTACATTTTGCCATTTACTGCATTGCTCCTATCCACTCAGAACTTTTTACACATTGCTTGATGGAGGGAAGAAGTTATCGATAAATGACAAAGTTGTTCTTTCAATACATTTGCATGGGCACTGGTTTGCTTACCTTCTGCACTCCTGTCTTGCAGATTCTTGATACTTAGGCACACACTGGAACACAAATTTTCAGTGTATTTTTCTCCAAACATAACCTTCACTGCCATTGATCACAGCACTATTCAAAGGACTGCTCAAGACAATCCTGAAAAGGATTACTGATACTTTAAAGAACACTCCTTAAACGTAGCTATCTTCTGTTTTGGATGAATGTGTTTACAGGAGTGAATTGTTAAAGCCAATTCATCTTCTAATATCTCACACCGCAGAGTTGGAACTAAAATGCCTACGAAATTGAAAACACTGGGCAAGCCATTAATATGTATTAGACTGTGCTTTGTTTATTTTACCGGTTCGGGCATCTAAGCAGTGTGTGAAAAAAGCTGCCCAACCGCTCCCTTATTTGAAACTGCCACTTTTAAATCAGAGACATATTTACAGGGGAAGGAGAATAACATACACCAGCATGACTTACATTTATGTCTGTGTCTGAGTTAACAGGCTCAACTGAGATAACTGTTTGGTTGAAACTCCTGAAGGCTAGCATCCTATGGTTTTGTAATCATCTCCCCTTAGCCTTCATACTTCAACAACACAGCTGCCTATGGGTCATACATTACACCACAAGTTCTGCCTACCTTGTGCTCAGCACAGGCACCAGCTGAGCCCGCCCTTTCTACCATACCACTTACTAAAAACTAAAAGGAACTCAGTTATCATGAAGACTTCCACTCTTTTCTCAAATATAGTTGAAATTGGCCAATGAGGTTCAAAATTACTGCAGTGGGACAAACTGTGTGCAACTCCAGAAGTGTTGCATCTTTAGCAAACCAGCCTAAAATCCACACCCCACCATAGAAGAGTTATATTGCCAAAGATTTTTTGTTTAATTGTGCATCATAAATTTCTTCTTAGCTGTCAGCCCTAGCACACAGATGAAATTCATAAATCACAGAATCACAGAATGGTTTGGGTTGGAAGGGACCTTAAAGATCATCTGGTTCCAACCCCCTGCCTTGGGCAGGGACACCTCCCACTAGATCAGGTTGCCCAAAGCCCCATCCAGCCTGGCCTTGAACGCTTCCAGGGATGGGGCATCCACAGCTTCTCTGGGAAACCTGGTCCAGTGCCTCACAACCCTCATCGTGAAGAATTTCCTCCTAACATCTAATCTAAATCTCCCCTTAGATTAAAACCATCCCTCTTGTCCTGTCATTGTCTGCCCAAGGAAAAAGTTGCTCTCCATCTTTTTTATAAGCCCCCTTTAAGTATTGAAAAACTGCAATGAATTCCCCCTGGAGCCTTCTCTTCTGCAGGCTGAACATCCCCAGCTCTCTCAGCCTTTCTTCACAGGAGAGGTGCTCCAGCCCTCTGGTCATCCTTGTGGCCCTCCTCTGGACCCGTTCTAACAGGTCCACATCCTTCTTGTGCTGGGGGCCCCAGACCTGGATGCAGCACTCCAAGTGGGGCCTCACAAAGACAGAGTAGAGGGGGACAATCATCTCCCTCCACCTGCTGCCCACTCCTCTATTGATGCAGCCCAAGATGCCGTTGGCCTTCTGGGCTACAAGCGCACACTGCTGGCTCAGGCCGAGCTTTTCGTCCACCAGAACCCCCAAGTCCTTCTCTGCAGGGCTGCTCTCAGTGAGTTCTCCACCCAGTCTGTACTCATGTCTGGGATTGCCCCGACACACATGCAACACCTTGCACTTGGACTTGTTGAACCTCATGAGGTTCACATGGGCCCACTTCTCAAGCTTGCCCAGGTCCCTCTGGATGGCATCCCTTCCCTCTGTTGTATCAACTGTACCACTCAGCTTGGTGTTGTCTGCAAACTTGCTGAGGGTGCACTCAATCCCATCATCTATGTCATTGATAAAGATATTGAAAAGCACCGGTCCCAAGACAGACCCCTGAGGGACACCGCTCATCACTGGCCTCCACCTAGAGCCATTGATCACCACTCTCTGGCTGTGGCCATCCAGCCAATTCCTTATCTACCGAATGGTCCACCCTTCAAATCCGTATCTCTCTGATTTGGAGATCAGGATGTCATGTGGGACCGTGTCAGAGGCCTTGCAGAAGTCCAGGTAGATAACATTGGTTGGTCTTCCCTTGTCAACTGATGCAGTCAAATTGATGGAACTCTACCACTTTATATTGTCTTGTGATCTGCCACGGGGTTGGGATGATGTGACTAAACTTTTCTTTTCCTGTCCCCAGTTTTCAGGTAACAATAGCTGACACACAGCTTCATGTGCCTGGCTCCACTTTCTCTGAGGTTTCTGTCCAAGTCTTATTCTCTCTTTGACCTCTGTAAGCTACTTTCTTATTCCTTCTCTAAAAAGTAATGCTGGAGCAGATGCAAAATGCTTCTGCATATTAAGTATACACAGAAAAGAAACACAATATCCTAGTTTCTGATAATTCTTTCAATTTCTGTCCAAAGACTCAAAGCAGAATTGCTGTTTTTTTCCAACCTACTGTGGGCTCGCTTCAACCCATCTCCAAGATCTACCTTTTTTCCTACCTGTATTTTCCATTAATTTGTCATTGGCTTGTTCTTCACCATTTTAATCAACCTAGTCATAACTACCATGACATCTTTCTCTCTCTACGGCTCTACCAATGCAACAAACGCCTTAGGTAGTACTCCTCCGAGCTAACTTTATGCATCTACAGCAGCAAACACCTAAATTTATGGTGACTGGCTACATCCTTCTATAAAGCATTGGAAAAAAATTAAACACATTTAGGAAACAGTCCATCTTGGTCAAAGAGGGAAGTACCTCTCTCTCTCCACCATGAAGAAAACCTAGATGAGGACTAATTCATTTGACCAGTTAAGTACAATAAACTGTGGCCATGTCTACTCTCACTTTCTGGCTAAACTGAAATCTCAGTTGAAAATCAGCTGCTTTCCCTTGAACTGTTCTTTATTAACAATCCATAGCATTTGAGATGTACCTCGTATGAAAGATGTTGACTATATCCTTCTGTCTTGCTACTCCATCACAAATTCTGGAGGTTCAGGCTCTGACGTTCTTTCCTAGAAGAGAAATTGGTGGATGTGTCACCCTGACAAAAATCATACAATAAAAACACGTAGGCAGAAGAAGAATTACTATGTGTGTATGGAAATGAAGAGACTGTGTCTACTGATGCCTTTACTGAGTTGTACATAACTTCCCTTGGAAGGTTAATGTCCATGAATATGTAAAACGTTCCTTCTTTTCCTTCTTGCTTCCCTATTGTTTTTTACCTTTTATTATTATTACAGCATCAATGTAACCTGTAAGACCTTTGGTAAAAAATTATGTTTGCATGTGAGCACTAAACAATATTACAAAGGCATAATAATTCTGGTAGTCTAGTTAAATATAATTGCAAGGGGAAGGGAAGACAAAAACAAAGGGCAGTTCATAATTCATAGATATCTGATGTGCTTTCAGCCTTCTCCTGCAGAACTTTGTGTGGGAGAAGGTTGCAAACGAAGATCCCTGCTACTTTGTGCTAAAAGCCTGTACCAGCCATCTGAGTTAGACACAGTCTACAGAATTTATGCAATGATAACCAAATCAATTTAGAAACCAGTTTTGTTAATCTGACACAGACCCTAAGTGTGGATAGCTTTAAACTTATCTGACAGAGTCTGCAATTACTCTAGCTTAAGAGATGCTTCTGAACCAAATCAAACGTTCACAGCAAAAGAGCTACATTAATTTATATCAGCTTCTGATTGAACTGACTAGAATAAATCAGAGAGAGAGGGCATGCAATCAGCTCAGCTGGCAGATTTGCAGATCGCTGAAAGGGGCATGATAAGTCTCTGGGGTTTGGCTGTGAGTAATGCCCTTCTCCACCAACACAGCTGGAGCCCATCTAACCACAGCTGCTGACACCCACCACCATCATGTCTTATATATGTCTTGTATATAGCCTCTATAAAAAAATAAAAAGATGTAAGTCATGAGAATACACTCATTGTAGAAGAAGTTTCAGTGGTTTGGAGTGTCACCCCCACACAGAAATTTCTTACCTTCTCTCTGCCTGAGATTACTGCCTGACAGCACGGTTGGTGAAATGAAATACATGCACGAGTCCCAGCTGTTCCAATACAAGGTCCAGCAAATTAGCTTAAACTGCTGATAAAGATGAGTTTAATGCCATATTTTGTATTAAAATGGATTAGAAACATTAGTGTTTTCCATTCCAGAACTGTTGTGGAGGCAGGAACCTTCAGTAAGGCAGCAGAACAGACGGTCAGGAGAGCAATATTTCTTGGGTCACTCCAGCCAAACATGCTGGATCATGGCAGTAGTAAAAGCTATGAAATATCACACTCCTGGCTACCATTCTTTTACCTTATTAACAAATGTATAAATTCCTGATGGCCTGCTAATCCTTCCTCCTCCTTTTGTCATTTCTCGTATCAAAGACCATGCAGTAGTATAGCTATAAGCTCTACTGTAAGGAAAGAGTAGGAGGCTGGATGAGACGATTTTCTGAGGTCCCTTCCAGCCCGAATTATCCTATGATCCTTACATACAGCTAATGTGCAGGGCTGGGAGTTTGGAGATGTGGTTCCCTTCCTGCTGTCCCAGTCCCTTAGCAGATCTTGGCAAAATGCGCAGACCAGCGCTTCCCAAAACAAACTTCCCCTCTGAGGGGTCCAACCAGAGTGACACGGGAACTGTGACGGTGTTCAGCAACTACTTCTCAAAGGGAGGTCAGTGGGATCAAGTGCCACTAGGAAGCAGCCCAGTTTGACTCAAGTATTATGGAAAAAAAATGAAGGAAAAAAAAAAAAACAGAGATAGGTTATGACTAACTACCCAACCTCCTCTGTGTCACAGTTTTCCAGCTGAGGGACACGATCCTCAGACAAAGCGGGTTATGTGTCGCCTAATGTGATCAGAGGTATACGGTCTTGTGGGAATGGATATTATGGTGGTACGGGGGGCAGGCTGCTTATGATCTGCTCCCCCCAAGAAGTGTTGAGCTCTGTAAGGTCTGCACAGCATCTACGTGTTTGGGTATGTGAAAAAACAGCAGGAATTGAAGTCATGGGCAGGCAAGTTTGAAGAAATCTGGAAAAAGGGGAAGCCAGAGTTGCAGCTGTTATGAATTCATCACGATTTTGGCTCCAGTTCCAAAATACTCACAAAGGCATAAGAATCTCCACATGATTTTGAGGGAAGCGAGATATGTACATATATGAGCGACACACTCACACATGCTGTATCGTTTAAGAGGCGTTCTGAGCATTTAGTTTCAATCCCGGCTCTTTCACTGGTGTCAGTTAACATTTCTGAGAACCTTATTGTGAGATACAACCTCGTCCTGCTACCTTAAGACGACAACTCACATTTTCCAGAGAAATCACATGCCGCTATTGGGAGCCATCACCAGACCACCGTTAGCGGGACGCTCCCAGAGCTGTCACAAGCTGCAAGGAGTCTCTGCAGCTGCACACAGAAACGCAGCTCGGAACTGCTGCGATCCTAAGGGGCTGCCCCTGCCTCCACCCCTCTGTCTTCCTCGTGCCTGGCGCAGCTCTGTAGCAGCTCTGTAGCGTCGGCTAGCCCGGGAGCCCGGCCCAGCTGAAAACCAGTTATTTTCTGCAGGGGCATAACTGGCTTTCAGCCGGAGCGGGTCGCAGGCATGCCTCACCAGATGGCAACATCAGGGTTATTGCCGTGTAAATAAACAGGAAAGCACAGCCGAGATCAGAGAGACGGGCAGGCCTGCCCCTTCTGGTGGCAATACGGGCACAGGCCGGCTTGCATTAACTGTGAAGCTGCATCCTCAGCGAGGCTGATGGCTGCAGCGCTTCCCCCGCAGGAGGCCGAGCTGCGCACAAGGGCCACGGTCAGAGACGCACGGTAACGCGCCCCCAGCAGACGGGACAGAGCCGAGTGGTGCCAGCCCAGCCCGTGCGGCTGCCCACCATCGGCAGCTACCACTTTGGCCCGAGGAACAGGCAAATCCCCACATCTATTCTTCTATCGTTACGTAAAAGCCACGTAACGGTAGGGGCGCGCCTCCCGCAGC